>OY744524.1:101400840-101630840 GCA_963556195.1 Sepiola atlantica | reverse complement strand
TCCTAACATTTTATCAAATAACACCCAATAAATAAACGTGATCAAATAAAAATTAAATAAGAATGTTCACACTTATCATTCGTTGGTAAATACAAAATAAATTGATAATTTTAAATAATTTTCTTTCTGTATTCATGTTTTAATTCTTCTGTTTGGTATTGATTTATATGTTTTATATTAAACTGTATTTTCCCAATCCATTTATATAAGTGTATGACTACTACATTGCTTTTTAAAATCCCCTATAAGCATTTTTTATCGATTTTCCAAAATGTTCTAAATGTTGCGTGTTTTTCTATCTTTTTCTTTATTTCTATATGTACTATTATGGAACATGTCTTTCAGAATCGCAATTAATTCCTTGTTTCCTTTGTTCTAGCCCGTTTGACTACGTGTCTAGGTGTTTCATTCATGCGCATATGACATTTCTTGGGAAAATCAAATTCGGCAGTCTCATGTGTATCCTGAAAAGTAAAGATTTTGTATGACGACAGTTTTTGCATGTTTCTACAGATCGTAATCTGGTTTAAACAACGGTACTCATTAGATCGTTAAGCAATGTGCAGCCTTGCCAGTACTAGATGAGTAACAATTTGGGAATACAAGGTGCAGTATGTATGTGAGGACGATGACTTATACCGTTTGGGAATTTATGAACACACATTTTCTCTTAATCTAAGCACCATATATTCAATAAATCATATATATTTATTTATGCATTAATTATAAACTAGTCAAAGTATTATAGGATTTGCGTATATTTTACTACTATAATTATTGACAAATAGCGTGAGTACAAACTAAAAATCCACGACTCAAATTTATACTTAAAAAAGGGTAACCGGTTTTTTTTCTACAAAAATGTGCTCAAACATGAAAACGTAACAGCAATGTAACATATTTTCAATAACTCCGCAGTTAATAATACTTCATTAAGCTGGTCGTTTCGGAGAAAAATAAATGTTAACAGTTACACAAACACAGTTAGCAAAAAACAGTAACACAGGGTTCCTATATTCTTATGGATAAGAGAAAACTATATATTCTCCATAAAGAACGATTACGAATAAAAATAGACACACACACACACACACACATATATATACATATATATATACATTTTTCGTGTTCCTTAATACTGACTTTACCTTCCTCGTTTAAAAAAAGCCATCCATTTTACTAATACTTGTTAGTCAAGGAATACAAAAGACGAAAGGCCATCGCCTATATCCTTCAGGCAGGGTTCAAACTACATTTTTATTCTTATTTTTATTAGCAATACTGATAATTGAATGCCTTCAACTATTTATACGGAAAAGCATCTATTTGAATGTACGGTTTGATCCATTGTTTTCTCCACCAATGTGAGGAACTTATATTAGAGCGTGTATATTTTAAAAATATAATCATATACGGACACGTTCTTTATCGCCTACAAATTATTAGATGTGATTTATATATATATATATATATATATATATATACATATGGTCTGCCAAGTTTTTAACCTTTTAAGACTATATGAAAAAAAAGTTTAGTCCCAAGTACTTAACTGGAAAATTCATTCGCAAGTAAGTCAATGTATCCCTTGTAATCACTATATTAGTTAGCTTCCAAGAATTTATGATAGACTTAATATTATTGTAGGAATTATTAGTTGTTTTTCATGAAAAACTGTTTCGGGAATCTAAAATGAAAACAGTATGTGGTCTCATTGCTCTGAAGCAGTGCTGATCAAACACTAACACCCATAAACATATAAGAACCAAAACGTGTCGTCTCTACCATTCAGACAGGCCTCAAGCTACACTATAAATACAATAACTATTGTGGAACACTCACTACACATGCAGTTTCAATAAACTCTAAATCTAAACCATTATAACATCGTAAGCTCATTTCCAACATGACCTTCTTTTCTTGCTAGCACACTAATGTTGCATCTTAACAGATCATTCCGTGAAATCCACCCATTTTGCCAAGAGCATTACATACTGTTCATAGATATAATCTAATGTGTTATGTGTAAGAGAGACTAAAATCTTACGTTTATATTTTTTTAATTTTTTATTTATTACATTTTCAATATGATTTCCACCAGTTTCGGTGGGCATTGCGACTTTTTCACAAAACTGAAATAAACATAATGTCGAATATCTTCTTACATTAATTTCTTATCTGATGCTGTAGATATTCAGTTGTAGTATAGCATCAATGCTCATAAAAATGCGATTTGCTTCAATTATTTTGCCCTACAAAATATCGCTTACTTAGATGAATGAGAATGAACAACATTATAAAATACAGTGGCCATCTTGTATAGATAACGAGCTTAATGTTGTGTTATTTACTGTAAATTAAAAAACTATAACTGATATATGTTCGAAATGATTCATAACATACTTGAGTTTGATGATATTCAATTTGCTAACCCGAGAAAAAAATCTCTTGTATTCAGATGTATTGAGTTGAAATTATTATTTTTTTTATTAACTGTTTAGAATTTTCCACATGATTAGTGTAAATTTGTGTTATTAAAATAACGATACTAACATTAGCTGTTTTCTTCACAACGTTCTAGCCGATGTGACCTCTGATTTATTTCAGGTACATCTTTTCAAATTTGAGAATCATTACTGAGTTGAATATAAATTATATCAAATTCGAAAAGATGTATCTCAGCATAAACGTTGTGAAGATAACAACTAATATGTGTTAGTAACATTCTAATAACACTGGTTTACGAAGATTTGCACCTTCAGCACACGTGTACCGAGGTGTTTTGCTCATTTTGATGTGGTGGACAGACACATTTTTCTCTACAACGTCAAATTTCTCCTTGTCTTTCACGTATACATGGTTTAGTATATAATGCATTGTTCTCTTGATACAATAGATTTGTGTTGTTGTTTTTGTTAGCGATAACTTTTGTCGTATGTTTCACGTCCACTTCCTAAGTGAAGCTAGTTTCCTCCCCGTGCATATACTACGTTGTGTATATATCCAATGAGTTGTCCCTATTACGGGACGTATTTATTTATTTTATTTATTTATCTCTAAATATATTTATATATATATATATATATATATATATATATATATATATATATATATATATATATATATATATATGAAATATGTATATATATATATATATATGAAATTAAAAATGGAAATACTGTCGGATTATTTTTATCCTTTCATATACTCATATATATATATATATATTATATCAAAGTGTCAAAAAATAATCTTCTTGGCTGATCACATGTACTTTAGCCCCTATGTGTCATGCAGAAGATTCCAACTGAATTTCAAACCTATAATGGAGTTACACTTGATTTGATAGCTGTTCTCCATCTTCGTAAAATCTTGGTGGAACGTTTCCCCATTCTGGTAACTCACGTCTCCTAGGTTTAGAACGAAATGATCGAGTGTAAAGTGTGAATAGTCTCATATGCCTGTATAAATTCTCGGCAGACTCTTGATAACTTTGGAGCTATAGCAGATTGACGTTTTAAAACTTTTTCGTCTCTAAGAATCCGTTTAAATTCTATGTCCTTCAGAATCTCTCTAATCTGAAATCCGACGAAAGTGTACTCATTACCAAAAAACGCGGAATAGTGCACAAGTGACAAAAACTGCATCATACTTTTTCCATAGCCCTTCATGAAATAATTTGTTTTAAATAAATTATGTTGTAGCTTATTACTGAAAATTAAATTAACAGTTTGTAAAAATGAAAAGAATCGTACGCTGACTTTTAATGGAAGATTTACATCAAATACATTGCATAGGGATGGGAGAAGAAAGGTTAAACTATTCTACTGATCTAGAACATACCTATCTTTTGACGCAGTCCTATACTTTGATAATAGTCAGATAAGTTTTAAGATAGAGTACTGTTGCCACATCTTGGGAGGTGCCGCTCAGAGCACTCTTCCTGGCCTTAACATAGTACAAAATGTAAGGCGAGTGATATATTCTCTCGCCAACAGCCTTTTCTCACAAAAGAGATGTTGCTAGTCTTTCTTTACTATACCGCTATTTTAATGGTAGGTGCTCAAAGTAGCTTTACATTCTTGTGCCCCTCTGTAAACCATTCACAGCAAGAGCTCGTCTAGTTACCACAACTGCAAAGATCCTTACTTTCATCATAACGGAAATTCCATGAATATAGTTTTTATTTGATGAATCTCCCATTTGTGGAACACAATACCACGAAACTGCTTCACCGCTGACTAGATCACGGCCGTTCTAAATCGAATGTAATTAAATACTTCTCAAGACTTCTTAAATAATAACCTTTTGCTTTTTCTGCCATCATTACTAATCTTTTTATAGTATTGTTTATTATCCACGTTGAAGCATATTAGCATGTATTCTTTAGTCGTGTTGACTTTGATAAGTGAGGACACATTAGTATGCAATTGAATGAATTAAAATGATTTGAAAAGGTGATCCTCATTAACGTTCGATTGTACTGCGAAGGAAATCTTCGACTTTGAACTTGCAGCAAATAATAGCACCACCATCGTTGTAAATTACTGCAAGTAATTTGATCGATTCTACGATATACTGGTTATCAAGTACCCAAGACCTGTTCGTTAAAAACGGATTTGCTCTCAACAACACAATGAAAAGCCATGTACATAAACAAAAACCTGCAACAGAATGAAAGAATCGGATGTAGACCAGACGTCGCTGTATCAATCTACGGTCTAATACGATCATCACATCTATCCGCAAAGCTATACGAAAGGAAAAACTCGATATTCAACTAACAGACACCGGTCTTTCTCTACAACAACAATTGACAACGCGGAACATCAATTACAACAATACTACCTGCACGCTGGCGAACTGCCCCATGAACACCACAGACAAACGCTACCGTACATACACTGAGGTTGACAATAAAAGTAAAAGAAACTTGTAAAAAACTTTTCAGTAAAAGCTGAAGAATTGGAACCTTGACCTAGTCTGAAAGCTTGTAAGTCGTTGGCAAAATATTGTAGACAAATATAGTAGGTATTTTGTTGTTGTTGATAGTTTTTATTGCATGCATTCATGCATAACAAACCGTTTAATTTACGCAGCCCATGAATGTTTTCCCTTTGTTTGTTTACGTCAATATATATATATATATATATATATATATATATTTATATATATATACATATATGTATATATATGTGTTTATATATACATATATGTATATACATATATGTATATATATATATGTATATATACATATATGTATATATACATATATATATATATGTATATATATATGTATATATATATGTATATATATACATATATTTATATATATATATTTGTATATATATACATATATGTATGTATATATATACATATGTAAAGCATGTATATCTTAATATTTCAGGTGATGAATACAAATGGATATTGTTTCTGAAATCAGCACACATAGAATCAGGTTAGAACACATTTTCTATTCTTACGTTAATGCACTTGTAAACCAATTAACTAAATATCTAACAGTTGATTGGAAATATTTTTCTCGATTTCAAATATAATTTCATCTTATCCCCAACAAGTAAATATTTTATGTTTTTCTGCTTTTCTAGCTGATTCTTTTAATATGCTTCGAGTTGCCTAAAGTGTCCTACCTACATCCCCTCATAATGTCGGAATGTAAATGATGTTACGAAATATCGAGGAAATTACATTTACTTATAGTAAAATATTCACTTGTTGTGGAAGCTCCTTCACGGCTATAGATGCGTTGCAACGAATTGCCTCTTTGCTTACGAGCAAACAAATTGTTCTTGTTAAAGTAACAACATCAAGTAGGCTTCAATAAAAACTGGTAACATACAAACGACCTAAGTCCGGTGTCCACCGACTGTTTTCACTCACTGCAAGTCGCCAGATAGCAAACATTTCACTTCGCTTTTTTACTTTTTTAATGAAGCCTTATTCAATCAAATTGTAAGGACTCATATTTAAAATAAATGTAAATTAGCAACAGAATGTCACTGCTTCACCCTTAAACATAGAGTTCTGGTTAAAAAGTAATCCTACACATTCCCATAAAAGTATTTTTACGAGGGTATGAGGGATCGAAGAAGAGAACGATATTCGTGGATTTTACTCATCCACTCGTTTAAGTCGAAGTTTATTATTTAGATCCCAATTGACAATGTCTACCAGGTCGCCATGGCCTGCAGAATTGAAAGACCCGTTTATGTTCTTCAGCTGGTATCATGACTAATACCACATAATCCAAGTGAAACCAGTCATCAGATTGATTACAGGCAACCATTGATCTGGAATCCTCAGGCCTGATACAAAGAGGGCAAGCCCAAAGTATGTTTTTCTTAGTTGAGAATACGGAGTTGGCTTTGGGGCGTTATCAACAGAATTTCCATTCTAGTTGAACTATTTAGAATCGAAAGCAACGTATGATTTTCGTTGTTTTCAGCTTTTGCCATTTTATTCAAATATTCTTTTAACGGATGTTTTTTCTTGTTTGGCTATTTTCTGTGTAGCATTCCGCATGTCTCGGTCCGTTGATAGGATCGTTTAGATTGATACTGTTGACTCCATGATAACTAGATTTCCGATTATTTCTATGATTGTTATCAGTAGATATTTTATGTTACAGTCAGGCCTCACTAATATTACTGACAGAAGATTGACAAATGATAATAGCAGATGTAAATTTGCAGGTTTGAGTACAGACGTAAGCCGATGGACATGTCAGTTCTTTCCGTACTCGTCAGTGTGGTTGTAATCTATTCCATCATATCTTTGGGCACCGGATCTTTCTACTTAATAATAGATTCAATGTGTTGCTTAGTGATTACCTCTAATGCCCTTTTGTAGATATGGTGTTTAGGTTTTTCTTACTAGCCGCAAGAGCTCGGGTTAAGAACTTGATTTCAGGATTAGCTAAGCAGTGTACATAGACCTGCTATCAATGTCAACAAATTCTTCCACGTCATAGCTACGTCACAGATTTAGCTTACAACTCCACATTGCATTCTCCACGGTCTGAATAACATTTCGCTTGGAGTAGTCGTGCTTCAGCCAGAGATAGAAATACTTATCTTCTCGGATATAGACATCTTTGATAGATCGGCGGAACCATTGATATCTTACAAAGAACCCGTCTTTTTTACTTTTCCTCTAACCCCACGGAAGGCACCCTACGCTCTTCCTCGCGTTCCATCTTTCAGTCTACTGCAATCTTCATTAGAACCAAGTGGCACTCCTAAGTTGACTTCTAAGAGAGAATTATTTCATAACTAATCCATTATACCCATTCTCCGGTCAGTTTTGCTGGACTTGTTGAACTATTTGTCCTTCTGGAAAGAATCTGGTCTATTAAGCAACAACTCTTGTTGATATCACTGTGACACATGCAGAGCGAATTGCTTCGTGAACCCGGTTGATCTCTATCAAAATTGCCAATTGCCGCGATGACCGCGGGCAGAATTGAACATTCCAGTTGATAATAAACCCCTATATCTATGTCCAAATGGAGAATTGTATTCAGTTAATCACTTAGCCTAGCAATATTTCTCAACTGTTCGCGTTCTGTTCGAAGCACCTCTCTTCCTTTTTCGACCACCGTATTTCTATCTACGCTGTATCTGTTTACATAGTTGAAGGGCTTCGTCTTCCGGGAGAGATTTCCAGAAATTTAATTTTCCCGTTGTGGTTAAGGTTTAGGGTTAGGTTTAGTCAGAGCCTGCGGTTTGGGCAGGTGTCAGAGCCTGAAGTTCGTGGATGGGTCAGAGCCTGAGGTTCGAGAAGAATTTTACATTTTAGTAGATGATGCTTTGCTCTACATGCTAATATTCGCACTTTCCGTAAATTTCTGCCATTGTCCGCCATTTTAAAAATCGCAAACTCATAATTTAAAACAGAAAATGAGTTATCATTTTTTTAATTTAACATTTTAGTAGATGATTCTGGTCACTACATGCTAATATCCGACAATGTCCACCAATATCCGCCAGTGTCCACCACGGAAACAAATCGACAACTCACAATTTTCTAATTTAGCATGGTAGCCTTTAAGCTGATTTTATAGGTTTATAGTCTTTTCCACTAAAGTGCGACCCCTTAAATTTTACTTCGAATAATATAACCAAGGAACATGGACAGCTTGTTGGTCCAGAGTGGAAGGGTCTCTCAATGTCTGGGTAGCATAGCTATTATCACTTGGCGGCTAGGGTTTCACTTCTTCTAGTGAGATAGTTTGAGTCTGTTCATGGCAGTCATTATACAATACCTCTAACCGCTGGCAAAGCTTTAATTTTAGGCTCGCCGTAATTTCCTTCCCATATTCATGGGAACACTTTTCCAGCTCCTTGAACTAGCTTTCTATTTCTCATTCAATGGAAGAAAACTCCTCAGCAGAAAAGATCTCATGATCCATTTCTTTTTACAAGTGTAGTAATCCTCCATCTGAAGAAGGCTCTGTTTTCGCTGAAGTTCCTCCTTGGTGATTTGGTCTACCATTTTGTTTTTGAAGATAACAGTAGGCGAGTCGTTTTTCAGAGAAAGTGTATTTTATTGGAAAAAAGGCAGTAAAATTATTACCTTATTTTTATAGTTTCCTTGTTATGTCTGTGCTCATAAATATTTTTAAAAGTATCTAATGTTTAAATTATAATTGTTTTATTAATTTTCTTCAGATGTAATTAAAAATAATTCATTAAAATATAATTTTTGATAGAACCTTATATAAATTTGAAATATATACTACCGTGTAATAGTGAATTCGTCTTTTAAACTATATACAATTGACTTTTGAATCCAATTACTATCGCCTGCGATACAAAAAGTAAAAAGGAAAAAAAAGCGTTCCTAGAGTCTGTTGGTTATTTTTTATGTGTTTTTTTTAGGGAAATCGCTTAAGACAAGACATGAAACCACTTGATGTAAAGAGCTAAAATTAATTACAAATTACCACTTCAAGGTCAACGACTAGCCAACGATAAGTGTTGTATAGATAGATTCCAGTTCAGAAAACAGCAATTCTTCCCCGTTGTCAGAAACATCATTTATGGAATGTGAGGACTAACGGACAAAATATGGGAATCGGGAGTTACTAGGCTGCCGAAAGTAGAGCAGTTTACTCTCTTTTTGTGATGATTTTACAATTCCATTGTTAGTTTTGCCTGTAACGAATTCATAAAGAATTTTTATGTGCTGGAAATAAGATTATAAAAAAATATTCTGAAGCATATGTACACAATATCATTTGTTGATTTTTACTTTTTGGAGTATGATTACAAAATATTGTTTATGTCTTATATATATATATAATAGCAAACGCAAGCACCAGCGGCAACTATCCGAATTATTAATATTGTTTGTATACATGAATTTAATAATTAGATCTGTTTGAATCAATTAAAAAAATGCCGTTATTTTTTCTGGCAATAATATAATGTACTGTATTAATAAAAAAAACATTTTGAAGACGATCTGTACATTTGCAGTAATTTCTTAAATCTAAAACACCACGAACTAAATCAACGAACAAAACAAAAACAGGTTAATCTAACAAATTGTACAACGAAATGAAACTAAACAAATTCAACCTAAAAATTAAAAAATTGAAAAACTATAAAACGGAACTAAATCTGGACAAGATGAAATACACTTAAAAAGAAGTGATAATGAGAATCAAAAAATAAGTTTGTTCTTTTTACAGAAACATATTTTTACAAATAGATTATATGTAGAACGAAACAAAACTCGGTATATGTAATAAGAGTTTGCAAAATAAATAGAATATATTGTAAATAATAAAAACAAAACGAAAAGTTCTGAAACTGCGCATTCAAGCAGAATAATCAATCCGCTTCTATACGAGTTTAAAGAAAGATCATCGAATCGCCAAGATACAAGAAAATGTAATTGGTAATTATCTCGCGTCGCTGAGTGTCAAAATTCTACGAAAAGCAAATAAGACAGCATAAATAGTTTTCAGATGCCGATGTTAACTAAAAAATTATATTTGTTTTTATTTAACATTAAAACAAATATAATTTCGATGACAATTATTTTTTTGTGAAACACGAGCGTATTAAATTGTAAAACAATTTCAAAGGTTTCAAGAAATACATTAATTGAACATTATCTGTCAAAACACTGCTTTTTGCCAGTAACCATGACTCGACAAGGTGCGTGTGTGCCTATATATTATTTTCCATTCGTCCGATCAAAACGAAACATTATATAACGGCTGACATTAAAGGGCGAATTTGACGAGAAGAAGTGGATGTAGTCGAATAAGGAGGTGTGATAAACACAGGTCTCATGTTTTTAAACTGTGAGTGCAATCCCTTTACAAGGCAGTTTTCATTTTCTCTTCAATCGCACACAAAAACCTTCTCTGTCAGAATGGTGTTGTCATCAACATAAGCGAGAACAATATTACCTCTACTCCTCTACTCTAGATTATAATGTATATTTGCAAGAGTCATATTCAATTCTTGATAGACGACTACAACTATGTTGTAACACCGGTGCACAAAAGATCACATAAAGTAAGCCACTTTGAGACTGGCCAGGAGTAAATGAGTGAGAATTTGAAAAGACCAGGTGCAAGATGTGATAAAAATCCCTAAAAAACTTAATCTGTGATTCAAGCGTGTCCAAAAATATTACAATGCCCCAACGAGGGTGGATATACCATAAAGGGCAACAACAAAAACATATTTCAGTTGCTTGATTATTTAACTGCCTCATCCCAAAATCTTAGCGAGAGTATCATTCTGCTCTCACCATACCATTTTGGAATGGCGTAACTTTATGGCATCATTTGTTGTAAATACAACAATAGATCATCACAGTGATTCAAATCTTACAACTCAACAGATGATCTAATTACAGACAACACTAAACATTCGAGACAATCCTTTAGCTACCGAGAAACGCGAATGTTTCGTCACAGTGAATAATATGCCTGAGAACTGCAGAAGAGCAGCTCATATCAGGAAAACACCATTTGATGCGATGATGGAACGAGCCCAAGAATAGTGTTGGTTAAATTAAAAACAAGAAACGCAGAACAATTTTTTTACCTTTGTTCACCCCAAACTAGGCAAGTTGCCACTGTAAACTTAAGGGGCTACTGAGAATTAGCCCGAATGTCCAGCAGGTCATCCTAAATTAGGAGCAGCGAGATGCTTGTTCACATTAGTTTTAAATTTCTGCATGTCGGTACAATCGGAAAACTGGGAAGATATGGGCGAGTTTCAAATGCCGGCATCTCTAGGAAAAAAGCTATTGTAGTAGAAGGCTATCTGCCATCTGGGAACCTCCACAATGAACGAATCGGATGTAGCTGATTATCGGGTTGGTCGAGTGTATTAACGTTGAGGTGGCCACCAGAACAGCAAGCTCATCGGAGCACATTCCATCAAAGTACTTGTAAAACAAGCACAACGATGCAACATTGCAGTGATAGAGTCGCGTTGTAGCTTGGTGGATATTGACGGACCTATTAGATTAGGGACTCTATCTGGACTTTGTCTAAGAAAGAGAGACTTGTGGATGGTGCACGAGCCCAGATGTGGCAACAATACTCCATGCATATGCGGCTGGTTGCTTTGTAGAGATATAAGATACTGAATAAAGTATCAGTATACAATAAATAATACAATTATAAAACTCCACAAACATAAAGATTGTACATATTTATTTATATAACTTTATTTATTTCAAAAATTATTACCACATAATTTAACAATAATTTGTACCCGAAGCAAGACTTGGGATTTATAATTGTTTCTAAAAATATGTAAAGCAAACAAAAAAATCAGATAGTTAACCACAAAATAACAGATCCACCTCATTAGAGACTCGGAATAAAATGTAAGCGGAGACAAATGAGGTTCGTCACATCGGGAAGGGGTGATCCAAAAAACATAGCGGACTCAACAAACTGTTTACTTCTAAGAGGATATGCGGTAACAGTCGCGGAAACATGTTTAAAGTACAAAAGAACACACAGGATTTAATGAAAAAAAAAATCTTACAGAAAAAGTGAAAAACGGCAAACAACATATCTATACCATTGATTACTAAATATTGAGCTTGTTTTTTTGTAATTGAAGATTCGATCATTTCCTGAATCAATTTGAGCTATATAAACTTATATCATATCATATCTATATAGACTTTTTATAATTGATTTATTATATATATATATATATATATATATATATATATATATATATATATATATATATATATATATATATATATATAGTCATCCAAATACAGACGGTTCCGCTGTATCACAGTACTTCTGTGCGGCTAGACCAGTTAGTGTCTCAAGCCGGGCTTGACACTTAACCGTCGAGCTGACAGTCGGCGCGTCTGTGTGTTTTTTTTATTTTCATACTATAGAATTTGGATGCTATCGAATAGTACATGCGTTTCACGAAATACACTTACTACACTTCTAAAGACCTAGTAGACCAATGAGTCAGAACGCTACTCAGGTTTGGAAATGGAAAATAATGATCGAGGAGCTCTTCAAAATGTCCCGGAAGCCTATTTTCGTCGAGAAAAACGGTCTGGTATTTTTCTTTATTGCTGATTACTAGACAATTACGTATACGTCTAATTTTAAAAAATATGGAAAATATAAACCTATGTATATAGAATTAAAGAACGTTAATTAAAATTGAGATAATTGCTTTAAATAAAAAAATAAAAAAACGGAAGGCTTTTAATCACAGGACGCAAACATATAATTAAATCCAAAAATTAAAAATGTTGAGAAAAGCAGTATAAATTATTAATCGTAACTAAATTTATGAACAGTATTATGTACGAGTTGGTGGATTAAATTAGTCTAACTGTTCAATAGATATACAATCTTATATTCACAGAAAGTAACATGCAATTAATTGGTTGAAACAACAAAGGAACGGAAATCGGAAATGCTGATCTTCTATTACATCTAAGAACTCTGGTTTTGTTTTCTACAACGAGAAGTGGTCATAATATATATATATATATATATATATATATATATATATATATATATATATATATATATATATATATAAAAACTTACTTCATATCATATCTATATTGTTTGTTTTAGGGGCAATACCGGCAACCTCTTAATTGAAAACATCAGATTTGCATTGAATATTATTATTCATATATATATATATATATATATATATATATATATATATATATATATATATATATATACATATATATACATATATATATATTATATATATACATATATATATATTATATATATATATACATATATATATATATATATATTATATATATATATATATTGTATATATATATATACATTATTTTGCCAGCTTCAGTACGTATCACGTTTAAACTGTTTTCTCTCTGGTAGATTTCTGCAGAATATAGTTCCATACAATTCAATCCTTAAATGTTTTGCGTCGAATTTAAGCACGTACGTACATACAAATCTTGAATTATTACTAATCATACGTGACAAAGTGTCAAGATTCACGAAGTGATTACATCTTCAACTTTCGCCATTCATCGGTGGGCACGATTCTAAGTAGCTCATTTGCTCTGGTGACACCAAATTCCGAAAACGAAGATCCATAATTGTTGTGATATTGTAGTCATAGTAATCTATTTGATTAACATTTGCTAGTTTATACAAAACTATTGATCAAACATGAATGTAGCATCAGTGGCATATGTCCGTTTCAGTATTACATGACTGTTTGAACATGTTTTAGCATAAGCTATTTCACGTCTTTCTAACACAGTTTGAATAATACAAGTGTCCTATGTTAAATAAAAAAGAAAGAAAAAAGAAGTAAGAGAAGAAGAAGAAGAAGAAGAAGAAGAAGAAGAAGAAGAAAAAAGACGAGAAAGAAAACGCCTTTGTTTGACAAATATTTACATAGCTTTCTTACACTGAGTAAAAAGGTGTGATCTTACCAAGGAAGCCAGCCGTCCGCTAAATTCTATAAAAGGATCAAACCAAAATAAAAAAAATATCAAAAGCTTAACGCTATATATATAAAAGTTATGTGTATAAAACAATACAAGATGTGAACACATATAGATGCACACGCGCACATACATATGCACATACACATATATAGATGCACACGCACATATATACAGCCACAGGTAAACATATAGATGTACAACAAACTCGGACAGAATAAAAATGACAGAGAAAATATAAATATAATGGCCATTAACAACCATGGTATGTGATACATCACTCATTAAATGATACTGTTAAAAATTCTACCTACCAACAACATACAGTAAAACTAAAATGGATCCCCAAATAAATCGTTTACTGAATACGCAATAAATAATTCAGATATTTTTTCATGGGAAAATATATCTACAAATTATCATCAATTAATTTTAAGATGTAATTAAAAACGTTATTAATGCATCTTATAAACAAGATCTATTAGTTAATTTCATTCAACATGACCGTGTATTAGATTGTTAGTTCAAGTACGATTAAACATACAATTAGTTTTTTTATTGTATTATTTTATATTAAACATTAAGTTAGAAATAAAAAGTATAGTCTAATAGATGATTTATATATATATATTAATCATTAATGTAAGAGTGCAAAAGAAAATGTCGTTATTCATAAACATTAGGAAATCTTTCACACTCTCGTGTCCTTCAATTTTATCTTCTGTTTATTAACAACCGCAGCTAATTAAGGAAAAAGCGAATACATAGATGAGAATAGTCAATTATAAAAAAGGGAATATAACCACAAGGAGTTATACTATTTTAATATAAGCAAGACAGAAGAAGATAAAAATTAGAGGGTGAAAGAGAGAGAGCGATATTGCAGCTATTAAGAAGTTATTTGGGATATTGTCCTTTTGTTTGTTCATATTAGATGGCTTTGAAACTCTATGTTCTCTCATTCAAGCAGTTTAATCCGTTTACAACGGGTGACACAATATGTCACATATTTTCCAGATTATCATATAAACAAGATTTAATGTAAATTATAATTGGTTTATAATGGCCTATTCTAATATTCAGAGTGGCTTAAATTGTTTTAGGGGCAATATCGGCAACCTATTAATTGAAAACATCAGATTTGCATTGAATTTGATCCATAATCATTAGACACTAATGTATCAAAACTCCATGAATTTCCATTTCCTCTTAAGATCCCTTCAGCTGAGCCTCAAATTTTAGACATTTTACTGAATAAAATAAGGCAATGAATTGTGATCAAAATGTTAATAAGGATGCTAGACATAATATTTAGTATTATTATATCTTGGTTTTAATAATCGTACATGTACGTAAAAATGGGGCAAAACGGTTCTTTTCCTTTGAAATTAATGTTTCTAGTATATACGATTAACAACTCTTATAATGTGTACAAAAGCGTACATACTGTCAAATTCGAATGCAAAAAATACGATCAAATTCACAAACAGTAGTTTATATTTCGTGAACCATCGCAGTTAATTACTTTTCGCTGACACAGCAAATTAATACAAAGGCACTATACCTTATTCATAAACTTATCCAACGGCTTGATTAACAATGTTTTCATTTATCTCAACAGTATTGCTCTTGAAAAAAGTAGAATTTTGAAATGTCTTTGAATATTACGAAAACTTGCAAGATTTAAGAAACGAATTTTTCAGAGCTTCGTGAAATAATTTAGCATTCTTATATTTTTATTTAATTCTTTTGTGAATTTAAGTGAAAGACAATCATTTTGAAAATATTTATACACTTTATTCGCCTACAAATTCTTGTCTATCTTTATATCTTGATTAATGCAAGCATTAGCAAGGTTTGTTATGCTAATTCTTCTCTATATCAATCATTTTACTCTACAGATACTCATAAACAACTAATAAATGTGTGCCCGATTTTCTATGAGAAGCAATTAAATATTAGTGAGTGAAAACTTCTCCTACCATCTCTGTCTTATTAGTAAGCAAAATGAAAATATTTAGCTGGATATAATATGTAATCGATGGAATCGCTCGGAAATATTTTTATTAACATACCAATATGCAAACCATATTTGTATCGAAACAGAATTAAATATTCAAGTTGTATGCATTAATCTATAAACTACAAAACAAAGAATTAACTGGCTTTACTTAATATATTAGATATTAGCATCGTTGACAGAGAGACTTTAATTTTAAACTTTTTATAACTCTTTTTAAAAAAATTCGGAAATCTCCTTGCTACAATTTTCATTCAAATATAGAATCTTAAAAGAATACGTCATAAAACAAGCGCTTTGAAAAGATTGCGTTTCCAGAATTGCAAATAAATATTAAATCAATTAAAATCTTACTTGTTTTTGTAATACGAATATGCTAATCAATAACGTGTACAATAGTGAACGGCTTCGTGGAAACTAGAGAACGTAAAGTCAGATAAATCAAGATTCAAGTGATCGGCATTTGTGTTTTTAAGTTTAATACAATGTTTAAGTTCTGATATGAACATTCTATACTTTCATGAGTATCATACATGAGATCAATTGCTATTTCTCCTTTTCGTAATGTATGTTCTATTTATCGCATCAACCACTTCATGTCGTCCTTATTCAGGTGTTTCTTTTCAGACTCGGGAATATTTCTGTCGAACACGGGAATCTCGACGGGATTTCGAACAGAACCCTGTATTTAATCCACTGGGGTAGCGTGACTATCATACCTGAATTTTACTCAGTACTATAATTTTACAGAATTTTACTTAGTATTATAATTTTACAAAATTTTATTTAATGCTATAATTTTACAAAATTTAATTTAGTGCTATAATTTTACAAAATTTTATTTAGTACTATAATTTCACAGACTTTTACTTAGTACTATAATTTTACAGACTTTTACTTAGTACTATAATTTTACAGAATTTTACTTAGTACTATAATTTTACAAAATTTTATTTAGTACTATAATTTTACAAAATTGTATTTAGTACTATTATTTTACAGACTTTTACTTAGTACTATAATTGTACAGAATTTTATTTAGTGCTATAATTTTACAAAATTTTACTTAGTACTATAATTTTAGAGAATTTTACTTAGTACTATAATTTTACAAAATGTTAGTTACTACTATAATTTACAAAATTTTTCTTAGTACTATATCCACTATATCCACTTAATTTCTTTCTTTCATATTCGTATAAATTAATTTAGCCTAACCTTAAGTACTCTTTTCGGTGTTTTATACGTTTGCCACAGTACTATACGGACCCATAAGGTAGTGGATATAGTACGAAGTAAAATTAAGTTCTAAGTGATAGTAATATGAAGACTGAAAGTTTAATCCTCGGTGCGGGCGATACGAAGAATTGTGAATTACTGAAGACTTCTCCCAATAATGGGTGACGAAACGAGAGCATGCTACCCCCGTGAATTTAATAAAGGGTTTCCTTAGAGTTAGACAGAAATATTTACGAGTTCATACAGAGATACCTGGAGAATGCCGGATAATATTCAAGATGAAAGCGGTAGTCCGAATAGTCCAAATTATACAAATTATCAATTCTCATTTCCACAAAACATTTCATTAAATTAATATACTTATCAGACAAATGTGTATGTGTGTTTTCGCGGCCTTTACGTAGCATTCATTGTGGGATGATTTTATGCCGGACATACAATGCGTATTGTACACGATTCACTGTTGACTCCCTTATTGATCGTTGATGTTAAGACACACCCACGCGTGGTGTTCGCCTTAAAAACTTATTAGCAACCCCTACTCCTCTTACCGTCCCCCTTATTTAATCCATGTGGCGTTACGTCCGCATAATCACGTTAACAAACCTGTTTTCGTTAGATCACCGAAATTAATCAACGTTGAGCTTGATCAATAGCAGATGGGTTATCTTTTATGAATAACATCGACACTTCCCAGCAACAACTGCCAAAACCTAACCACGTCATCTTCCCTGACTGGGATATACATGCGATTGGGAACCGCTTATGAATTTGATACTACCATGAAACTTCCTCCTTCGGAGGAAGCTGGTTCCACTCGCCCAACGTGAATTCCGTACCAGGAACAGGGGTACAGGTACGCCCGCTTTTGGTTACCAGATGTAGGTGACATTTTAGTACATACTTGCTTAACCCATGATTCCGATATCCTGTGCATGTGAACGCCGCCCTGCGAACCTTAATAATCAGATATATACTAGCAACGTACCCATTACTTTTTAACACCTGGAACCAAAGTTGCCGAAAAATTGCTATTCCACCTGTATGTAAAATATAATAACCGTACCGAGACGGATTCATAATACTAAAGAAAAGAACACCTCTCGGTTAAATAAATGAAAGGAACATAGATTCGATCTCACCTTACGTAGTGTAAAAATCAATAATAGTCTTCAATTAAAAAAGTAAACATGATTAGTTCTAATCGCTTGAAATTGAACTCTACGTCACCCATCCGGTGATATGTTTCGATTCATGAGACACATTTCCGCTTCTGTTATCTGCTAAACTATTATTTGTAGTAACATGAAAATGGTATTAATTTAAATTTAAATTCATTAAGTTTTTTGTACGGCAAATGAATTTTTTTATATGCAACTTAATAACGTAAAAATGTAATAATTTTAAAATTCATGGATTCAAAAATCCAGACTTTTGCAACTAAAATTTTTTTTAAAGAGATTTAAAGAGATATTTAGGCATATTCAATGTCTAAACCTTATAGGCAGGGAAGGTATAACACATACATCTAAAAAACTAGATACTCCGAAGCCGGTCCCGCCACTCACCCAAACAGCTACGGTGGGTTTGGTAGTGGGCTGAATTGTGCATACTTGAATTTCCTCCTATGGCGACATTTAGATACTAATTCATTTCTAGAGTTGATTAAATTTAAACGTTTAGGTGCTGTGGCAATCATCACGGCCTCTGAATTGCATAGCCCGCAAGATCTAGATCCTGGGTTATAAGCGTTTGATCTTTTCAGGATGTACCATTTTATACTGTGTGGAATATTTTTGGATCTTAGATTTTTAACTAAAGTAGTCAGTGATGTTTTGTTGTTGCTGACATCGTTATTGAAGTAGTAATTATGCATAGATATGCGGGTTTTAATTAGATTTGCTGTAGCTCCAATATAAGTGTGTATCTTAGGGTTTGCTATTATTCCCGAACAACTTATATTTCTATTCACGGGTCTACTTCTGTTTACTGTATTTTCATGATATCAATTAGGTCGGTTAATTGATTTATATTACTGTTAGCGTAATCATTAACTACCGTTGGAAGATCATTTTCGGCTTGCTGAGGTGTAGGATGGATAGTAGAATTATTAGGTGCAGCATTATGGTGAAAACTAGTCATAATGCTCAGTTGTGGAGTTTGATTAGGGGGTGCATGTATGTGATCTGTAAGGTTAATTGTAGAATTATTTAGTTCAGTTACAGTACAACCATACACAATGTCAGTATACGTGCATATATTATCCAATGGTCAATTTCCTGTTTGTTTCTTCGGTGTTAAATTCGTTTGTTTTGTTTTTTTCACTTTCTTTTCCACAATATTTAATCTTTACAACATTACGTTTTATTACATATCCTGTATTTTATACACACACATACATACCTATATATATATATATATATATATATTTATGTGGATGTGTTTGTGTGTGTATGTGTGTCAAACATGTGTCCTCTTTCTAATTTCAAATAATAATCTTATAATCCCACAATCCTATCATTTCTGACAACGCCAACAAATCAAGTTTTAACTAGATTTAAGATTATATTTAGAAAAGTTCTATACTTTTAGCTTTAGTTTTAAAAGTATTTGATATTATACTCTTTTAATACACGTCGTAACATAGACCTCGACAACATACAAGTCTACATGCTCGATATCTGCGCGTGTACTTAATCCAATTGAGCTCTCAATTTGTGAATAACGATATCTAATTAAATTACCGGATTGTTACGCGATTTTTTTTGTATTTCCAGGGATGCATTAGTGAAACAAACAACTTACTATATTTCCGTTATTTTAAATAAAATGTTCCTGGGTCACTTTTAATAAATATTATATTATACATTAAATATAAACGCTGTAACATTGACAAACATACTATTCTGTATCAATAGAGACAGAACCGAACAAATACCACCTACAAAGTGTATTAGATACTTCATGTGTGAGACAGTTCTTTTACATCGAAAAAAAGGGTACTGATATCGAATATAAACTAGTTTGCGCGAAACTTCACGGCAGCAGCGTTCGAGCATGTTACGTAAACTCGCGAGAGATGACAAGACGAATGTTGACAGACGATAACTTCGATATGTTGATGTGTCGTATTTTTTCAGTGTTATTTTAAAGAAAGATAGCAAATAACAAAAAAAGACCTAGCGAAATCACTGTTAATAAATACATTTTTATTAATTTTTTGCATTTCGTTTTGTATTTCGACATAGGTAAAAAAGTAGTTAGTTTTATGTGTGTTTCTTAAAACTGAAAAATAATTATTTTGTGTGGTTTTGTGGGGGGGTAACATTGTCTTGTTTAATTATTTAAGTTAGCGTTAAACAGAGACTCGTCTATCTCAACCGTATGCCCTGGACCATCGATCTGGCGAGGATTTCGTAATGGATGGTCTTCACTGAATTCCCTAAAAATAGTATTGCAATTGGTCTGTGTGGTCGGTGATCCAACGCCGCATTCCCTCTATCTCGTCTGACAGCTGACAGCTGATTGGCTAATTGACTGTTTACGTAATATGTCTGAAGGTTGCCGACGTGAAGTTCCCGGAAACTGGTGCATATTCAGTATCAGTACCGAAACAAGAACTGATGTTTATAACAGCGGATTTGCATCGTTGGAACGAATTTTTATGTAACTAATTTGAATGTGTAGAGTCCGAATGAGATTTTTTAAAGACGGATTAAAACTGATTCAAATTTGATACAGCTAGGAGAAAGCCTTGTGGTTGGAAATTTGGCATTGTTTAATATGTTATTATTTGAAGAGGGTTACTTCTGAAGTTTTGACCCTCATTCAAAGATCATTACTTTGACAGAAGATTCTTTTTATTCCTTTATATATGCATCATTCCAGTTATCTGTAAGCCTTTTCAATCTGATAAATAATTAGTTCTTGAATAGACAGCAGTATATATATATATATATATATATATATATATATATATATATATATATATAAGAAATATTAACATTAATTGGATAGCTTTTTATCGCTAGACAAATATCTCAGTTATATTCGCGTTAGTATGTACGACTAAACGTCCATGGTTCGATGTAGGCTTGCGGTATGTATTTTAGATTATAGTTAGATACTATTAATTAGACCTTCAAATATAGATTCGGTTTAATCAAAAAGAAGTGAGAAATTGTCATATATATGCAAGAACATGTCTATGCATGATTTCAACATTATTTTAATGTTAATCAATTAAATTTCGACATTTCAATGTGAAATAAACGATTTAAATGTTTAAATTAAATCTACAATAATACTCAAAAGTTGGCCAGTCTTAATAGTTTGCAAAAATACTGATGTATTTCGTGACTCCTAAACATTAGATTAGTATTAAGAAGCGTTGTTGAAACATTTAGATTTTACTGTATTAATCCCAACTCCCCAGACAGGATGATTATATATATATATATATATATATATATATAGAGAGAGAGAGAGAGAGAGAGAGAGAGAGAGAGAGAGAGAGAAAGAGAGAGAGAGAGATATATATATACAGATATATAGATAGATAGATATAGAAATAGATATAAGTATATATATATATTTATGAAACATGAATGTCGATTCATTTTTATAACCATGCAAACATCAATTCAAAGTAATAATTTTCATAGTTCCTTAAATTTAGAAAAACAAAATTTCATTCTGTTTTCATATATTGGATTGATTTTTGCATGCTCATTGGAATGCATCAATATAATATATATGCTCTGAATCTCGTAATACAACTACATTGAGGTTGTGAGTAATTCGAAATGTTACGGATACTGTAAGGAGTATAAAATAAAAAATATGCTTTCCTTATGAAAACCTACAAATATATATATATATATATATATATATATATATATATATATATATATATATGGGTGTGTGTGTGTTTTGGGGGTGTTTATCCTAATTTGGCACACGAGTATGTATACTTATCTCTTTTTCCACTGGGAATGTACTTTCCTTCTGATCTATTCCCATATATTGTGAAACATAAATAAAAATGATTATCTTTAATCCCTGATAGATTTTATTTTTAATTAAATATGAAATTTTCATGTTCTCTTTGAATCCATTTCCGAAACGAAAAGACATCAAACTAGCAAAGCTTAATTACTCTGAACCACCGTTTTTCATCGAATGAGCGACGTTAATTAAATATGACTCTGTTCTTGATTACTCGTTAGATAGTTTACAGGTAAACAAACACTACACCCAAAAGCACAAATGGGTCACAGCATAGTTTGCGTAAATTGATTATCTATGGTACTTTGTCTTGATCCATATACAAAATTGCCCAATCTCCGAATCTCTCATAAACTGACACTTATTTGTTCATTTATGTATGTGATTACAGAAAATTAAGACAACATCGGTACTGTCCGTTTCAAATCCAAACAAAAGCGAATAATAAAAGGTCTCGTGTTCCTGACTCTGTTCAGCATCTGTTTATCAAACCATATAAACAGATGCTGAAGAGAGTCCGGCACAGGAGGTTATTTATAAGTCGCCTTTGTTTGGATTTGAGACTGAAGGTACTGATGGTGTCGCAATCTTTTTCGAATACATATATAAATAAATATTACGCTCTTATTTTTGGATTTTTGTTTATAATTGAGAACTCTGCTGGGATTCTCTCCCACTAACTTTAAATAGAGATACACTTACATTAAGATAGAGTACTGTTTCCGCGTGTGTTAGCAGGTCATGCTCGTAGCATTTTTTCTTGCTATGACTGAATACATAACTGAGTGGGGTCTGATCACCACTGCCTTTCTTTACAACACCTTTCTCACCTAAGATACTTTGCCAATATGGCTGCTCTTTTGTTATTTCCATGGAATCTGCTCGACTGAGCTTCAATCGCTAGTTCCCTCTTGTAAGCCATTCACAGAAAAACTAGTCTCTCTTCTACTGCAAATAGTTTTCCTTTCTGCCTTGACGTGCCTAACATCAATCGGAATTTTCAGCAGCAGAGTTTCTTTCCAAGAACTTCCCATTTGTGGAACACATTTCCGCATGAATGATTCCCTGCAGGCTACAAAATTGTCCTCTTTAAATCTAATATCAACAAATACTTATCAGAAATGATCCTGATAAAATAGCAGATGTTTTGCATTCTTCTCTGCATTGTCTAATGTTTCCATATGTTCTTCATCATTGAACTGACAATCTACCTGTCGTTCTAACACGTAACTTCGAGAGATAAGACGTGACTCATATGTAACCAAAAATATATTAACGACATGGTGATCTACGTCACTACATGGACTTTTCGCGACACTATGGATAGTGATAATTGTAGTTATATACATAGTCGATATGATAAGGCCAAAAGCAGTCTCTGACAACCCGATACTTCTGTACTTTCTGTAAATACATACTCTTATCAACTCTACCTCTTTGTGTTACATTGTTGAGCTGGGTGTACCCGAGGTTCGTCGCGGTTGATAATGCTATGCGGATGCTGTTGTTGCGTTATTTTAACTGTTGTATTTTAACAGACAAGACAGAAAAAATGAACGTGTGTGTAGTCAGTAGAAAAGAGTAAGAGAGAGATAGACAGAACAAAGCAATTACCGAGAGAGATTTATTTGAGTCATTCTGGACCCACTGCGCCCCCCCCCCCTGACCTGCCTTGCTGGCAACCGCGATCGTTTCTTACATCTGTGTCGGCCGAGAGTCTGGAACGAAAGAGATCGTGTCGGCACAAAACGGAAGTGACGTACCTTCCGAGCGCCATTTTTCTCCCCAACCCCATCATTTTGAGGGGTCTCATCTATCTGGCACATTTCAATATCTAACGCGTGTTGTATTATTTCTTTTCGTTCTATTATATAACAATTAATAGTATTAATAGTAGTTTAGGTGTGAAAATGATGTTATCCTTCACAGCTTTTATTTGACTGTGGTTTGAAATCTTTACTCTGGGAATATTTGTTTAACATTGTGGGTTGAAAATAAAAACAATGCAGTTACATAACTGCTAAAATATAGTAATGGGATAACATTTACGTGTCGAAGGAAAATAACTATAACATCTTAAGAGAGTAAAGTATAAACTGGTATATATGCTATAGTATTTTTTATAAAGTACTTAAGATAAGCGATTGATTTCAGAAGGGAAAAAGAGATAGCTGTCGGCTACTAGCTCAAGTTGAAAGTCACTATTTACAAAAAATACATTTTACCGCTTTAAGATTTCGGCTCTGCTTTTCTAGTACATATAAAAAACAAAACACGAAAATGTATAAGATACAATTATTTGTTCATGTAATTCATACAGTTTGAATCGGAGAGAAACGTGACTGTTAACGCTGCGTAAACTCAGCGCGATGTGACACGCCCCAAGGTAATGTTTTCTGGTAATTATCATAGCTTTTACAGCAATGATATTGCCAAAACTCTACGCAGTAATTTTGGAATGTGTACTGCATTAGCATATTCGATTTTATGTTCGCTAAGGAGGGTGCTTATTTTTGTTAATGCATTACTGCGTGCAGCATTTGTAGATGTGATTTTCACATGCTAATTTTATATTTCTAATACAATTCTTAGAATAACTCAAGAATAATATAACACACAACTCAATAAGTTTCGGAATTGAGATAGAGATGACGTCACTAATAAGATGTGTTCTATTTTTATAAAGTACTAAACTTCAAACACCACGTGTCAATATTTAAGTGTGATCTGATTGTAAACTTAGAAATTGCTGTTATTGAAGTGAAGCTACTGCTGCAATTTATCAAAACAATGGATAAATATGTATTTCCTTGGTTGGTAGAGCATCGTTTTCTGATTGGATAAATAGTTTCTAAGTAAGCAATGGCTTGATAAATGTTATTTGAAATCCGCTCTGTCAGGAAACATCGGTTGAGAGGTGGTATGCTGGCTGTAAAAACGATTATACATATACAAATTATGCTCAACTCTCAGGGGGACCAATGTTCAGAAAACATAAAAATTCATTGTTACCGATCATAAATTAAAGTTGCGTAAGTTCGCAAAAGAGTTCAACAAAATGTCAGTGAGAAAGTTAGATCTAAGACCACAATGCATCAATGATTCAGAGCGTTGTTTGAAACTGTTTACACGCAACAAAAGGAATTTTGCGTCAGGGTGTGCAAATGGGTGAAACATTGATTCACCACTTCAATACAGAGTCAAATCTGTGATGACAGCAGCAGTTAAAAGCCGTTTGAAACGATCAAAGACGCAGTAATTAGCAGGTAAAGTTTAACCTATGTATTTTGGAATGTGCAAAGTAGTGTGTCCATTGATTTCCTTAAGTAATGAAGACTCTAAATGGTGAATATTAGATAGAATTATTGGTGCATCCGAAAAATTGAAAGCGCAAAAAAACACTTATTTGTGCTTTTTTGCGCTTTCAATTTTTCGAAGGAAAAGTGATGTTTCCCCAGGACAAAGCACCATGTCAAAAGTCGATTGCAACGAATGAAAAACTACCTGAATTTCAATTCGAATATTTTCCGCATTAACCTTATTGCATGGATCTGCACCCTGCGACTATTGGCTATGTTCAGATCTCAAACAAATAGAACAGAAAATGGCCTTAGTCAAGAAGTTATATCGGAGACTAAAACATATTTGAAGCAAAGGCAAATCCTTCTACCAAAAAAGCATTGAATAGTTAGAGAAATGTTTGAATCAGTGTATCAGCCTAGAAGGAAATTATCATGACCATTAGGGTACCTCTCCCTGGTTTCCGTTCGCATTATTGGTGACTGTCATTCAAGGGTTTTTGCCATAGTCGCCATGCTAGGCACTGAAGATAGGCGACAATATTTGCCCATAGCTAGATGTCCACATACAGCGCCTGGTATTCAAAAATAATCACCCACCTAGTACTGGCCAGGCTCAACATTCCTTAACTTCGGTGATCTGACAGGAACCAGTGTGTCAACGTGATTATGCCGTATATGTTGATGTATAAAATCGAATCTTGACCAAAAGTTATTGGCTTATTAATTAGGTTTTATTGAATAGTGTTTTAAAAAGTAGCAGAGATGTGTATGATGTATGTTTTCTGACGTTAAAATGTTTTTGTTCGTTTTATCATAGTTGTCAATTTTTATGCTGAAATTGTACATTTTTGTATGCGATTGATGTGTAGAGTAAATTTATATGCCGAACATATTTTTTTTTACATGCCGTACTTGATCTTAGCAAATGATCACCCATTCCGTACTGGCCATACTCAACGTCGCTTAACTTAAGTGATCTTATGGGAACTAATGGATCAACGTTACTACAGGTGTATGTCATTATACCATGATATATGATATCATTATGATGTAGACTAGTAAAGATTCATACCCTGTCTGTGGATTACATTACCAAGGGACTCCTTCCCTGCACACTACAACGTGGTCATCTTCAAATCCAATCTAAACAAAACGTATCATAAACTGTGATGTTAATTAAGTTTGTGTTTTGCCTATCATCGTTTTCAGTATCTGTTAATAGTATCCATCAATCAATTGACAATACATCCAGATAACCCTTATCCTCTCGTAGCTGCTGGACTTTATAAGTTTATTCATTAGTATATATATATATATATATATATATATATATATATATATATATATATATATATACAGAGAGAGAGAGAGAGAGAGAGAGAGAGGGAGAGAGAGAAAGCTATATCATTAAAGGTTATTTCGTATCTTTTTTCTGCTACAAAACTATACTATTACTTCTAGTAACGATTGAGATTTTGTATCGGTTTGTCTGAAACCAATACTATACTGTTACTTCTATTAATAATGGAGAGACGGTATCTGTCTGTCTGAAGTCAAAACTATACTATTACTACTGTTAATGATGGAGATTGAGTATATGTCTGTCTGAAGCAAAAATTCAAACTGCACTATTACTTCATTTTTATTATCGAAATTTATAAGTCGCTTTTTCTGAGGCCGATACTATTCTATCACTTCATTTAATAATTAAGATGTGGGCTCTTTCTGTCTCAAGTCGAAACTATACAATATGTTAATGCTCAATTAAGTTTTAAGACCAGCATACTATCAGCATACTATCAGCATACTATCTTTCAATGCTCAATTCATGGGAAATGTGGTGTTGTATATATACATCCTCCCAAGACATATCCCCTCTTTTGGAAGTGGGTATTGTTGTATATACATTTTACTTTATCATAACATAGTGCGTATCTTTAGTTCATAGGTTTTTCGGTTGTAGTGTAGTATTTAGTCCTTGGTCATATTGGCCGCATAATTTTTCTCGTGTGTATAACGAAATTAAATCAATATACTTTTTATCAAATAATATAATATAAAAGTAAAAAAGAAATATAATATATTTACAGGTTAGCTATTATCAAAATATATTGACAGGTTCACAGAGTCGTCAGCGATGGTTTGCTGGAATCACGCAATGTTTTTGTTTTCATAAACATCTTACTATTACGTAACGGGGAACCATTTAGACTGAGCATTCTGACATTTCACACACCTTCATTGAATTGAATATTCAAATAGACGATTTTTTATGTGCTTCCATACTAAAGCGTTTGTTAACGTCACCATAAGCAAATAGCATTTAAGATAGGACTGATACCTATTTTATGAATTGTTAATAGAGATATTATTTTTCAAAAGGTCATGACCTTTGACATTAGCATCACTCGGAGAAGGTTACCTAGACATATGCACGACAACAAACGCCAATATATACATGCATACTTATCATCAAATGAAGGCTGTATCTATGCAATAACCAATTTGTTTAGGAAATGTATAAAATATGAAGAGATTCCATATATTTGGAAAACAGCTATAGTAATACCGCTACATAAAAAAGGTTCGATACATTTAAAAAGTAATTACAGACCAGTTTCTCTAACATGTATTTTGTTTAAGGTTTCTGAAAAATAATTAGAAACCACATATTAAATTTTATAAAGGATGATATAAATTGTAACCAACATGGCTTTGTCCATGGTAAATCAACATTATCTAATATTTTGGAAAGTATTGACATTATAAATGAATATTTGATGGAGGAGGATAGTGCGGATATCATATATTTGGATTTTAGCAAGGCATTTGATACGATATCTCATCATCGTTTACTAGTCATAATGAAATATGTTGGTATAATTGACAAAATGGTAAATATTGTGAGGGAGATTTTTAAGGTAAAGGTTAATAACAATTATTCTAAATCACAGTACATACCATCCGGTGTTCTGCAGGGTTCAGTATTGGGTCCTTTGTTGTTTTTTATATTCATAAATGACTTACCTAATAATATAAATTCAGAAATAGAATTGTTTGCTGATGATGTTAAACTACTTTTGAGACCTTTATTAAAGGAAATAACACAGATGGATCTAAATAAATTATATTGGGAAAACATTTGGAAATTGGGATTTTACCTAGACAAATGTAAAATACTACACAAAGGATCAAGGAATGTGGGTGTTGAATATGTACTAAACAACAGAGAAATCAAAGAAGTAGAGTGGGGTTTGATAATACATTTAGGGCAAATATTCATATATTGACCATTGTATCGAGGGCAAATAAAATGATCGGGTGGATAGTTAGAAATATTATTTCGAAGGAGACAAATTTTGTGTTAAGGGTATATAAAGCTCTAATAAGACCTGGGCTCTAGCGACTAGACATGTGAATTGGAATGTAATATTGAAACTGGAAGGCGTACAGAGAAGGGGGACAAAACTAATAAGTAAAGTAAAGAAGTGCAGTTACAGGGAGAGATTGGACAAATTGGGATTTATTACTTTGCTGGATAGAAGAATGAGAGGTGATATGATTGAGACTTTCAAGATAATTAATGACATTTCTAACTATGGTGGGCTTTTTTAGTATTTCTCCTAGATCTGGAAGGGTATTGTCAAGGCAGTTTTCGAAAACTGGACCAGTTAAGTTTTTTTGCTCACAGGTAATAAGTTGCCAGATCGGATTAAGAACAGCAATAACGTGGAACAGTTTAAGATGAGGTTGGATACATTCAGAGAAAGTGGTAGGAGAGAGAAATTGAGGGGGCACATTGGGGAGTAGACAAATTATATATTTGACAGAAATTTATCTGGATATCGATACTGTACTAAGAGATTTTTTTTAACAGTTGAATTTAGAAGATAGTTAAAGGGGAGATGTCCAAAGAAATAATAACAATAATTATCATGATAATAAAGTGTGAGGCCACTTTATAGTTTGGATATATAGGCTTGTCACTCATCTAAATATAATTTCCAGATGCAATTTCACCAGTATATTTTCAACAATATATTCATGGGACACGTTTCTTAGGTTAATTAGAAATTAAATAGTATTTGTGAACACAAAGTGAGATAGAATATCTCCTTACGTATGAATAAGGCCTCTATGAAAATCATTCATGTATTTGATATGAAGGGTGGCAGAAATTGTCGTTTGAATCATTTGTGTAGAGTTCGAAATAGTATGTATACTGAAAGACAATACACGTATTAGAATCCAGAAAAGAATATGTATATACTAGTCGGTCCTTCTGGAGTTACATAATATCTTCACCAAGGGAGAAGCTCTGCATGTTACAAACGATAAACAATTTCTGTAAAAAATAAAATTATACTTAATATCTTTAAATGTTCACGTATAGCGATCCTCCTGGACTCAAGACATCTTTCTTTTGGAACCAAAGTCCGAGTCAAACAAACACAACCGAAAGAAAACAATTTGGAGAAAGATCAATTTTTATTCAGGCTTTTTGTACTGGCTACATCTTGCTAGTAGTGGGGAGAAGAAAAATCGGGTTGCAGTGTTGGGGGCTCGCCTCTTCGCTTCTCGTCGATTAAATAATTTCGTATTACATCTGATCGCGTCGGTGTCCAAAATCAGAATCACTAGCATAAAACATTCGTTCCCATCACTTCTGAAAGCATATCTCGATGTCATTGTTCCTATAGAAGGGGGATGACCCCTTCATAAATGTTAACTTAATGTGCTGTTGCTTATCTTTCATGTTTAATATTTAGGCAAGGTGTACCGAAAAAGTTATTTGACATGAGTAGGTTCACTTGGCACAGACATGCACATGACCAGAAGAAAACAACATAAAACAATTTATTGTAAAAAAAATAAAATAATCGTTCGTTGAAGTCAGGCCAGCTGGGCAGGAAAAATAAATATAATGGATTTATAAAATAAAATGAGTTTTGATTGGATCTACATGCACAAATATAGCAGCAGCAGAAAACACCGTCGACGAATCAAAACACCTTTTGGATGTGGTGACATGGACAGTGAAGTTCTACAGTGTGTGTTTGCAGGAGAAAGCGGGGGATCACAAATTGTTATATAATAAATACCAGACATTTACATCGGAAATCTCGTGGTTAATTAGTACTGAAAAAATTAACCTCGTTGAATTTCTGTCTGCGTCGTTCTTCCCTACTAATCCGCCACCGACAATAAAGATGCATAATTATATTCTCATATTGCAGTGTGTTGCTATTATTTTAATATCAGCAGAGATGCAACATTACGTCCTTAACAATCTGGCGTACATTTAATATTCAACAATGGAAATAACTTGCGTTCATTATTTATCTATATGTATACTATTCTGTTGATAATTAAATTCTTCTTGAAATAGTAGACATCTTCAAATGTAAATAATATTAAGCAGAAAATAAAAGCATAATTATCGATGTCAGCTAAATATTACTTAAAGGAATAAAACGAATGTTTTTTTAATCTATATATTAAAGAATGCAAATACTTTTAAAGCAATAAATATTAGCTTTTATAATTATTTTTACGGTAAAAAATAATATTTATAATAAATGTCAGCTAAATGTAATTCATAAGAGAAATCAACCTTTTAACATTTTAATTATGTTTTTTTTAATAACGTTCACTCCCAAACAACACAGTTTGTCACAGAGATGTGAGGGACTGCTGTGAGTAAGAACCATCTTAAGTGGGGAGTTGTGCAGTGATATGTTTGTTCCCATTACATTTAAACTTCTGTGTATTCGTAGTCAGGGAAACAGGAAGCAGGGAATGGGGGTTCCAAAGGCTAGTAGTTTGTAGTAATAAGCTCTTAGAGTAGAAAGCCATACGGCATTTAGGGACCTTTACAGTAAAGTGGTAGAATTTTGCTGAATATTTTTTTTTCATAAATAAAAAAATATCGAGGGGTTACGAAAATTATGTAAAAGCTGTATCATTCAAAATAAATCCTTCTTAATAAATAAAAATAGATTCAGGTGAGTGATATTGTTTTAATAATTTTTTTTTTTAAGTATCTTAAGGAGAAAATTCTTTCATTTCGTACTAATTAACTGATTTATGACGGCTCTGTTTGACTCAGCCTTTCCGACTGTTTACGTAAATCTCATTCGGAAAACGTCGGTTTAATTTAGTTCGTATTCTGTAAAAGCTCCGAACATTTAAATCTCACAGTTAGAACGAAATTGTTATTATTTCTGAAATAAAATATTTTATTGAGCCAATTTCAAGTATATAAAAATATATTGTTTGCACAGATAGTTATCCTCTGCTCCATTATAAAGACCAATGTGCATATATTCGTATATAAAAAAAATAAATCCGTTCAGGCACATAATATCTAGCTCGTAAAAAACGTGTCTTTTTTCTAGCCACCAAACGAAACATTTTCAAGTGGTGAAAAAAAGCAAAAAAAGGAAATAGCAAGTCAGACAGCCCCCACTGTCTGGAATTTATTCAGAAAAACATCTCTCACTCTATAATAAAAAGTTAATGATTGTTTTTTAGGTCATAAGAAATAATAAGAATTTATGTAAAGAAAACTTAAATTACTGACGTGATTCTATGGTTTTAGATGAATCTGGCAAAGCATATTTTACGCCATTTTTAAAATACACAGTACACTCGTATATCTATCTATCTATCTATCTATCTATCTATCTATATATATATATATATATATATATATATATATATATATATATATATATATATATGTATGAGTGTATAATTGGTTAAGGTGTCCAAGTAAAAGTGTTTCCCTGAGAGTATTTAATCCAATTAGAATGGATGGGAATATGTTTTAAGATCTATAAGCTTTCGACATTTCCTGATTATCATCATTATTTCTGCTCATTAAGGGTTATCACACAAGTCATCGTCAATGATTTCTCACCAAGAACAACCAATGGTGTTCTCTAGAGTCTGAGTGACAACAAGCCTCCCCAGACTTCCAGTACTCTCCACCTATTTTCGTTCACCACTGCAAATGATTTTGCGTTATTGCCATTGATTTCTCGCTTGCACCGACTATTGGTCTCCCCTGGGATTAGTTAGGTAATAAGCCTCCCCAAGGCCCCTGCGCTCTCCGCACTCTTCCAGTAGAAGTCTGGTTAGTGCTCCCCCCTCATCGGTCTTCCCATCTTCCTTGACCTAGTTTGTGCTGTGTCAGCAGAGGTCGGTTCCATCATTGTTTTTGCTGTTTTTTAGAGGGGGATGATTATAATATTTCTTGCAGTTTCTGTTACTTGGTTTGTGCGGTGCTGTTCTTCTTGTGGTGTTGTTTTATGCTTATTGCAACTTCCATGTGACTTGTTACCATTCGTAGCTTATGTGGGTTGGTTACCGCATTCGATGATTTTTCCTGAAGATTGCTACTGTTTTCATCATTGTTGTCCGTTGTATGGTCTCAGTGATCCCTTCGATTCGAATTCTCCCAGTCCTTTCTCCAGGTTTTTGTAATTATTATTATTATTAGTAGTAGTAGTAGTAGTAGTAGTAGTAGTAGTAGTAGTAGTAGTAGTATTTAAGTTGTATTAAATTAATTATGATGCAGATATAAATTTTCATAAATATTGATATATTGCATGTAAGTATAGTATGGTCTGAAATGCATACACGTATATAGCTTTGAATTTCACACTAATACCGTCGAGAAAATCCAAAAAGGAACGTACATATTGTTAGTGTACGAAAAGGTACAAGCTTTTTGTGAATTTCAAAGACGACAATTTTAGTTTAGCGCCAAACGACCACGCAACGCTCACCTGATGTGAGAAAGAAAGAAAATGAAAATAATGACATTATTTTTCATCTTTTTTTGTTGATGATGTTCTCAAAAAACAATTACGGATAGCAAAAGGTTTCTAAGTTTTTTTTATTTAACATTAGTGTTTACTATTACATGTAAAATATGATATTTTATAAGATATTTTACCCATGCTTATCTATTTTACTCTATTTGCGTTAATTCTGTTTGTCGATTATCATTCATATTTAATCATAACATACTTTTCGTATCATTGCTTTTATTATTATTCATAATAAAACTAATTGTTACATCAGTTCCATCACCACAACACTTTCCCGATAACTCACGTTACATCTCTTCTATACTACCGATATTTGCCAACAGCTAAAAACATGAATGCCCCCCTTCTCAATATAAACACATCCTCGGTAACAATACTGAAATAATACACGACGATACCAACATCAAAAGATTAAAAAATATTGGAGCTCTTTACATAAAAACTAAACATGCAACAATCAATAGTGTAAATTACGAAACTAGTCACAATATTTTTAAATGTCTAGCATAGTAATAACCGTTACCAATTTTTTAGCCGTTAAGCAATTATACGTTGGAATCTTGAACGCCCTTAACAAATTCTTAACGGTTAAGCAATCGTACATTTGAATCGTGCACGCTCTTAGAACTTAATTACGCTCCAATGTAACATCTTAATATTATAGACGCTCTTTTTAAGTTGTAAATTACAAGTCGTTATTATAATAATAATAATAATAATAATAATAATAATAATAATAATAATAATAATAATAATAATAATAATAATAATAATAATAATAAAACTCAACAGTAATATATATATACATATATATATATATATTTATATATATATATATATATATAATTGATTTGGTAACTATATTGCTGACGTTATAATCGATTTAGTAAAACACAGAAAAGTAATAAAACGAAATAATTAACAAAAAAGATAAAAATAACATTTGAGACATTGAAATTGGACTGCGTCAGATTTTGTTGACTAGAACGGAAATTGTATAAAAAATCTGATACTAATTATATATCAAACTAATAAAACATGACACATTACCAATATAAAGTACGTTGTTTACATTGTTTCACTGAGAACGAAGCTTTTGTCTTTATTCAATGTAAAAGTAGTCTTAACTTGTGTGTACGATAAAATACAGCTTTTATAGGCTGTAGTAGTATTGGCAGTATTGTTAGAATCTAGTCGGTTCCACAGTTCCACTGTCACTTAGGGATGTTTGCAACCTTCTCGCGGTCCTTCCCGTAAGTACCCGATCTCTTTCTAGAAATATTTCTAACAATAAAAACATCGGGAAACTAATGGCAACACCATAATCATCTGATTCACACGAAAGAAGAAGAAGTAGTGGTTGTAGTAGTAGTAGTAGTAGTGGCTGTGGCATATTGTAGTAGTAGTAGTAGTAGTAGTAGTAGTAGTAGTAGTAGTAGTAGTAGTAGTAGTAGTAGTAGTGGGAGGAGTGTTGGACTAAAGTCCATTATGTAGAATTAAGTAATCACTCGAAATGACTTTTAGGAATCTAAGCTGATATATTTGTACTGCCTTCTTAAACTATATCTTCGTAAGTGTGTATCTTAACTCTCCCGAAATCAACAAACTATGTTATTCTTTCGAGCATGTAATTGTATATGTTTTAAGTAGTAGTAGTAATAGTAGTGTAGCAGTAATAAATGATGTGGTAGTATTATTAGTTGTAATAGTGGCAGTTGAATTAGTAAGATTGTTACCCCCATGAAACACAAATGAAGCTTCATGGCAAACATAGTGAAATTCTGTTGAGTAGTTTTGGAGCATATTATTAAGTGCAGCCAAAACATGTTTAAATATAATATATAGTGTGATAACTATTTTCTATATTAAAAATGTGAAAATTCTAAATTCTAAAAGTTGAAAATGTTCACGGTTTTACTTGACTAAAAAATTATTGTAGCCATCTTTATTGGGGAAAAGTGTTTTCAATCACTTTGAGGTTAGGTTTTTTACCAGAATGACACATTTCCTATATATTTTGTTCATCTGTGGATAAAAATAATTATCCGCTAAATATCACAATGTATATAAAGTAAGATATGTGTATATGTTTATATATGTGTACGTAGATAGTCAATCTTAAGCCAATTAAGAGATCATTATGAATTTTGGAACACAGCTGCTAGATATAAAAAGTCGTAATGTGGGCTATATTTAGTTTCATTTACTTTCATGTAAAAGGGGGTGAAAACGGGTTTGAAGGAGGTTTAAACTTTTCGTCTGAATTTTTGTGAAATGTTAACAATAGATATTCCACAAATCTGTCGTTTTATTGTATTTTGAAGGGTTTTAGGGGGCTAAAATATGAATGCCACCTCCTATATGAAAATTGAAATAGTTCAGATTTACATTAAATTTGATCCATCGTACTTATACACCAATGAAACAAGATTCCATAGATTTAAATTACTTCTCAAGGTTCAAGCTTAAATTTCAGACTTTTACTTGAATCAAAATCATGTAATAGATGTACATCAAACTGTTAATAAGTATAATCGAATACATTTTAGTAGCATCATATTTTGATTTTAATCTTCGTAAGGGGACATACAAGTTATGCACAACTCTTCTGGTGGGGGATTAATTTTACTCATCCTGTGATCTATAAATAAAGTAAAGCCTAAGTTTGCATGAAGACATTAGAGCTCTGTAAACAGAAGCGATATATTGAATTCGACTATGCTTACACTGTAGGACGACTCTTGATGTGTGTGTTTCGATAAATATGAGCCCGTTTCGTTCGCTGTAGTGATTTCTACATTCTTTCCAACTCACCTAATTCTCCTATAGTATTCATACATACAGAAAGTCGGCGAAACTTTTACCCACACGCACAAATCTACTACCAAAACATCCACCTTACACCGGAAAATAATCGCTATATGATACTTTTTCTTGATACTGCCGCCATTATTTCATTTTTTTCAGTTCATGCTACTGTCTTTTACCTTTCATAATTAAGGATGGGTCGTTCCCTACAACATCCGCATTTTGCTTTTGTGGTGTCTATTTTATTATTGAATAACCGAATAGGATTGACGAACACTAAGCAACCATTGAAATTAAAACATAGCGTCTCATATTAATACATTCACTAATAGAAACCATAACAACTAACTATGCTTTTTTTGGTTCAGAAACGTTTCGTTTCTTTCCCTCTTTCTATTCTTACTTTTCAAACACTGATAGCGACCCTTTATTTTGCTTGCGTCGTTTTATTTTCAGTCTCATTTTCTCCCTTCGTTATTTTTAGCGTGTTACACTGTATATTTCTTATATAGTATTCGGTTATATCAGAATATAACAAAAACAAAGCATTACAATTCACACAAGGCAACGAAGACTGTATCTTTTTTATTCGGACTTGGGCCTAATTCACGCTTATTTCAAAAGCATTATTATTATTAAAATACATTAACTTTATATATTTGTCCTGAATGTTGGACCACATTCAGATTCCCCGTCGTATAACATACATTTTTCTTCCATTTTTATATACGATAGCGCATTATAATGCTTGTTACCTGTTTGTATATTTGTTCCTTGCTCTACAGGTTAGACACATGGCAAGACCGCAGTTCCCGGTAGTAGCGCCTCATACATTTAGCTATAAACTAACCAAACGAAGATTAAACCTGAACAGAATTATAGTTCAGGCCAACAGCAACAAAGCCGCTGTCGAACTGTCTCTTAAAATGTCCACCAACCCTAAGTCCGTATAAAAAAACAACCTCCGATGAAATGAAAACACAAAAATTCGTAAAATTAACAAAAATAAAAGATTATTTGCTAAATACTCTTCTTTAATTCAAGTGTAGCCACATATTTAATGAAATCACATAAAATTACCAACATAAATTGTTTCAGAGCCAATTATCCCATATTAATAAAAAAAAACAATGTATTGCTTTACTTATCGGGCGTTGACTTATTTACGTAAAAGGAATAATTAATAGAGGGGATGAAGCTTTTGAGAACACTATTTGTTTGTTTTTGTTTGTTTTTTAAAAGAAAATATGTCCCTTAAATGTATCACTAACTAACTAACTTACCCCGTGTAACAAAAAAGCATCAACAATAAACATGAAAAGAATAAATTCGCAACAAATCAAAATATAACTAATCTTAATTAATACAATAGAAACCCCTGAATGATAGTCACTACTGTTGGAAAACAAGGAATGATCAACAAATTATTTCGACAACAATTATTGTTTATCTTCTTATAAAAAACATGGCAAACTTCTATTTTAATTACCTAAATTACTTGCAGTAAAATGGGTTCTGTTCTGATTTTTTTTCAGATAGGATACTCTAATAATTATTTTTTAAGTTAAATAATTTCTTTATATTTCCCCCGGGCAACGCTGGGCCACGGGTCCTGCTAATTATCTAAATAAATAACACTAATGTCACTTTTAAGTCGATGGCAAAATCTTATTCCATTTAGAATAATTCTTATGATCTTACTTTTTTTTGTAACCAGCGACAGCATTTCGTTTTTGATAATCCCACTTTAAAATTGTATAGGGGGTTATAAGGTATGTATAAACCACAGTACATACGCATTATTATACGGATTGTATAAAGCCAAATAACCGATAGAAGATAAGAAATCAGTTCAATTCCATCTTCTCACACCAGATTTTAGTAAGCATCCTGTTACTCGGAAGCTCCTCAATCAACGACTCTCTTCGACATCGAGAATGGACCTAAAGTAAAATTGCCATTACAGATTGATGAAGCCAAGCAGATTCAGATCCTGACCGGTTCAAGTACAGGATGTAACTCGTGAGCTTCGAAGGAAATCGGACTGATATAGAAGTCTCTTAACCTGTCACTCTTCAATCTTCTGCAGTTTCCTAATATGACTGGAACGTTCAGTGTTGGAAATACATTTATAAAAAGATTTTACGCTCATATAGCGGAATCAACGTCTGATACGCGTTCAAGATAATGAAAAACTCTTGATACGGGTTCCAGATAATGAAAACTCTTGATACGAGTTCAAGATAATGAGAAACCTGTGATACGGGTTCAAGATAATGAAAAACTCTTGCTACGGGTTCCAGATAATGAAAAACTCTTGATACGGGTTCAAGATAATGAGAAACCTTTGATACGGGTTCGAAATAATGAAAAACTCTTGATACGGGTTCCAGATAATGAAAAACTCTTGATACGGGTTCAAGATAATGAGAAACCTTTGATACGGGTTCAAGATAATGAAAAACTCTTGCTACGGGTTCCAGATAATGAAAAACTCCTGAACGAGTTCAAGATAATGAGAAACTCTTTATACGTTGTAATAAATAAAAATGACTAGCATCTTTCATACTTGAAAGTAATCGTTCACTAATTAATAATGACCAATGTGTATTTATTCGTATATATTAAAATATATATCCGTCTCGTCACACAACAGGTAGCAAGTAAAAATATGCCGGACGATATTATTCCAAGTGTTTAGAAAACGTCCGACAAAATCCGCAGTCTTAAATAAATTCGGAAAGAAATCCTCCATTCCATTTCCATAATGAGTCTATTTCTATGTTTTTTTCTTTTTCTTTCTTTACCGATTTATATGTTTTTCTTGATTTTTTAAAACTTTCTACTTTCAGTTGTTTTCTTTAATTCTTTTTTTTCTAATTACCGATTGAGACGTCATTTTATATGAAGATTAGTGCGAACACTGGCGAAGCATATTTCTTCCATCATTTTTTATACTAGATGTACACTCGCCAATAAATATTGTCACATTAAAAGTGTGTAGCATTTGCATTATATTACTGAGGTTATGGGATTTGAATGAGTGTTCCGTATTAACTTGCCTCCCAACGAAAGTAAAGTCAGACATTAAATCGGTTTTTACGTAGGGTATATTAAGCTGACAAAAATGTCACTCTTTATAGGACAAAAATAAAAAATTACCCCAGCCAACAAGGATTTTTCCTCTTATGAATTGGAACTAATACATAAAAGACAATGTCAAGGCTGCTGCAAAGAAGGTTGGCTCCCTCTACCGTGCTAGAAAACTTCTCACACCTGGCAATATCCGATAGCTCTACAAAGCCACTATCCACTCATACATAGAGTATTATTGTCACATCTGAGCTGGTGTACCATCTACTAGTGTCCTCCTTTTAGACAAGGTTGAAAAATGAGTATCTAATCAAATAGGACCCTCACTATCCACCAAGCTCCAGCCTCGGTCTCATCGCAGCAATTTTGCGTTCTTGTGCTTGTTTTACAAGTACTTAAATGGAATGTGCTTCGATGACACTTGCTGCTCTGGTGCTACTTCGATGTAAATACACGTGACCAACTCGACAATCAGCTAAAGCCCATCCATTCACTGCGGAGGTCTCCAGATGCCGGAGAGCATTCTACTCTAATAGTTTCTTTCCTTGAGCTGCCGACTTTAGAACACCCTCTTTGGTCCCTGTTTCAACGACTGTACTGGCATGCAGAAATGTAACACTTATGTGGACAAGTCTCTTACTGCACAGTTTCTGATTTAGGATGACCCACAAAACTCTTACCCTAATTTCCAGTATCTACTTACGTCTACAGTGGCATATTCCTTGTTTTGGGTGAACTAAATTATGAAAAATACTGGAATTCGGCATTGAATTCGCTTCATCCTTCGGCAGTCGATCGTCGAGTATTTAGACGGAGATTCCTGCAGAATACAAGATAAATTCTAAACAAAAATTAATGTTACTTTTTATGTTTACTTTCACACGTATTACTGTATATTTGTTGCTTGCTGGAAAAGCAAAGAATAGAACGCCCTCTTTTATTGGAATCAAGTAAGCTTCAATATGTTGTCAAACAGCAAGCCGTTTTTAAAATTACCTTTGTATTTTCACACATTCTCTTATAAATAACAAGGTACAAAGGTGTTTTGAATAATTTACTTACGTAATTTCCATAAATCACAACCTGTTAGAAAAAGCTATCCTTCAATTCAAGATCAATCGCATCTCAACTAATATATTTTATTAACTTACCCATTTAAGCATAACTTACTGATTATCCTTGTAAGTACTTTTAAAAGTATAATAATGTATTTTTCAATGTAAAATTGTATAAAACCATGAAGTAATCTAATTAATTTTGGAATAGCTGCAATATGCTGAGGACCATTAGAAGCGTATGAATAGAAACAAAATCTACAAAACGCTAATAAACAATATATACGTCAGCTTGTAAAATAATTTTAAAAAATTAAAGTCTAAAAAAAACTATATAAAACTAAGCACGTAAAAAAACTATAAAACTAAGGACGTAAAATGTAAACTATATATAACTAAATACGTAAAAAACTATAGAACTAAAGACGTAAAAAATTAACTATATATAACAAAATATGCAAAAAAACTATAAAACTAAAGACGTAAAAAATAATTTACATATAACTAAATACGTAAAAAAACTATAAAACTAAGGACGTAAAAAATAAACTATATATAACTAAATACGTAAACAACTATAAAACGAAATAGGTAAAAAGTAAATTATATATAACTAAATACGTAAAAAACACTATAAAACTAAAGACATAAAAAAAATAAACTATATATAACTAAATACCGAGAAATAATAAAATATGTTACTAAATACATGAAAAATAAAATATTACTTAATCAGTAAAAACTAAAAAACTATATAGCTAAATACGTAAAATAATAATCTATTTATGAATAAATACATACAAATTGTAAACTATATATAACTAAAGACGTAAAAATAGACTATATATAATAAAGACGTAAAAACAAACTATATATAAGTAAAGACATCAAAATATAAACTATATATAACGAAATACGAAAACCAATCAACTATATTAAACAAAATAAAAAAATAAAAAACTGTATATAACTAAATACGTAAAACATATACTATATATATATATTCAGATACGAAACTAAAAATATTAATAAAAAATACACAAATAATAAACTATATATAACAATATACGTAAAACACTTAAGACGTAAAATACAAGCTATATATAACTTATACGAAACTAAATGAAACATATAACTAAATAAAAAATCAACTATACATAAATAAAGACGTAAATAATAATCTATATATATAACTAGAAACGCATAATAATAGACTATATAAAACAGAAAACGTATCAAAATCAATAATATATACCTAAATGCATCCAATAATAATCTATATACAAGAAAATACGTGAAAAAGTCTATGTTAAGCTATATTTAACTAAATACGCAAAATATAACACTATATATATCTTTATACGTAAAATATAAAATATATATAACTGAAGACGTAAGAGTTAAACTATATATAATTAAAACGTAAAAAATGATATATATATATATAACAAAAGATATAAATTAAAAAAACTATATATAATTATAGACGTAAAAAACACTAAATGTAATGAAATACGTAAACAATTTAGTATATATAACTCTAGATGTAAGAAAATATATGACTAACCTACTACCTAAGGAATACACAATATATAACTAATGACGTAACATAATACACTATATATAATTAATACGAAAGTTGATAGACTATATAATGCTAAATACTTGAAATAGTAAACTATATATAATGACATATGCAAAATAATAGACTATATATGAGTAGAAACGTTAAATATAAAGGATGTATAATTAAATACATAAAATACGAAACACGGTATAATTGTATATGCTAAATAATAAACTATATATATAACTAAAGACGTAAAAAAACAATATATAACATCTTAATACAAACAATGATAAACTATAGATTACAAAATACGTAAAAATATACTATATATTACTAAATACGCACATTAATAGACTATACATGATTAATTACGTAAAATAATAAACTATATAAAACTAAATACGTTAAAAATCTATATATAACTACATCTGCAAAATAATATACTATATATTATTAAATATATAAAAGGTCATAGGCTATATAAGAACTATATCACTTCAACGCTAGAACCCCGGGGGCACAGCTCCCCCACTAAAAACTGTGTTCCCTTAGATTATAATGAAATTTAAACCATAGGAAAATGACCAAAAATGATGTTTATTCCCATATATATAACTAAAGACGTAAAAAAACAATATATAACATCTTAATACAAACAATGATAAACTATAGATTACAAAATACGTAAAAATATACTATATATTACTAAATACGCACATTAATAGACTATACATGATTAATTACGTAAAATAATAAACTACATAAAACTAAATACGTTAAAAATCTATATATAACTACATCTGCAAAATAATATACTATATATTATTAAATATATAAATCGTCATAGGCTATATAAGAACTATATCACTTCAACGCTAGAACCCCGGGGGCACAGCTCCCCCACTGAAAACTGTGTTCCCTTAGATTATAATGAAATTTAAACCATATGAAAATGACCAAAAATTATGTCTATTCCCATGAATGTAAGCAAATTTTTATAATATTAAGATGGTTCCCGGGACCACAACCCCTCCACTGAAAACTGTTTTCCCTTTGATTCAAATGATATATATATATATATATATATATATATATATATATATATATATATATATATATATATATATATATATATATTCAAGAAGAACACATAACTGTCTGTGCATGTCTGTCCCTAAAAATGAAGACATACTAGGAAATGTACTTTCAATATAATTATTGTTTTTACATGCACAAATTGCATGTGTTCATAATGGAAATATTTTAATGTCTCTGGCTGCCCCTTAATAAAGTTAATTACAATGTTTAAACAATGAAATTAATTCATCTAGTAGCGTTAGTTTAAGGGTATTAACATATATATGAATAGCTCGGTGAGTAGGATATCTAGCTGACAGCATCAAGGTTGCTGTTAAAGTAAACTCTCACCAGCATGATGTTGCATATGATGCTATCTCACACTCTAACCCGTGCAACACCGGGTAGCTCTGCTAGTATATAACTAAATATGCAAAATGAAAGACTATATATGAGTAAATACTTGAACTAATAAACTATATTAAACTAAATACGCAAAATGATAGATACTATATGAGTAAATACGTAGAAAAATAAACTACGTATGAAGTAATACATAAAAGAACCATATATTAATTAATACATAAGAAAATGAACTATATATAATTAAATACGTCCCTTGTAATAGTGTTGAATATTTGAAGGATCATAATACGTTTTAATGTCAGAATCTGGCGTAGTACAACAGCTCGCTTGTTGAACCAGCATCGCTTGCTAACGGGACGATATGTCGTTTCTCGATCCGGGCGACGTCGAGTGGTTTTGCTAGTCGGTCCCGGCTTCAATCCCTTCCTTTCGGCTGGCATAGCAGTAAACCCAATTCGGGAATTACATTTCCCTTTCTTACTGATGTCTCTTCCGTCGCCGCCACCACTCTCTGCAGACGATTTGTCGTAGTCACAATTTCGTGCCGGCAGTTTCTCTCTGTAACTGAATTCAATCTACACATAACAAAATATAACAAGTCTTTTCGTTCAGTTCCGAGCCATTTATTTTCATGTATTAGCTTGTCGACACCGAAGCAAGTTTGTTGAAGCAAAGAGCGAGAAGCTTACGCTAGTTACTTAACTAATTACTTAATGACTTGCAAGGGAAGGAGGAGGGGGACATCGTCTGGCTCTAATTTTTGGGGATCGTATTTAATCACTACATGGCTAATGCGACTTGACTCATCGGCTTCCCGTCAAGAACTCCAAAATCTCCTGCAGTTTTCTCACAGGGAAAACTGTGACGTCACGAAATCTCGTGATCAATGCACAGGTGCGACCCGACCTCCGACCCGAGGTCTCGTCAACTGTCACCGCACATCGCACCAAAGTTGCACGAGATGACTCCGTTACAAATTGCGCAAGTTAAGCGATCTCTCTGCACGTCCATCATCACATGCGTCCCTATTATATAACAATAGTATGAAAATATATATATGTCAATTAATAATGTGTCCATAAATACATTCTTAAAAACAATACTATATTGAATTGAATAAATATTCTAAAGTATTTAGACTCTGAAAAATAACATTTTTTGTAAATATTCGTCTCTGTTTAAACTTAAAGGGGTGATATGTGAGAAAACAAATCAACCAGCCTTTCTTCTCAGCAATTCATTAAATATCGTAACATTGTAAGAAACAAAGAAAACATGACCTACTTTTAGTGTAGTCAAATATAACCAAGCGAATAGATATAAAGTCGATATATACACTCGCTTCTTTTGTTATATCTTTTTAGAGATGATATTATCTGATGTTTTTATCAAAGATCATTTTCATAGAATAGATTTATTGACTGTCTGTACTTTGCTCAGAAATCAACCGTATATTGTGTTGTCTTGTTCTCTTTTACTTTCGTAGTTGTACGTTTTGTATTAAATAATGATTATGCTTTTAGTTTGTGTTGTTCATAGATAAGAAATCAGTTCGTCGTGAATACATTTACAATATCACGGTACGTTACGATACATCATAAAAATACACACTAACTATTTTATCTGGAAGAAATTTAGATCGCTTCGTATGAAGATCTCTCGGGTAATTGCCGTTTAATTCATTAATGCATGTATAATGCTCTTTCAGTCGTGTTACGATCTTTCTTTCTCTCAAATCTTTCTCCCCCTCTCTCTCTCTCTAATCTCTCTCCCCAATCGTTTTCCCCAATCCCCCTCCCCAATCTCTCCCTAATCTCTCTCCCAAATCTCTCTCCCCAATCTTTATTCCCAGTCTCGATTCCGAATCTCTCTCTCTATCTCTCTCTCTCTCTCTCTCTCTCTCTCTCTATATATATATATATATATATATATATATATATATATATATATATATTGAGCTTACGCGCACACAAACATCTCAGTCAGATCTTATATTCTCATTAATATATTATTAGTTGCTTCTAAATTGGATCGATTATCATTATTAAAAACAGGTAAGAATCGGTTAGTATCATTCTCAGTGTATTTCCTTTTCCATACAAAACATAACTTTCGATATATTTTATCTCTCTATCTCTCTTTATTATTATCACTGTCTACTTTCTCCTTCTTACTATATTGCATAGAATAATTAAACTAGAAATAAACCCCTCAATTGTAGGTTCTACTAGAGCTAATATGAATAATTTGAGTTAACTATTATAAATTACATGGTCCGTTAAGACAAACCGGATTTCATCAATCTGGTTATCCTGGATTTAGAATAAGATTCGGCTGGTCATTGCAAAAAGATTCGTTAGCCCCCTTTTTTGTATATATATATATATATATATATATATATATATATATATATATATATATATGTGTGTGTGTGTGTGTGTGTGTGTGTGTGTAAATATACATTCTCGAGCGCTGGTTCTTTCCCACTGTCTCGACATTGTGTCACATCTTGCCTTGTGGGAGGAAGATAAATAGAAGCATAAGATGAAGTGAAAGAATGAAATAAGGTGCGAATCAAATTTTATTCGAATTCAATGTTCAGGCAAAGTACCTTAAAGTCCTTAACTCATTACCGCAATGACATTACTGCAGGTAATGAAATTAAAATTTGAAAATATATAAAAATATATATAAAAATACATAAAAGTATATAAATCATCAAATATCAGCCCAAAACATACTTTTTTTTTAAAGCTATACAATTCATCCAAGTCATAAAATTTAAAACATATTCAGGAAAGATATCAAGGATGTTGATTGGAAAATAATCCACGTGGTGAGTGGTAGTCCAAAAACGAAAAAGTTATCCAGGCTAGAAATCTGTTTGCAATCGATGCAGTAAATGGCAGTGAAAAATTTATCCAAGGTGTATGCAAATTAATAAAACGATAGAAAAAAACAAATCATATGAAAAGTTCAGAAAACTTACTTGGTGTTGAATATTATAATGTAAAAATTTCACTTTATCTAATGCTATTAATGCTCTATCCAGTATATTGAGCTTCAGTTTTATCCGAATGTTCACTAATTAAAGATATTAGTTGCCTCATATATCTTTTGTTGGATTAACCTTATATATATATATATATATATATATATATATATATATATATATATATATATATATATATATATATAATTTAGATACTGTATATTACATATTTCAGCAATGTACCGCGGTTTCATCCAAAAGGGCAGTGGAATCATCGGCAAGCTGAAACGATTGTAGTCACGCCCGACAGGGAATGGCGTCAACAATGACAGAAAATGGTGTATCTCTGAGGGGGTCCCTGAAAAAATCCGGTGTGGGATAGTGATTAACTAAGACTAAAGGGAGATCGATGTTAGTTCGTGTATGAAAGGCCTTCATTTTATTCCCTAGCAAGTTTTATTCATTTATATATTTATCTGTTAGCAAGTTTTATTTATTTATTTATTTATCTGTTCTTTTTGTAATGTTATTGTTATACCTGAAAAAATACGAAAGGGGAGGCTATATAGTTTGTCGTTTGGGTTTGTGAGATTAGGGTGCTTTTTTGTTGTCGTTTTTGGGAATAAAATTATGTATCGGCTTAATTGTTCGATATAGAGCTGAAAGAGATGATTCAAATATGTTTTATGTTCAGCTCTATATCGAGAAGTCTCCTTTTCAAAATATGTGTCTGTTATTATTTTTTGTTTGTCCGCTATTAATTTACTACATAATACAAAAACATTACGCATACAGTTAATGGACGTTCCCGCTATTTCTGCTTAATTTCGGAAATATCGGATTACGTTATTTCTGCTTATTACGTATACATTTATACTCATTCCGTTTTTAGAGAATGCAATTAACGAACTTAGTTCTTTGCAGTATTTTATCTTTTTACATGGCGGCTACAATTTCTGTAGCGACTCCACTTGCGAATAAACTGAATATACGTCAAGATACAAGACAGTACATTCTAAGTTTTTATGTAGAGGGCTTCAAAAATGTTAAATCTTTTTGTGTTGGTATCGTGGTGTATTGTTAACTAGTATGTGTTTATATTGATAAGGGGGCATTGATGTTTTTAGGTGTTTGCAAATGGAGCTAGTGTAAGAGAGATGTAAGGTTAGTTTTCGGGACAGTGTAATCGATGTAAACATTAGTGTTATTATTATTTGCTGAAATACATTCACCGATGAGGCAATGAAGCTGATATATTATATTGGTTCTTCACAATTTATTTTGGGTTTTAGAAGTTTTATTTGTAACTACATGTTTCGATGTTTTCATTTTGTTTGTAGCAGATGATGACTCTTATTTTATTAGCAGAGTTGATGTAGATATTATTATATTTTCATGAGCTTTTTTAATTACGACGTTAAGGAATATATTTTTGGTTGAAAAGATTAACTTTGCATGGTTTAATAGATTTTTAATCAATGCAATTCGCTGTTATAACTTAAACTGTCTGTATTAATGGAGGAAGATTTTCCATAGGATGAGGTGATGAGTGCGTCATTTTTAGAGTCAATGAAAACATCTAAAACGGAATTTTGTAATTAATATCAAGCTCATGAGTGAATGTAAGTACGTTTTTTTTATTAAAATGAATGGTAGGGATTTTATCTCATCATTATTGTCTGCTGAAATAAGGATATCATCAACGTATCATTAACAATACCAAAATAATGCACCACGATACCAACACAAAAAAATAAAAATACTTGAATTCGACTACATAAAAACTTAACATCCCACAATCAATAATGTGAATTACGAAACTAGTCACAACATTTTAAAATGTCTAGCATAAACGTTACCAAATCTTAACAATTAAGCAATTATACGTCTGAATCTTTAACGCGCTCAGAACGTAATCTATTTCTTAACGGTTAAGTAATCAAACTTTTAAATCTTGCACGCTTTTAGAAGGTAATTACGTTCTCATGTAACAACTTAATATTATAGACGCTCCTTTTAAGTTGTAAATTACTAGCCATTATAAAAATATCAGAAAAACCTCAACAGTAAAGACATATTTTTAAGAAACCAAAACTAACACTGCCTGAAGATGATTGCACGTATGAAATCGAGAGTACTCGCCAAAATGGAAAGAAAATGGAACAAGAAACACATGGAACTTACATACAGCAATTCGACTGAAAACGTAAATGGACCATTTCGAAAAATTGAAAAAAATTTTTTTAAGTCTTATCAAGCTAATACAGTCTGTGTTATTTAATAATGTTTGCCTAAATGAAAATATGCTGGCTAAATACACACACAATATATATATATATATATATATATATATATATATATATATATATATATATATATATATATATATGTATATATATGTGTGTGTGTGTGTGTTTGAAAAAAGAGACAAACGGAAAACAGTGTAGAATACAGGAGAAAAACAAAAAACAAGATATTTTACCGGTTTCGTTCGTATTATTGTAAGTCATACGAACGAAACCGGTCAAATCTCTTGTTTTCTTCTCCAGCATTCTAATCTTTTTTCCGTTTGTCTCTTTTTTCAAACATTTTATCTACCACGGCTTTTAATTTTCATGACTTATCGTGTACCTTACCCATATATATATATATATATATATATATATATATATATATATATATATATATATATATATATATATATATATATATATATATATATATACGAAAATAATCAAGGTATATTAACACAAATAATAAGATACTACGATCCATTCGACCAAAACAAAAACTAATCAGCATATTAAAAACAACCCAGATTAGAAAAAGCAAACGCCAACCAAAATAACCTAAACGCAGTTTAACCTCATCCAAACTCAACTAACACACAACATAGTGGGTAACAAAATGAAAAATGTGGTGGACAACGGGTAACTCTCTGTTTTGCGAATTAGTGGCGATTTGTGATCGGAGTTCGCGCCCGCCGACCGTCGGGAATTAGCTTCCTGCACTGAAATTGCGTAAGCATGAAACATCGATGTTTGCAAGTAATTAATAATTAATATCTATTTATAAAATATTAATATAGCCTCCTTTATTTAGGACGGGCAATCCGAGTGAATTTAATAACAAGTAGTACTACTAGCTTCACTGCGAGATCATACACGCTATAAATACCCGCCGAATTTCCTGCATTGAAGATTGCGTAAGCATGAAACATCGATGTCTGTAGGAAATAATTAATATTTATTTATAATATATATATATATATATATATATATATAGAGAGAGAGAGAGAGAGAGAGAGAGAGAGAGAGAGAGAGAGAGAGAGTCCGTTACTCTCCAACATTTTCGGAACGTGATAGTTGTACATATATTTCGCTGACTCTGTAGCTCTCCTCTCTCAATCTGTTTCTGTATATATATATATATATATATATATATATATATATATATATATATATATATATATAGAGAGAGAGAGAGAGAGAGAGAGAGAGAGAGATAGAGAGATAGATAGAGAGAGAGAGCGAGCGAAATTGAAAAAGTAAAACCACAAAATATTATGATATCTCAATTTGTTTGTTTGTAACTTGTGTTTGTTTTTTCTTCAGACTATCATCCCGAGTAAGTCTTATAATAAAGACGAAACGTTGATGAATACATAATTAATATTATTTTGGTTTTTCCTTTTCAATTTCCATTACGTCGGAACACTTTTTTCCATTGATTATCATATATATATATATATATATATATATATATATATATATATATATATATATATATATATATATGTGTGTGGGGGGGTTCACATTATATATTAAAGACTAATAGGATCATAAACTACTTGACATTATTTCAGTAGATTAAGCATTACTAGCTATTTGGATATAAGGTGTGTCATAAACAATAATGATCTCACGCGCTACTTCTATTATTAATAAACATTTATTTGTTGAAAACCTAATTTACAACAGAGTCAACAAAAATAATAATTTTAAAAGTTATAAAAAGCCACTGACTTCCATTAAAATATTTTTAAAACTACACAAATATATTTTGCTTCATTTACGACAGCCGGAAACTAAACTAGAAAAGTCGAGGTAAATTCAAAGAGTCTTGCTATGTATATCTTCTTGAATTATCTGTCAATTAGTGGTAAAACATTTACGAATTCGTGTATCATTATGCTAGCTCTTTTATTACAGCCAATGGCCTTCTTCAGAAAAGTCTTGGGTTTATTCGTCGTTTTACAGCCAAAATGGCGGACAATGAATCGGCTGCAGTTTTCTAATTTTTTTCGACCTCACTAATGAGTAAGTAAACAGAAATATTTTTTCTAATTTCCCAACAATTTCCTTTAAAATAAAGTAAGGTAAATTTGAAATTAGTCAAACACAATTTATTTAGGTTTACTTATTTATTTGTGAGGTCGGAAAAATGCAGACGGTTACTGGTCCGCCATTTTTGCTGTGAAACGACGAATTAACTGAGTCTATACAAAACCGGGGAGAGGTCAGAATCACACTTGACATAAACAGAAACTACTGCGTTGTGCTTTATTTTATTTATGAATTGAAACGGTCTTCTCCAAATAAATATTTGGTTAATTCGTCGTTTTACTATTTAAATATGAATTTGAAATTAGTCCCAAACAATTTATTTGGGTTTATTTACTCATGTGTGACGTCGAAAAATGTCAGATGGTTCATTGTCCGACATTTTTGCTTTGAAACGACGAATTAACCGAGTCTTGATTGATTGTTATACACGCCTCCCAGCCCGTTACTTTACCCTTGGGGACAACATGGTCACTTTTCCAGTAGGTTCATCGTGTCAAGATACATGTTTAGCCAGAGACAAAAGTCGACGTTGAACAACTATAAATGTGCGTGGAAAGCAACCATAGAGCATTTTGCTTGTTACAGAGTCTCGCCACGATATGTTGAAGACGACGCATGGTATTTTGATACCTAATCCATCATGTTTCTTAGCTCTGTATATAACAATGAAAACGTGACGGTTTCTATTATCTAAAGACATTATTAAACACATGACGTGTTATAATCAATATTTGTCCGTGCGAAACGCCTACATTCATTCGGTGTTCACTCCTTGGATGAGATAAATGTAAAGATTTATGAGTTTTCCCCCTTTTTATCTATGTTTTCTTTTCACTGACGAGACGATATTTTTATGGGAAACCTCGACGATTGTTGTTACTTACTTGGAAGCTATGTAAGATTGCAACTATGACTGTTCGACTATGAATCAATCATCTCGAAAGAGAAAGAAATCAAGATACTTCTTAAAGATGACTGTAGGTAGTCTAGGTGGGTGTGAGTTTCGTGCGTAATAATCTGTATTATTATTGTTCATGTCTCTGCCTCTTCAGCTACCTGGTGTTCTATCAAAGGATACAATTTTAACAAAACACTATAACAAGACCAAGCAAAACCTTTCACAAATAAACTTCTGCAAGGAAGTAAATTATGGTAATCATTTCATATTAGTAAATTTTACAATAGAATTGTGGGGTCGGAATCACGCTGGACATACACAGAATAGAATGAAAATGAAAAAATGAAAAAAAATAACAAAAATGATATTTTGTATTCATTACAAAGAGAAGAAGATATGCCTGCTATTGCTACTAATTAGACTACTAATACAACTACTACTAATAATAATATTAATATATATAATATATAAATTTCTTTCAGTTAACAACCAGGGTTTTTACCCCACCTAATAAACCAGTATCGTCCGGGCCTTTGGGTCTGGATTTACGCCGGTCTATTGGAGGTTGCTGGTCCTGTGCAGTTCTAGGAGGTGTACCCTCCCAGGTTTTGCCTCCCCTCTTTGGGGAGGAGTAAGTTTATTGCTTACTGTCTGAGGCGCCTCTACCGGGGAATGCCGACGTGGCTGCCCAGGCAATTTTTAAATGGCCAGGGTTCTCACCTCTCGAGCGCTGGTTTATCTAATCTCACTTTCCCGACCTTGTGTCACATCTTACCTTGTGGGAGGTAGATAAATAACTTCAGTTAACACAGATGTTTGTGGTAGCTATATAGTGTACACTACAACTAGAGCTTATGATTTAATATCATATAAGCATAGGTATTCAGTAAACATTCTATAATGCATAACAACACATTTTATTAAAATATTTTCTTTATTAAGTTTATCATGTTGTTAATAAATATTATTTTTTTCCTGAAGAATTATGATTATGTGATCTATAGTTTTTTGTTGTTTTTATTTTAACTTACTCACCCCAAAAAGGCAAGTTGCTACTGTAAACGTAAGAGGCTACTGAGAATTATGGTGAATGTTTAGACAGTCATCCTAAATGTGAAGCTGTGCAGCGAACTCCTTGTTCACATTAGTTTTTAATTTCTGCATGTTGGTACAGTCGGGGACACAGAGAGCAAGGATGGGGTTCCACAGGTCGGCAGCTCGAGGAAATAAGCTATTGGAGTAGAATGCTCTCCGGCATATGGGGACTTCCACAGTGACTGGATGGGATTAAGCTGACTTTCGACTTGTACGAGTGTGTTTACATCGAGGGGGCACCAGAGCAGCAAGTGGATCGGATCACATTCTATTGAAGTACTTGTAAAACAGGATGCAACATTGCGGCGATAGGACAGGGGCTGGAGCTTGGTGGATAGTGAGGGACCTATCAGATTACGGACTCGTTTTTGGACCTGGTCTAAGAAGAAGAGACTAGCCAATATGTGACAACAATGTCCCATGTATAGGCGGATTGTGGTTTTGTAGAGTATAGGATACTGCCAGGTGTGATAACTTTTCTTGCACGTTTTTCTTTTGTTTTATCTGCTAACTCCTTCTTTTTTCAGATTATTGCACTCCAAAATTAGTAGGAATTATCCTCCAACTATGGACATTGTTCTATCTATTTTTCTTAAAAGAATTCGCAGAGTGAGCATTAACCCCGACATGGAAATGAAATGCCAATATGATAATGGTACTTGTTCCTCATTTATTTAATTAGCTGGAGCATACACCAATAGAAATGCGTTTCACCAAAGGGAGATTATTCAACCAAAGTTGAAGCTATAGTTCTAGCATTTATTAACAAACACGTTTTAAAATAAAATAAAAATTACAATAAGCCACGGCTGTACACATGAAGCATTTTTTTTATCAATTAAAATATAACGGTAAACATTGATATTGAACTTGTACTTCTCTATTTATATAAAGTTAGGTATGTGTATATATTTAAATTACATAGTTCATTTTTAAACTAATTAACTGATCATTACGAATTTGGAATACAGCTGCATGAAGGTTTGTAATGTGAGCTATATTTAGCTTAATAAACTTTTATGTAAACGTGATAAAAGGGTTGAAGATTCCTCGTGGAAATGTAGACCGTTCTGATATTTATGAAAATTTAATAATGTCATGAATTAATAAATATTTTTAAAATAGAGTATTTACAGGGTTTTAAGTTGTATAAAAATTAAAGTATTTCAGATTTGCATGTAATTTGATCCATAATTATTATACACTAATTAAACAAGATTTCTTGAATTTCAATTTCTTCTTAATGCCTATAAGCTTAAGCCTTAAATTTGATGCAATTTCATAATTCAAAATCATTACACACACACACACACACACACACACACACACACACACACATATACATATATATATATATATATATATATATATATGAGTATGTATATAAAAAAATAAAATGAAAAAAAGTTTATATTGTGTTATAACTTTTTATTATTTATTTTTCTATTTATTTATTTTGTGACGTGTAGGAATATAAGTTGTTCTGTAAAGAAAAATAGTTTTTTCTTGATGGTATGGAGAACAAAATTTTCGACTGATCCTTCAGTCTTCATCGGTGTTTGGGGTTTGCGTGTGTACGGTGGGAGGTTTTCCCAGGCAATGAGGGGGAAAGAGTAGAAAAATCATAAATTAAAAATTAAATATGTGTATAAATGAGCACACGCACATACGCGTCCACACACACGTAATGGGACGTGTACATGTACATTGATACACACACACACACACACATACATCGACACGTGCCTATGCGCGTAAGCATACATACATATATACATACACCCATTCACAAATACCTTTTTTATTTCTCCTTTTCTTTCTCTCTTACTGCTCGATACATACACACACACACACACACATACACACACACACCCACACACATACAAACACACACACACACACCATGCGATCAATCATACACATCTCTTAGCGTTGTAGTTGACTTAATTGTTTTAAAATTACTACTACTGCGTTTAATTTTAACCGTTTATTGAATAGTTGTTTTTCCCTTTCGCTCTTTCTCTCTTCGTCTGGGCTGCGTGCCTTTTTTCTTTCTCTCTTTCTTTGTCTCTTACTGCTCGATACACACACACACACACACACACACACATACACACACACACACTCATACAAATACACACACACACGTACGTGCCTGTGCTGGCCAGCATACACATGTTTTAGCGTTGTAGTCGACTTATTTGTTTGAAATTACTGTTACTGCGTTCAATTTAACTGTTAATTGAATTAATTACTCGCTCTTTTCTTTCTTTCTTTCTTTCTTCGTATCAGCGGTCATTTATTTTTAAAAATTTAATTCTCTAAAAAAAACGTTTATTTAACTTTCTATTTATTAAGATTAGCGTCTAATAATAATAAATATATATATATATATATATAAAACAAATATATCTGAAAATTCAAATAAATAAATATAATACTAATGAAGATAATAAAATAAATAATCTAAATAATATAAATAAATAAGTCAGTAGATAAATGATCAATATTTAAATATATAAATAAATAAATAAATAAATGACTATAATAAATATTAGATAATAAAACCTACATACATACAACGAAATAAATAGATGTAATAAAAACTGTTAAAAGTTAAGAGTTAAGATCCCACCGTGACACACGCAAGACTTCGCCCGTAGGAAAATGGCATAGGTTAGTTACCCTGTTTGTAGAAAGTGTATTTGTTGAGTAGTCCCAGGTCCAAATTAAGTCCAGCGTTGTGTGTGTTGAGTTTGAGGATGAGTTTGGTTTCATATTTTCGTCTGTGTTGTTGTGATCTGAATTTGGAGGCTATGAGGATGCATTTCATGTCATCTGTGGCATGGCTTGGTAGATTGAAGTGCTCGGCCACTGGGAATCGTGTGGATTTGTCTCTAATGGTTTGTTTATGGTTATTGAAGCGTTTGCGGAACTCCAGGCTAGTTTCCCCGACATAGTTACCTTTCGTGCATCTAGTACAGTATAATAAGTAAACTACGTCGGGGCTGTCGCAGATAAGAGGGGGGGGGGATTAAGTTGGATGTTGGTGCCTGGAGGTGTGAATGTGTGGTTGGTGTTGATGCATTGACATATTTGGAATCTGGGTTTGTTACATGTTTTGTTTCCCTGTGGTGCGGAAATGTTGCGTGTTTTGGTCGATGTCAGCAAAGAGTGTAGGTTTGGAAGCTGTCGTCTGGCGCAGATGGGTGGTTTGTTGTATATAGTGCTGATGTTGGGGTCGTGTTGTAATTGTTTAAATATGTTTTTGAGAGGGTCTTGTAGTTTGTTAGTGTTAGGGTTGAAGTCAAATACCATTGGTATTTGTGAGGATAGAGTTTTGTTTTTGTTGTTTGTTAGAAGAGTTAGTCTGCTTTTTGTTGATGCTTTCTTTATTGATTGTTTAATTATTTTGAAGGGGTAGTGTCTGTGGAGGAAGTGGTTGGCTATGATGCCTACCTGTGTGTTATATTCAGTGGAATCCGAGCAGATTCTTTTGATGCGTAGGCATTGACTGTAAATAATTGATTTTTTTGTGGTGATCGGGTGGCAGCTCTTAAAGTTGAGGTAACCGTGTCCGTCGGTGGGTTTAGTGTAGAGTGATGTGGTGATCTGTCTGTTGGTGATGTTGACGAGAACGTCTAGAAATGGGATGTGTGTGGTTGAATGCTCTGTAGTGAATTTTATGCTGTTGTGGCAGTTATTAAGGTGTCTGTAGAAGTCCATTAGTGACTCTTCTCCATGTTGCCAGATCAGGAAAATGTCGTCTATGTATCTGTGGTAGTGTAGCGGTTTGAGGTGGTAGTTGTGTATGTGTTTCTGTTCAAATATATGCATAAAGATGTTGGCGTAGCTGGGGGCCATTTTAGTACCCATGGCTGTGCCTTTGACTTGTAGGAAGTGCTGGTTGTTGAATGTGAAGTTGTTGTGTGTCAAAATGAATAGTATGATGTTGCATATGTCGTTGATGTGGGTATTTTGTAGGTGCTGGGTGTGTAGGAAACTCCTGCATGCGGATATTCCCTCTTCGTGTGGAATGTTGGTGTAGAGAGCGGATACGTCCATTGTGACGAGAATTGAGTTACTGGGTAAATTATTTATCCTGTTTAGAATCTGTAGGAAGTGTGTGGTGTCCTTGAGGTAGCTGGGGATGTTTGTCAACAGGGGGTTGAGGATACTGTCTATGTGTCCCGAGATGTGTTCAGTGAGGGTTCCGATGCCCGAAACAATAGGTCGTCCGGGTGGTGTTGATTTTAGAGCCTTAGCGATATGATATAATCTTGAGGGATCATTAATGGATATTTCGGTATTTGTGGTATTGTCGGGTGGGAGGTGTTTTAGTATGTTGTTAACTATTTTGGGGAGTTTATGGAGTTTGGGGATGGTGTAGAATGTGGCCGGATTGGGGTGTTCTGGTATTAATTTAGTTATAGTTGTTCTAGTATCATGGTCTAGAGTGCTAATGAGGTTGTTCAGTTTGGATTTGAATGTGTGAGTAGGGTCAGTGGGGAGTGTTTTGTAGAATTCCTCTTGAGCTAGTTGTGTGTCTATTTCTGTTATGTAGTCGTCGGTGTTCATTATTGTAATTGCTCCTCCCTTGTCTGCTGGTTTAATGGTGATGTGTGTGTTGTTTCGTAAGGATTGTATGGCTTGTTGTTCGTCTTTTGTGATGTTGTAATGGGTGTTTCTGTGAAGATTGTCTTTGATGAACTTGTCAAGGTGCTTTTTGGCTGTGTTGTTGTGTGCATCTATGGTCGGGTTGCGTCCATTGGGGGGTGTCCAACGTGTAGTCTTAGAAATCCCTGTCTGTTTGGTTGTTATGTGGTTGGAAGTTACTAGTTGGTTCTTATTGTAGAAGTATTCTTTGAGTTTGATTCGTCTGATGTAGTCTTCCATGTCGTAGCATAGATCCACTGGATTCAGGTGTTTGGATGGACAGAAAGAGAGTCCTTTGGTTAAAAGCGTGGATTCATTTTCTGATAGTTGGTAGTCTGATAAGTTCGCTAAGTTGGTGTGTTGTTTTTTTTGGGAAATGTGGTGCGTATTGTGTTGTTTGAGTAGTCTACTGAGGATGTATGGGTTCTGTTGGTTGTATATGTGTTTCAAAATTTGATCACTGTTAACTAGTGTGTTCAGTTTTCGTTGTTTGAGTTGTAGGCATCGGTGGAGATGTCTGGAGTAAATAATGTTGAGGGAGCTGGAGGTTTCTGTGTAGGTGGCGTGGGTGAGTAGGTCACGGAGATGCGATTTCTTTAAGTCGCATGTGTGTGAGAGTGTTCTCTGTTTTGCATAGCATGTTTTTATAGCGAGGTTTCGTAATTTGGAAGAGGCAGTCTCGTATATATATGTATATTTATATATATATATATAAGTGAGTTTTTATGAGAAATATATGTTAAAGTTTATAATCCTTATAATATTCGCTAACGTTTCAAATTGAAAGCTGAATGAAGTTATATTAAAAGAAGCTTGTATCAAAATTGGCTTTGGTTTTCTATTTTCCCTTTTCCTCACATCCTGATTTTTTCTTGTGACCCTTTGAATATTGGACTTTCATTTTTTTGTTTCCTTGCCGTCTTGAACGATGTAAGATAATCGAAACAGTGATTAATTGGCGTTGACTATACCAGTACTTTTGTAAATGCTCTACTTGCTATTCAGTACTTTATAAAATATTGGTTTTATATTATATTTGACAATATATTTGAACTTTATTAATTAATATATATATATATATATATATATATATATATATATATATATATGATGATTTCAAAACGTGATATGATGAACTAAGTCATCAACCGGAAGTCTTAAACTCTAATTGCAGCCTTGTTCTGACCGTTCACTCGGAAACATACCGATCACAAATTCCAAACCTTAATAAGTCAAAGTCATGTAACAATTGCAAACGAAAGTAGGCAGTGCCTTATCGCCATCTTCGAGACATCCAGCAGCAATGATATTACTAGAAACATAACCTATATTTCTCCAACTATAGCTCTCCTGTATCTTCAAAATTTCTCTTCTCTATCTCTTTCTCGACATCACTTTTAGTAAGACCTGTAATGTGACGATTATATATATATATTTTTAATGTAATTCTTAACTAAGTGAACGGTGTTTTTAAATAGTGTATATACGGTGGTTATTTAAACGACAAGATTAACGAATATGCTCAACGTAGGTTGACTGAATAAAAGACGGCAATACCACACTATTGCAATGTTAACGGGTTGGCCAGTCCGTGTTACGAATACGTTAATTTTGTCTATCTATTGTGAAACTCTAAAGACGCCGCCAGCCGGCATGATTACAACAATTTTATAACTTTTCTTTGTCTAACTTCACGAATGTGCATTTGTAAATAACTGACTAGAAATTATGTTCCCTAGTACAAGTTAGTATTTCGCTAATCTAAATGTTTTGTGGTCCGAGTTTGAGGGTCATACCCTCTAAATGGTACAGTTTACAAAATAATAATGTAGTAACGTTACCTATCATGTTATCCAATGTATATATTTCATAATTTATAATGTACGGTGTATTAGTTCAAAAGTAAATTCTCTCTCTCTCTCTCTCTCTATATATATATATATATATATATATATATATATATATAGTAGCATGAGGATATATTTATGGTAATTATCAGTGTAAATCCATTTAGCATCATGATTTCCTTCGAGGATAAAACATAGACGTTTTGGTATACCTTACGCACCACAAATATATGTTAACACTACTACTGAGCAGCTCTACTTCCGTTTTACACTGTATTGAAGGAAGTACTGAAAATATACCCTATATATTATATTAGTATAATATATATATATATATATATATATATATATATATATATATATATATATATATATATATCAACAGGTGAAGTATGAGAATAAAAAGTGTATAAAATACAATATCTATTTAGTCATCAGTTGTTCAAAACAAAGGGGTTTCAAATACAATAAATTGTATTATTCCTTCCTTAAGCCATAGCTTTTCAAAGAATTAACTCATATAGTCAGCCGAATAAAAACGGATAAGTTTGTAGAAGGAAATTACCAAAAGTCATAATTTTAAAAGATATACAGATAATGTAAAATAACGAATGTCTAAAGCAAAGAGAAACGGTTTAAAATAAATGAATATATATATATATATATATATATATATATGTGTGTGTGTGTGTATATATATATATATATATATATATATATATATATATATATATATATATATATATATATACACTAGTAAAATACGTGTCTCAGGACGAGTATACGGTTAATGCAATAAATATAGAATTAGTTAAAAATTGTAACGTTATTTTTTTATTGTTAATGTATGGTATGGTAACTTTTACAACCAAATATAAATAATGTGCCCACATTACTGCCCCTGTGTCCTATAATATATGGTCCATGATGAGAATTTCAATAGTTTTGCATTTTACTGAGTAAATACATTTTATTGACGGCCATGCGCTTACAAAGATCTTTTTTAAAATGTTCTACTTCATATATATATGCAATTATTTTTATTTATAAAAGCTGTTGCATCCAACTTATTTTAAAAGATGTTTGGGGGCAAGGTAGTGTGTACATAACCCCTTAAATGCTAAACTTTACAAAGAATAATGTTACTTACCGTGTTGCCCAGAATATATAAAATGTATAATGACGCGTTAATTAGTTTATGGGATTACGCAATATATATATATATATATATATATATATATATATATATATATATATATATATATATATATATATATATATATATTGCGTCGAAGTACGTTGCAAATAAATCAATCAAATGATCGATCGCAAAGATGTGAGGGTTAGAATACAATTGTTTTCATTACGTAATTGCTGTGATTGTAATGTACTCAAACAGCGTTTTTCAAACGGAATATGTAAATCTCTGTCAATGAAAGTATGGTGCCTCTCTGGAATATGTAACATATATACATACACATACCTAACTTCGTGTGTTTTTGCTATCTGTTCGCTTGTTTTTTACTTTTCTTTAATTGTCTTTGTAAATGTTATATTCCTATATCATTTATTTATCTATATATATATATATATATATATATATATATATATATATATATATATATATATATATATTACTTTTTATTCATTCGTTCTTGTTTTTTATGTATATTTTCTCTTTTGTGTTTTCTTCTATTCTGGATGAAAACATAAAAAAATTAAATAGCATATACGTCTGCTGTTCCTCTGATAAAGTGTTCCGGAAAATGTAAAAATTGAACAAAAATGATCACAATGAACAGTTCAGATTTGAGAAGACCAACGAAGGCTGAAATAAATGTATCATCTAAAATCTCACCCTGTATTCAAATAGATATGTTTATATATATAGAAAGAGACTGAGAGAGATGAAGAGAGAGAGAGGGATTAAACACGAAAATATTTGAGATGCATTCAAGCTTTCCGTTCAGTAGGTGTTTCATGCTTCGGATTAAAATAGGCATTCCTATGAGTCTCACAAGCTCAAGTTTGTGAGAGTCATTTCGTTGGTCTGTTAGACGTACGTTTGAAATACGTTTTTCAACGCTAAACGCCAAGATTGAATATGCGCATCTCATAGGTACTTGTTTTATCTATTATAATTGAGATTTGGTATACGTCTGTCTGAAGCCGACACTGTCTTATTAGTTTCATTAATTGTACTACTTTACTATCTTTTAATTCATTATTCAGTTTAATATACTATTTCAGAATAATCTACCATTATTCAATTCTAAATTCCAGGGAGTAGTGTAGAATCTGTTATGTTTTTTATGTCTTTTTGCTGGTAGGGTAGGGTAGTTTATGTTCGTCATGGACCACTCACCCAGGCATTACCCCTCCTTGCAGGAATCATGTAGGATATATTTGTTCCTACGGATAGCATATTCCTAGGCGTTACATCCTCTTTTAAGTGTAGTTTGGTACATGTTCGTTCGCAAGGCTACAATCCTCACGCGTTACATGCTGAATCTAGGGTAATGTAGTACATGTTCGTTTGTCATGATACCACCCTCCCAGGTATTTCCCCCTTTCTTTGGGTACAGTGTAGTATATGTTCGTTCGTAATGAGACAATCCTCCCAGGCATGTTCTTCTACTTTGGGGGAATTTTTGTAATATGTTTGTTCGCATGATACTATCTTCCCTGTCTAGCAAAATGTTCGATTGTAATAAACTACAGTTAACATAGCCTCTAAATATAAAATAAAATGATTTCCATATTTTACTATATTTTAATATATATATATATATATATACTATTTACTACTAATTAACTATTTTTTTATTATAAATGCCAGGCGGTAATGTAGTATCTGTTCTGTTGTTTATATGTATTGTTAGAGGCAGAGTAGTGTAGTAAAAGTACACCATGTGCCACCTACCCAGGCATTACTCCCTCCTTAGGTGTTAATGTAGTTCGCTAGGACACAACATGCCCAGGCATTATATCCTTTTTAAGGGAAGTGTAGTACTGGTTCGTTCATCAGACTACCATTCCCCACGCATTACCTCCTGCTAATTGGGCAGTGTCGTATATGTTAGATCGTCAGGATACTATTTTCCCCATCTACAACATGTTCGATTGTAATAGACTACGGTTTCAATAGCTTTTCAGCATAAAATAAAATGATTTCCATTATGATTTCCATTGTTCGTAATATTTCGAAACGTCAAATAAAGAGCGCGTCATCACAACTCAGTTTGAAATTACATAGAAGATAGCAAATTACATGCTAATACATTCTAAGTGAAAACGTTTCTCGATATTTTATCTATCGGCATAGTTTCTCCGGCAATAATCAGAGTGGCTTCTCAATGTTCCCCCATAAAGCAGGAATGCTATGAATGTGATTTTATTTCTTATGTTCGTATTTCGGCGCGAGGGTGCGACAACCAAAATGATTCTGATATGACGATGAAGGATGGGAAATATATAGTCAGAGAAATGATATATTTTACTGGACAAACCATGAATTGAATAAATAATTAAATGGCAGTGAATTATCTTGTGGCCAGAAAATCTACATTGTTCAAAATGTCCACAAAATTTCAGGATCGATGAGGTAATGCAAGATGCAATACAGGTGAAAAGGAAGTGAATACAAAAATAAATGGATACATTCCATATATTCAAAAGGTTGACCAACGGTTCAGGTCTCTTAAAGCTCAAATGATAGAGCGTAATGAGTAAATACGGTGGTCAGATTATATTATGTGTTCCTCAAATCAGCAGAGATCTTAAATTGGTGAAAAATGCAGTAATGTAGAGAATGCTACTATTAACAGAGAGTAAGTAGTTACAAATATAAAAACGTGAGAAAAAGATAATCGCCGAAGCAGACTAAAATTTCAACCGGGTATTTATAAGACGAGATAAGAAAAAGCTAAAAATAGCCGTTAGAGATTATAGAATCCGTGTTTGCCTCACAATCAAAAAAAGGTAAACATGTAAAGAATACAGGATAGAAAAGATAGAGCTGTACAGAGAAAATAAAATAATAGACGAAACATAAGCAACTTGCGAGTCTGTTTTCATGATCTAATCAAAACTAACAATCAGATTCCGTCTCAATTTACCTGACTTTTCCGAGAAGCAGAAAAAGACACAATGTTTGTTTTATTGGGTAAAATCCAACTCCTCCATAATGGGCAATCTGGATTAGGAGGAAAATAAATATAAGTCTAGAAGTATTTCTCCTTCACCAACCGATGATAGAACAGATACTACACTTTGATGCTAGCTCAGAAGCCGAGGAATTTGTATCATGGGGAAATTGACTGATTGGATGGATGGGGAAAATATTATACTAAGAAAGACGACCGTTGTTTTAAAGACATGTACAACTTTAATTAGATTCACATAAAGTATTAGACTCAACTCATATCTTTGATTTGTAGACATAAAAATTACATTGTATTATTGAGATTTGAAGGATTACCAACAAACGAGTTACAAACTAATAGAACGTTTAAATGATTACACTTAAAAAGAAAGGTTGGAAACATGAGATTAGGTATTTCTACTTGTATTTACCTCAAACGAGGCACATTGTCACGTAGACATTAGGGGCTAGTGTGATTAAGTGGGCAGATTTATAGGGGAATCCTTAATAGGTATTGTGTAGGAAGATGTTTGCTTACATTGCATTTAAATTTTTGCATATTGGTACGTCTCAGAAAACAAGGAGCATGAAACAAATTCCAAAGGTAAGAAGTTTTACTTGAGAGAAGAATAAGAGTTGATTGAATTAATATATTAAAAATTATTTAATTATTTATTAAAAATTAAAATATTTAAAACTACGCTGGATATTATTTTAAACAAATCGCCTCCATCGTGAAAGATACTATACAAACAGATTTCAAAAGATAAATCTATTCACCAATTGATTATTTTTTTTAAATAGCGTAATACAGTTTTTGAATAAGTTGGCAGATGAGATTTTTAAAAAAAGCAATAGTGTAAAAATGTTTAGATAGAATGAAATTAATTTAAGAATAATGTTATAAAATGGGATTGCACATGAATCTTTTGAAATTTAGGATAAAACATTTTAGAGAATTTTATTTTTTTAATTCATAGTGTACTATGCTTTACTAAATGGTCGAATTGCAGAGATAGTTGAAGAGTAGATGCCCAAAGAGAATAGACATACGAGCACTAAACGAAGACATAGGAATTGAAAATAATCAAAGATGCGTGCTGCCACAATAATAAAACATCTTTGATAATTACGAATATGCAGCATCGAGTGGGAAGATGTAGAAATTATTTACTCAATTGACCGAGTTTAACCATATAGCAATCTCTGGCAGATGATAGAAGAGCCTAAATTAATCGAGTGACCAGAACATATATGGTCGCGATTGATTAAGAATATAGATCATCTTAAATGCGAAGTCACTTTTGATTCTAACGTAAGCTCTTTCGTCTGGATGTGTAGCAATAACAGAAGCATTCAGACATTAAACTTGATAACATGTTCGTCGGTTAAAAGCGGAGACATAAAATATAATTGCGGATTTGTTCATTAAGATTGGTTAGCTTTATCTAGTACTGTGTGTAGACATATACCCACCTACACAACCACACACACATATATATATATATATATATATATATATATATATATATATATATATATATATGTATATATATATATATATGGGTGTATATATATATATATTAAAACGCCACCCACATACAGACGGTTTTGCTGTAGCACAGCTCTTCAGTGCGGCTAGACCAGCTAGTGCCTCAAGCCGTGATTGAAACTCTAACGTAGAGCACATCGTCAGCGATTCTATCCCTACGCTATCACACGACACTGATTGAATGCAAGGTAAATCTCAATGTTAACTTTGTCAAATGGCGGTAGCTCGAATTTGTTTTCCCAATTAGCTCTGCCTTTTCAGCTAGTGTAAATGGCAATTACCTTACGAGAAAGGAACCTTCAATAGTCATCCACATATATATATATATATATATATATATATATATATATATATATATATATATATATATATATATATATATATATAAATGGTCCTTCCTGTCGCATATTTTGCTCGCCTGGGAAAATATCATGGTGAACGAACATATACTTCACCGACGCCAAAAGAAGACGATGGTATCGTGAAGAACGCCCCCGCCTCCCAACAGGAGTTCATGCGCCTGTTAAGATGATATCATGACAAAAGAACAGATAGTAAAATACCCCCTAAACGGAGAAGATAATTATGGAAGAATGAGAAGGTAGTCCTTGGAATATGGTCTCATAACAACAGAACATACATTACATTACCCTACCCCTAAAGGAGGATGTATTACCTGAGAACATTACCCCTACCTATTAAAAGAAAAGGAGGTTATTCATGGGATGACGATCCTATGACGACAGAACCGATACTATCTATCCAGATTCAAAGATAATATAATAATAGATTAAATAGAGAAAATTGCTGTTTTTTTCGTCAGAATCTATTTGGCTCCAACTTATCGTTGGCTTATTTTTTTCCATTACAGTAGTATTCTTTTTAGCTCCTTACATCAAGTAGCTTCATCTCTTGTCCGGAGAGATTTCTATAAAACATTTAAAAATGTGTTTTTTATTCATTTAAAAATGTTTAGCCATAAGAAACATTTTTTATGGTTCCTTTGTCTTTTGGCTAAGATCAAAGTTTTGTATCTGTTTTCAGAATCGCAGCGACATCAGATGTTTTACAGCTAACGAAAATATTACGTACGTATAAAAAATATAACAATGAAAAATTACATTTGTATTTTACAGAATACTAATTTATTAGAAGCTTTTTATGATCTCAATATATATAAAGTAAAAATCTGTGTGTGTGTATGTCTCGCTAAAACTTGAAAAATACACAACAAACACCCACAAAGTAGGTATTATTTTAACCGGTGTAACCCTGATAAAATAATATCAAAAAATTACAAAAAAATATTCATTTATGTGGAGTCAAATTGCCACAATGTGTTATGTTATTTTGTGAACAATGACGTGATATTGCTAGTTACATGACGTCATATCGAAAGGTTTGGATAATATTTTACGCCATCGTCATCGGACTATTGTATATTACGAAATATTAATTTATTCGAAGCTTTTTCTTTAATATACAAATCAAGAAGAGCTAAGTAAGTGTGTAAGTGTGTTCATTGTACTATACATACGATGTCACAAAGTATTATATTGCATCATGAAATTAAATAAGCACAACCTGTTGTTATGTTAATATAGTTATGATAGATGGAACAAACTTTCGATGTATTATATATATATGCATATATATTTACATATATATATACATATATATATATAGTAATTTATGGAAATATATTTATGGCAGTTAAGTTACACAGAGGCTTCTGCGTCTCATGCCCGTAGGGAACTTTCAGTCTAAAATACATAGAGTTTGTGTTGTCGGGTGTTGTTATAATATACACATGGTGTTTAGTCTAGCTTGTTAACCAATCATATTCTTTGTTATTCGTTTAGCCAGGTGGTGGGCGTCTCACAAACTAAGGTTCGGGGTTGAAATACGGTAGCCTGTGTGTAGCTAAATTACCATATTTTCATAAATTACTACATATCTCTAGTCACGTATTGAGCACTGTTGAAGTAATTACTTAAAATTGATACACAAACGATTATATCTCCTTATAACATTTTATGTGGACACATGAAATTATATATATATATATATATATATATATATATATATATATATATATATATATCTGTGTGTGTGTCTGTGTGTGTCTGTGTGGGTGTGTCTGTGTGTGTTTAGAGAGAGAGAGTTTAAGAGAGAGATATCAAGAGTAAAAAGGGCATTTATTAAAATAGAACGTTGTTTGCTCTCTACATAAAATCAAACTGTTACACCTAATCAATTCAAAGTTATATACTTCATATCAGGAACTAAATACTATCATTCTTGATTAAATAGATTTCCAGAAATTTATAAACATTACAGTTTCTGTTCGCTCCTTTATTTTTAAAAATGGAAAGGGTATATGTTACACCGGCCGTTCTTACACAGGAGGAACTGCACCGGTTGTCACTATAAATAGATCGAGTCACCAGAGTCACCTCAGACACAGAAGACAAAGCACAGTCTTGTAACTGTCTAGCCAAGTGCTAGTCAATTTCTTACTTTGTTAATACACTTGTTAAACCAACCCTCGACTTGACTTCCTTTATTTATTATTTACTGTTGGACAACTTCACAACAGTATACATATGGTATTACACAATATTATATTGTATCATGAAATTTAATAGGCACAACCTGTGTTGACGTTAATATAGTTAGGCTAGATGGAAAAAAACTTCGCATTTATTCATTTATATATATATATATATATATATATATATATATATGTGTGTGTATGTGTGGGTGTGGGTGTATGTGTGTGTGTGTGCGCTCGTGCGTAGAGCGAGTTAAAGAGAGAGATATCAAGGGTCAAAATAATTTTTATCAAAAGGAAACTTTGTTTGTTCTCTATATAAAGTCAAACTCTTATACCTGATAAATTCAAAGTACTATACTTCATACCAAGAACTAAATACAATGATTTTTGATTTAATAGATTTCGAGAAATTCATAAATGTTACAGTTTCTGTTGTCTCCTTTATTTTCAAAACTAGAAAAAAATATAACTACTGTAGAAAATAAAGAGTATTGCTGCTAATAACAGGAATTTTCGTTTTAAAATGTAGTTTTATTTTCTATTAACACTTAACTATCGATCTGTCGCTACCATTCAAACAGCGGCAAAGATGATAGGGAGGAACACATTTAATTATCGGCGTGAGTAATAACATTAAATACGAGCATATACAGGCTAAGTGCTACACTCTTACGTAGGGTAAAAATAGAGAAAAAATAGCAGCTGAATAGAATAAAAACGTCTGGAAACTTTCAATTTTTCGGGAACATATGCGCTTTTTATAGATCAATAAAAAAAATTGTGTCTACCTTTCTCATCTCGAATCGATATTATTACTATGAACTTTTAAGTGATAGAATATTTTACGCATTGTTTTTATTGATTTTTTCGATTATTGAGAAAGCGATTTACATAATTATTGTGTAATCTTCCAGAAGACGAGACTATATCTGTTTGTATAATATATACATATATATATATATATATATATATATATATATATATATACTAAAAAAGTACACGTCTCAGTTCTACCTTGTTCTAACGATGTTTTTCTTTATCATTCGTTCAATAGAGCAACACCAAAATGTCGTGATCTTCATAACTCTTCATCAGTTTTTCTACCGATGTTTATTTTAAAATTCGCATCGCTGAAACAACATCATAATTCCGTTATTATTACATTTTTAAATGTTGCTATCATGCGTTAGATTGTCTACATTCTAAACCTAAATAGAACACTCTTCTTCTACCTACACCTTTTCTCGCGTACGGATTTGATAATAAAAATGCAAAAGAAGTTATTTTACATTCTCGCTTACCGGACCAATAGATAAAACGATTCAAATTACCGAAACGTTGTGTCTCTGATCATTTTTAACAAATTGAATATTTCGTAAATGCGAACACCATTGCTTTCACAGAATATGATACACTGTATTACTTTAATTTTAAAATTTCTCATTTTTTTACCAATACATAATCGACACAGATTATCAAAAATTCTACATATTCTAACATATATTAAGAGTTTCCATTCAACTACTGGGCATCTTCTATTATCTTCAAGTTCTCAAAAAATGTGTAATGTACTATATCTGTGTTTGTATTTTTATGAATTAGATTTTTTAAATTCCACAATCTCAAGAGTAATATAATACATTAAATTAAATTGAATATTTTTCAGCCAGAAAACGATATTAGTAAATAATAAAAGACGTTTACATTTCTTCATGGAATACAAACTTTTACAATGACTTAATACTAATACATGATTATATATACATCACTACCAATATGAACAAAATTCTAAGCGGTTTTCTATTTCAGACAATATTTAAATTTCCAACAAACTCACGCTTCCAATTATCCTCCTGGCCTATTCGTATACATAATAATATATGTTTTATGAGCGTGTATCCGAGACAGGTTAACATAAATATGGTATGATTGTTGACCAGTTTGATTCTGTTGTTGGCATTACAGTCACTTAAGAGGTTATTTTATTCAATTTTGTTTATTTGTGTACACTCTAGTGTCCACACTGCTAGACCTATCTTCATCAAACCTGGTAAAAAAAATATCGGTAAATGTCATACTTGGAACTGATTTGATTTGGGGAGTTTGACTCAAAAAGTCAATGTAAAGATCATGAAAAAGTAATATTTGGCGATGAATTCGGTTCTGTTCACTAGAGAGACTCGTACTTGTCTCATATTTTAGCCAATGAAGTGTATCATATTATATGACCTTTCGCGTTTACCTTGAAATTTAAAAGTTTGGTCACGGTCGAAACTTTTATGGAATTTAAACTTCCGAGTTTTCCAAATTTGATGTATGAATCTGACGCTCTTTGATAACAGTAAATCTCTTGCAGAATGTAAGCCATACCTGATAACTTCAACTACCGATTGCCATGGCAACTAACACCCGACCTAAAAGTTCAACGTTCAAACTGCGAGGCCTAACATTCACAGGTAACATAAATTGAAACAAATACATTGAAGACATTGCAGTGCTAGAAAACTTCCCACACCTGATAGTGTCCTATATCTCTACAAAGCCACCATCCGCGGATGCATGGAGTATTGTTGTCATATCTAGACTGGTGCATTATCACTAGTCTCTCCCTCTTAGACAAGGCCGAATAAAGAGTCTCTTATCTGATAGGTTCCTCACTATTCACCAAGCTCCAACTGCTGCCCCATCGCCGCAATGTTGCATCATTGTGCTTGTTTTACAAGCACTCTAATGGAATGTGATTCTATAAACTTGCTGCTCTAGTGCTCCCTCGACGTAAATACACGTGACCATCCCGACAATCAGCTAAATCCTATCCATTCACTGCGGAGGTCCCCAGATGCCTGAGAGCCTTCTATTCCCATAGCGTCTTTCTTCGAGCAACCAGCATTTGGAACTTCCCTCCTACTCCCTGTTTCCACGACTGTACAGACATGCAGAAAAGTAAAACTATTGTCAATAAACATCTAGCTGCACACTTCCCAATTTAGGATGATCCCATAAAATGTCACCCTAATCCTATTGCCTTGTTTGGGGTGAACTCAGTTAACAAAAAAACAAAAAAAATATCTACCAATGTTTCCATGGCATATCTTCGGGAATCCTTAATAGAATATGGGGAAGTAAGATCCGGCAAATACTTTTGTTTGTCTTTAAGTTATCAGGTGGGGGGTGGGCAGTCAAACAACTGACTTATTTTTTTCCTAAAATCGGGTACTTATAGGATGGACCACATGAAAGTTGCGATCATCTATAGTGAAAATAATGTTTTTAAATCGACAGGATTCGGATTTGTTACTCCAAGTCGACAGTTCACGTCTGCATCCACTTTACCATTGTTATGCCTAAAAAGTGAATACATTAGACGCGAAGGACGCGTTTCTTTTGAGTCGTGATAATGTCCAATCCGTCCGATATGTTACATAAATTACGATGGATATGTTCAAACCTTCAGCCTTTATAAGCAGATGCAATGAAATGCATGTATGAAGATGGTAACAACATTTGATGCACTTATTTTTGCATAAAATTCAATTATTAGGCAAAGATGTTCTAGAACAAAAAATGGCTATTAATTCAAAAGTAATTTGCTTTACTTGATATAATGTCGCTCTGATACAATTTGCTGAAGGAATATTTTTGAATATAGAGATAAAAAAGACATTTTCATCATGAAAATGTCTTTATTAATGAACTAATGTCAAAACTCTGTCGAAAATGACGTAGAAAATGACGCTTCGCTAATGTTCGCGGTCAGTATTTATCTTGATATATTACTAAAATATTCATAATCTTAAATTACGTATATGATTGATTTTTTCATATAAAAATTATTATTATCATTTCTGATGACCTAAAGGGAAAGATTACCCACTGTTGACTTGTATATTATAGAGAAAAGAATTTATTTGAAAATTCCTGTTTGGCAGCAGTGAGAATCTGAGGTGTTGGTCTGACTTACCTATTTGCTTTCTCACTTCCCCTCACCACTGGCAATTGTTTCTTTCTGGTGAGTTAGAAAATATCACTTGTTTTATTCGCTAGCTTTTGGGTGACATAATGGGTTTATATATATTTAATTATATACAAATAAATACATGAGGAGGATAGAAGTTTGAAGAATTGTATTAGTTAGCTTAATAGTTTGTAGAATAATGTAATATATTCACCATTAGTTTCATTAGTTCTTGTAACGAACCAATTAAATCACGATGCCAACATTCAAATGATGACTCGTATCAATTATTGGAAATCTTATGGCTAATATTTTCGAACTCTTTTTCTGATGAATTAAGTTACATTTTCTATTGGATGTGGCGGCTCACTCACGAACATGCATACTCTTGTACTTCGACAATTGTTTTGTAGATTCTACTGACTTTCAGTTCTGTGTTCTGTTTTAAGTTTAGAACCGAATTGTGTTCTTGTTCTATTCGAAACTGAGAGGATGACTGTCTTTTTAAAAATCTGAGCAGCTACCATGTTGGCTTTTTTTTTGTTTTCAACATATCCGCAATTCTCCTCAATTATTATATTGAGCGATATTATGATTAACACCGAATAGTTCACCTTTTTATACTAAAAAGTAAACAGTGAAAATAATCATATATTATCTCACTGGAAATCATGAATAAATAAGCTCAACGGAGAAATTGTATATGATTTACATGTATTGAATTGGTATAGTGTTGAGGGTAAACAACTCAATGCTAACTGCATTCCAGTAATATATATATATATATATATATATATATATATATATATATATATATATATATATATATATATATATATATGGGAAAATGAAAAAGGAAAACCAAAAAATGGATGTTTTTTATGTGTAAAAAAAAAAGAAAAGATGTACACATAAAAAACATCTATTTTTTGGTTTTCCTTTTTCATTTTCCCATCACGTCGGATTACCTTCATCCTTCTCTTCCCATATATATATATATAAATAGAGAGGGGAGCGATAGAAAGAGAGTGTTTGTAAGGTTGGGTAACTCCATTAAGCTATAGTGTGTATACGATAATGCTCAATAACAAGTACAGCTGTATTTATGTATAAAGTTTAAACTTCATAGATCTCTATCATTGGTGATCACTCTACGACGTGTCTTTTAAACTGCAACCATCGAAATGTAGTTAAGAAGATATTTGTATAAATTCAAATTTCTACTATAAACATATATATGTATATGTAGATAATAACAAAAAACAAAATGTATTAATAATTATATATATAAATATACATATATATATATATATATATATATATATATATATATATATATATATATATATATTAGAAGACTTAGTAGTAATATTTTATATCACCTATTAAATCATGTAAATTATAACATTTTATCATAATATTTCCATTTATATATAGATAAAAGTAAAACTGAATCCAATTAGTATAGCCTGCCATAAAAAAGGAAAAAAACAACAGTTACAAAATGAAGTAGAGTTTCTGGATGTTGTTGATAATTTTTCTCTTATGTGTCTGTCCTCATTTAGCAATTCCATTATTAGATTTTTCTGTTACGAATTAATAAAGAATTTTTTGGTGCTAGAAACAGCATTTTACAAGCCTGAGGTTCTTGGAAAGACGCTACTGAAATAGGAACCTGTATTACAATGATGTATAAAAACAGCAACTTGATGGAGACCACATGACCACCAATTAAAACGAGCAAGAACAAAGACAGCAGGCAATAGATCAACCAATTCTGAAGAATAAACATGCCATAATATTATTAATAAGAAATGACTGGGACTAGAAACATATAGTCTGTGAGAGAGACCGTGCAGAGTAGAAGACAGGATTGAGCCACTCCAATTACAAATAAGTGTATGCAGCTTATTAAGAACTCTCAAATCGGACAGAGATTCACCAACCTAAATATGACAACAGTACTCCATACATGATCTGATAGTAGACTTGTAGAGACACAGAATAGCCTCAGGTATGAGAAAGTGTTAAGGGCAATAGAGATAACCAACTTTACGAGATGCAGACAGGGAAATGGATCTAATGTATGAATTCAAGAAAGATTTGATGAGAAAAGAAAGAGCAAGAAGTTTCAGAGTTGGTTTTTCCTCAAGCGCAGAGCCATCCATGAGAATCTCAGGATTGAAAGAAACGAGCTGAGTCTTTACATGATTAAACGAAACAAGTCCTTTTGTACCCAAATCCACAACCGAACCAAGTTATATTTCTATATCCTAGCTGCATATTTCAACTGATTCCAGGCAGATGGACGAGAAGAAACATCAGAATCAAGAGTGGTATATCCAGCATAGATTCTAATCAGCTGAATAATATTTCATGAACATCATTTATATAGCAATGAAACAGTGTTGTGTCGTTAATAGAGTCATGAGGAATACCAGTATTGATCGCAAAAGAGAATGACGAGACAGTCTATAGTTACTCGCAAAATTCGATTAGAAAATTAAGACCTAATAATGTCAAGAACCTTACCATTAATACCATAACTCTGAAGTTGAGACTCAGGGACTCGGCTGTCTGTGACTGTCGTCACTCTGAACAGACAGTAGACCACATCATCGAGTCGTGCCTTAAACATCGGCACCCAACGGCGAAGCCGGCATAGCTGTGCTAAACAACTAAACATTAGCATGGATTTTCTCAACGGAGCTGGTGATCTAACAACGAGATGCTGTGAAGCAAACAAATAAAGAAGTACACTCTGTCGAACGCCTTTGAAATGTCAAGCGGAATAACCCTACCCTTTCCTGAGTTATCTATAAAGCGACAGATCCTATCAGTTACAACTATTAACATATCAGCAATTGAACGAAAACGACAAAAGCTATAATGAGCATCACTAAAGAGGCCCGAACTTTCCAGAAAATAGAACAAGCTTGCATTTGACTAAATTTCAAACTCTTTGCTAATAACAGAGAGAAGACACTTAGTTGAGCCAAACCGATCACCAGAATTTATAAAAATAGGAACAACATAGCACCCTTTACAACAATAAAGGAAATAGTTTGAGAACGACAGCAGAAATTGAATCTAGACTAGAGGTATATTGGTTCATACTACTCGCTCGTTCCGTTACTTATCGTTGATACTTGATTTCCTTACCAAACGTCCATGACGACAGCTTGCCTGTTACCATGTTATTGCATCGTCCGATAAGTCTTTTGATAAAAAACGCAATGATAGTTAAATTCTATTGTACTCGAATAGGGAAAACATTACGTTAACCGTCGTATAAAAATGCTATTTTATTCGTGAAGCCTCAAGCCTGAGTGTGAATGAAACAATTGACACAATGTGTTCTGATAAAATAAATATAGCCTTTAATAAGTGTTCTATGGTAGCTTGAATATGATACGAAAACCAGATATGACGTGGAGGTGAGAAGAAGTGTATGTATCTTCTGTGTTGTCCTCGGATTTTATCGTACACGATATATCATTCTTTCTTACAAAAAAGTGATTTGTTTCCATTTTGAAACAATAACGGGTTTATGTTTATTTACCTTAAATCCTGTTCTTGGTCGGTAGGTCAATTTGAAAGCGATTGTACGAAAGTAAACCTGCAATAAAATAATTAAAATGAAATTATATTAGAAATGTTTCATTATTTCTCCCTGGTATACAAACTGCTATTTTACATATTGAAGGAGAATATAAATTCTCTTATTACTTAGTTTCATGAGTAAAAATAATTGTAACAACCTTGGATGCTGAGATATTTTGTAGTGTCCCCTGCTTACTTCATCATTATGACACGCACAGGTAAGTTTTGACATTAAACAAAATTAGATGCGAAATGAAACATTTCACCGGAAATAATTCATTAAGGAATTGATGAACGGGTGTAGAGCAGATCAGTTTAATCTTGATAAAACGATTCCAGCGTTTGCCAAGTTATTAATTACACCGGTGGTACCAGTATTCGGGGGGGGGGGACATAAAAACAGAATCATATAATACAGAGTTCCCCCCCCCCAAAAAAATAAATGTTACCAATGGAATTGGTAATAAAATGAACACTCTATCCTGCGATCCAATATTATCTGATACTGTTATAGTGATGAACCTTATTGCGTAACTACATGAATTCTTCATGACAATAAGAATAGTTTTAATTGTGGTAACAGAGAGAGGCGTTATGACTTATCCAGAAGCTGTCGCTGACAACCCATTAATTATGTACTGGTCTTTTTGCTAAGATCAAAGTGTAGTATCTGTTTCGATGGATACTGCACCCCATAGACTGGTATTGTCTTGGCCTTCGGGGCTTGATTTACGCCGGTGTATGGGTCTGTCCTGTGCAGTTCTAGGAGGTCCACCCTTCCAGGCTTCGCCTCCCCTCTTTGGGGAGGAGTAAGTTTATTGCTTATTGTCTGAGGAGTCCCTACCGGGGAATGCCGACGGGGCTGCCCAGGCAATTTTTAAACCCCCTTTTCCCGACCCGACCTTGGGTTATATCTTTCTTGTGGGAGTAAGATAAAACTGGCCTTGTACCTAACTCCTGGAGAGGAGTAAATCAATACTCTTGTTAACTACTTCCTTGTTGTCTTGTTTCTTTTCGGTCCTTTTCCGGCCAGATCATTTTTTATTGTTTTATTGCGATTCAAAGTAATAAAAAATTAATTGAACTACATGAGAGAAAAGTTTGAAAGAATCCGGCGTTTACAGGTACTTCAGATATAATTAAAATATGGTTGTTGTTATTGTTGATGTTGTTGAGTATTATGTACGTTTCTCACGTCTTTAAATCCGATATTCTTTATAAACGAATATCATCATCATCATCATCATCATCACTATCATCATCATCATCATCATCATCATCATCATCATCATCATCATCATCATACACTTGCATACTATTTTTGTTATAGTGATCTATCCTATACTGTAACTACATGAACACTTCCCGACACTAGAATTAGACAGAGTCGCTGTAACCAATCCAGAAGCAGTCGCTGACAACCAATTACTTCTGTACTTTCTGTAAATACATACTCTGGTTAACTCTACTTCCTTGTTGTCTTATTTCTTTTCGGTCTTTTAAGGTCGAATATGATACAAATAAATTTAAGTCCACCAGATTTTAATCATGAATATCCACCCGTCTTTGGTCTATCGCCGCTCAATGGTGTGCTCGAAATGGGCACCTCTAAATTGCAAGCGCAACTGCATACGACAAGTAAAATTGTCCGTAAGCGTGACCTGTTCATCTCTTGCCGAATCCTGTTGCAACAGCTGCAATTTCCTCAGAACAAGGATGAAAAAAACCTCTTAATAACAACGAGTAGTGATATTGATTCACCGTTCTTTCTTATCTTAAATGGCAACGCACGCAATGCACATAGTCAAATGCAATGGCCTATGCAGGCAATTTTTTGGGGGGGTTTGCATCAAATCATCATTCCGATTTATCGTTAGAATGGGTGAAAAGCCAATTTGGTAATCGTCTCATCGGTAGGAAGTGTCATCCTGAATGAGCTGCACACATTTGAAGCGTATAATCGAAGGTCGATGAAACAAAAAACTAATAGACATCCATTACTGAATCTTGGTGGGCACGTCAGTTATTGAGTGAAATGCATTTTTGTTTCGCTAGAATTGAAAATAAGATCTATTAATAATGGAATATGTGGCATCTTTAGCGAATCGCTCTAGATGTGATAGTGAGAGAAAGATAATAATAATGCTGAAACATATTGGCATATTGTGCTTGACATTTTAATATTTCATCGTTACATTGAAGTGACTACAAATATTGAATGAAGTCAAATAGTATCGCGTTAGATCAACACAATTAAATATGTAAGATGAAAAATATATTTGCTATAATAACCAGCAATGTGGAGCATTAGGTTTCGTATTTGAATAAATGATGTTCTTGACCTTTCAATAGTAAATATGAACTGCATTAATGAAGCCATAAAAGAAAATGTCATACGTACAGCAGAGTTTACCATTTCTGTCTTAGGATATATATATATATATATATATATATATATATATATATATATATATATATATATATATATATATATATATATATATATATATATTGGATTTTTCACTTATAGATAGATTATTCAGTGAAAGACCGGGATTAGGCCAATAAAAATAATTCGATGATACTCGATTACAGGGTACAGAGCATTTATATGTGATTTTTAAGGCTTACCAAAGCATTCCGTTCAGGAGACCAATCATCACCACAAAGTACTTTTTCTTTCAAAGATTATTTATTCATCATATATATTCAAGTTAAAGTTTTTCCTACACGTGTTTCACTACCAACCAGGTACTTGCTTGGCAGATCATCAAGGAAATTAAGTACCTGGAATAAGAGTTTCAACAACTAACAATACACAATGTGGTGTTGCCTTAATTGGGGGCACTTAAGAAGAGAAGAAAAAAAGAAAAAGATAAATATAAAAAATAAAAAATGTCTTAGAAAAATAGCCCGTAAGATTTTCGCAGTATTGTTGCTACTAATCAAAACAGCAAAGAATTAGTCCCAAATGCATTCAAAAGAAACAGGAACAATGTGCGAGAATACACCTTCTCGTCGGGCGGCACAACGATGAAAAGCATCCTCCCCCAAAAAAACCAAACAGTCAAAACACCGTTCACAAGTTACCATTCCAAGCCACTGATTGTATGGGCATTCCATATCTATTCCATCAGAAGGAAAGGCAACATAAATATCCGTTTAGAATGCATGTGGTTGTGCGAGTCTTTTTCCCCAGGGCTTACTTGTTTTGAGTGTTTGTTTGCGGGGGGGGGGGGCAAAGGGCTACTCCGAATCGACCATAGCCCGCCTCAATATTCTTGAGATAAATAATAGTAAACATAAGAATTAATAAAATAAATTAATAAACAATAAAACCAAATACACAAACAGATGAGATAAAATCAACTTAACCACAGACACTGTATTTTCTGTCATCCGCCCTTAACGATACCTCTAAAACATTAACTCAAGTCTTCCTATTTTAAAAACCTACGCTTGCTTGGATATATATATATATATATATATATATATATATATATATATATATATATATATATATTAAAGCAAGGATTCAATGTGATCCACTTGTGACCCTCCCCCCATTTTTTTTTGTTTTTGTTTTTGTTTTTTTCTCCTAAACTTGTCACTGGTCGTCATTCTATTTTTTTAAGTGTTTAGTCGTAATACTTGAATTATTTCCACGTAGTTACTCTAATAAGTGTGGACGAAAGCCGGCTTAGTATATTCATGTATTTTGTTAAATTATTTCCTCTCGGTTTTACACTTTTTCAATTTCATTCCACTCCCCAAAAATGTCACACACGTCTGTATTACTTGCTTTAATAAAATGTTGTACCACTAAAAATGTATTTGTATATATATATATATATATATATATATATATATATAAGCTCATATTTTGTTATTGTCTTTACTGGGGATTGTGCACCGGCGTTTCTCCGATGCGTTTATTATGTGTAGCTACCCTGCGAGGTTTTTAAGTATATTCATTCGCCCTTAATCGGACGTGTCATTATTTTTTATGTAGAATTTTTTTTGAATGTATAAATTAATTAATGCGTTCATTGTTTTAATTAATTCCTTTATAAGCTAGATAATTTTTAAAAATTCACGTATTAAATAATAAATATATTAATTAAAAAATCTATCTGTGTGGGTGTGTGTGTCTCTCTCTCTCTCTCTCTCTCTCTCTCTCTATATATATATATATATATATATATATATAACAAATACATATTAAGATAACTATCAAGCAGATATACTGATATATTAAATACATACAATACATATGTATATCATAATATATATATATGTTTATATATAATACTGACTTGTCATACACTAATCAATATATGAATCATAATAACATAAAATATATAACAAATAATTACATTAATAAATTAAATATGTTTCACTGCTCTAGTTTAATTTATTAACTCACTAAAGGGAATGCACCTTCGGATTTAAATTGTCTTTGTTGTTTTCTTTTAAAACTTTTTGGTTTTCCTGTTACGACATTGAAATATATATATATATATATATATAAATTTGTGAAAGTTCATTGTTTAAGCATCTTAGAATTATAAACGTAAAGAAAGAAGCAAAATTCCTTCAGAAAACCATTTGTTAAATGCGTATATTATTTTATTAAAGGCAAAACAAATATTTTATTTTGACTTTTTTTTACAATTTATTCACTCGATATAACAAGCACAATCAGGGCTGTAAAGAAATATAAGGTAGTAACCTTATTTTTCAATGTATACCTTAGAATCCTTCCTGGTGGTGATAAAAGATTGACGTCCGGATGTTGTGTGGACTAACGGTAAACTTGTCTCTTTTTAAATCTGAACCTTAAAACGTGAATGGACACGTGATTCTTGGATCAAGGGGCCAAGCTGAAGACAGCTGATAGCCAAAAACACGTGTTCATAGATTTATTTTATGTAGGTAAATAAATTGTTATATATATATATATATATATATATATATATATATATTGTGTGTGTGTGTTATTGTATATAAATTTTATATTGAATTATTAAATATTAAATTACTAATTAAAAATCGAAAGATGAATACGAATAAATATATTTTCATAAAAATAGTACCTAATATTTATTTATTAATTTATAATTAAATTAAATAAGAGAAATGGAAATTGGTCTTGACTTTAAAAATCAATATCAAAAAATTTACCAGCATCCCGGATTTTTTTAAATATTAACAGTAAGTATTATATTTATTGATATAATATGCAACACATTAATTGAAAAATAAATAGATAACTCTGAAAATTAATATCACAAACGTTATTTTCAATTGTTTGTTTTGGTTCATCTACTCTTTCATCATTTCAGTTTCTGCACTGCTATCAGCCTTAATTACTATCCATATACTTTTTTACCAGCAATGCTTGAAACAAACAACATTCCCTTAATATATATATATATATATACATATATATATATATATAAATATATATATATGTATATATATATATATATATGTATATATATATATATATATATATATATATATATATATATATATATATATGAATAGATAAAAGGATAAAACAACCGACAGTAGTAGATTTAAAATGGAAAAAGCAAAAAGAACTCAGATCGCTGGATTAAAAGTCCAGAGTGCTGACTATTACACCAGAAAACGTCTTTCATTCGCTCTTGATACAGACCACGTAATATTTGGGCAAAACGTTGAGCTTACAGTTCTTCCGCTCTTTCCATTTTTATCTCCTGAATCTATATATATGCATATATATGTATATATATAAATATATATATATATATGTAAATATATATATATATATGTTTATTTATATATATATATATATATATATATATATATATATATATATATATATATATATATATAATACAATTTGACAAAAGTTACAGGAATCATCTTTAAGAAATTAAAAAACTCTGAAAACAAAAAATGTATATGGAGACAACATTTTAAGACGCAATATTTTTATTAGAAAATCATTTTAAGTTTTTTCTTGACATCTTTCTTATTAATTTCAGATGATTTATTTTCTATGATTTCGTTGACGTGTGGTAGAAACTAGAAACGACTTTTTTTTTATAAATGGGAACTTTTTTGGAGCGCATGGTCGTTTATGTTATAATAATATTTGACAAATGTTAGTGGAAGCATCTTTAAGAGATTTAGAAACTTTGAAACAGACAAACAAATTTATTTTGAGACTTTGTTTTCGATTGTTTCTCTTAGTTCATCTACTATTTCTCTGTTTCAGTTAACTGCATTGCTTTTATCTCTACTAAATACACATATACTAATTTACCAGTAATGCTTCAAGTAAACTACATCCCCTTATATATATATATATATATATATATATATATATAATGTTTTATAAGCTATTCTGAAAACAAAAACCATCATGAGATATATGTAAAACAATTTTTTCTATTTATAAAAGCTTATATCAGATATCGGTTTGCAGGAAATTAAAATCTCATTTATAAAGTTAAGTATATCGGCTTTAGACAGATATATAATTGCATCTGATACATCGTGAAGTGACAGTGGTTAAGTAGATAACGACGCGGACTGACGACCTGTATGTGCCAGGTTCGAATCCAGTCGATTCCGTGATAGCACTTTCACTTAAGGGTGTTGCTAACCATTACCTGTGCTCTCCTGCAAGAATACCAAAAAACAGAATGAAGCCTATCCACAAAGTTGTACCATTCTTATTCATACGAATTTACTTTTTTCATTGATATTTAATTATCACCAGCCAGTGTTTTACGTTACTGTACACCCTGTGTTCTCTACAATAAAAAGCAATTCCAATCTATTTCAACGATTACATATTATATCCGACTTGATATTTATTTCGGGAACATCATTTCTCATATAGTCACCATTTATGTTCATTGGATAATAAACAGAGATGATTATTCAATGAAATGAATACGGTCGTTACATGTAGAAAATTCAATTACCTCGTTTGTCATAGTACCTCTGTCAAATCTTTTACTCTAACTCTCCTAGTTGTTTTTCTAACTTATGAATCTTATTTCAATCAACGATCTAATACATAAAATTAGCCTCCTAAAATAATGTTGTGCATCTCTCTGGAACCCTAGCACATTCTAATAATAATAAACCAGCAGTGACAATAAGGATAATGTGAAATATACATTTGAAAATGACTTTAAGACAGTTCGAAATGTAAATATATTAGACAAAAAAGTGAGTTCATAAAAGTCCGCTAAAGAAAAAATATAGCGATAAATCATGACAATGAACGGGTGAAAAAGATTAGAGATTACAACTTGAACAATAAATACTTATCTTTTAGCAACATTAATCAATCGTTTTTAATGCCACTAAACCATCATCCAAATAATCGAAGACAAAACGGGCAATACTTTATTATTTTAATTCCCACAAGGGATTTGATTATATAAGAGATGTTATCATTTTTTTAGGTTCCGACCTTCTTGTGTAAACTATCACATAGATCGGAAATTGACTTTGACTTTTCACATTGATAATCAGAACAATTCATCTTGAATCATCGTTAATATGAATTGATTGGAGTTTTCTAGAAAGTTTGCAAAAAGTACACAGTATACCGGAAAATAGTCTAAGATTATATGTGGCTAACATTTACAATTTGTACATATATATATAATTCCCACAAGGGATTTGATTATATAAGAGATGTTATCATTTTTTTAGGTTCCGACCTTCTTGTGTAAACTATCACATAGATCGGAAATTGACTTTGACTTTTCACATTGATAATCAGAACAATTCATCTTGAATCATCGTTAATATGAATTGATTGGAGTTTTCTAGAAAGTTTGCAAAAAGTACACAGTATACCGGAAAATAGTCTAAGATTATATGTGGCTAACATTTACAATTTGTACATATATATATATATATATATATATATATATATATATATATATATATATATATATATATATATTTATATGTATATATATATATATATTTATATGTATATATATATATATTTATATGTATATATATATATATTTATATATATATATATATATTTATATATATATATATTTATATATATATATATATATATAAATAAATGGTTCGATCCCTTGCCAAGGAGAGGTACTAGTCTCGCCACACTAAAGAACTACATTAGCACCCTACTTATCGGGTTGGTCATTGTAATTGGGTGATGTCTTCTGTTTCATCCTAGCTTAATGCAAAGCTCTTAGTAAATAAACAAATTGAGCACGGTGAGACGGCATTCAAATATTTATATGAATAGACATTTGAGATGTCATTTCCGAATGCTTGTCTCACTGGCCTAATATATAGAGCTGATAATTATGAACTCGATAGTTGAAGGTTCGATCCCTGGCTAGATTGAGGTGTTAGTAAAGCCAAACTGAAGAGATGTTATACAGCGAAACAGTCTGTGGATAACTATATATATATATATATATATATATATATATATATATATATATATATATATATATATATGGACGGCAGCACCGGGGGGGGGGGGCTAGAGCCCCCCCCCCCACTTTACAGTCATCAATAATTAAGTTTATATGCATGTGTTTAACCGGAGCCCCCCACACGTTTTAAGAGACCCCTCCACTTGTATAACTGTCCCGCCGGCCCTGTATATATTACGATAGTACAATTTGTAAGAGCCAAACATATTCATTAGAATTTCGAATATTCACATCCAGTTCAGGAAATGAATATTAAACACGTCTTCTATATGTACACACGTTCCAAGATACCGCTTGATTCTGTATCAAGATTTTATTTAGGTAACATTTTAATAGATTAAAATTCATAGCATATACAATCTTCTATCATAATTCAGGATATATCCAGAAATTATAATAATTCATTCATTTAGTCAATAGCTGATCAGTGCCAAAAAAAAATTAGACTTGTTTTAAAATAACTATAAATCGTTGCTTTCCTGGCCTTCCGACAAGTGTGTAAGATCTGTTCTGTATACAGTCAAAGTAGGGCAAATCATTATCATTTATATTTGTACATTTATTTTAGTTTGCTCTATTCTGCTTTTGTTTTGTTTCTATTTTAGCTTCATTTAACGTACCTGGTAAAACATATAAAGACAAACAGATATTCTAGGGTAAATCTGCCCACGGGGAGAGGAATGTAATAAGGACTAAATCCTAACGGCTCAAAGAGACATTAATAACAAAGTCTTAGTAAATATAAGGTGTTATTAACCAATAAATATCCTGATCATAAGTAGAAGTGGCTAAAAGTGTGTAGATGTTAAAAAACCTTAAACATATATATATATATATATATATATATATATATATATATATATATATATATATATATATATATATATATATAATCTAAAAAATGGTAGTTAAGTAATAAGGACCAAATACTAACGGCTCAACATGACAAACTAAGCTTTGGTAAATATTTGGTGTTATTAACGAGTAAACATTCTGATCTCATGTAGAGGTAGCTAAAATTATGTAGATCATCAGACCCCTCAAACATATACATATATATATATATATATATATATATATATATATATATATATATATTTCTAACGGCCTAAAGAAACTAAGCCTCGGTAATAACAATGATATGATACCCTCAATAATAACAAAAATATGTTTTATCTCAGAAACTCAACAATCACAAAGTAATTCCGTTTTTCTGACATTTTAAGTGTTAGACATACATTAATAAATGTTCGAGAAACTTCACTTTCTTTTGACTATTTGAAAGAAATGTAAAGAAGTCGTATATGGGAACAACCTCTCATTCGAGAATTCAAATATATAAGAGTTGCTTTTAATTTTATCCAACTTAAAAATATACAAGAATATAGACGTAAATAGTATTGAGTATATAAGTTATAAAAGTTCAACATCAACAAATTCTTGTGTACGATCGTTTCTGAGACATTTTTTTATTATTTAGTTTATTTATCAGCACAAAAATAAAAAAAGTAAAGCCATCACATATTTCAGCAATAGTTCAGTATGATTGTAAAATTTCTAAATACATATACATAGTCTATATTTAATATAGGGTGTATTTAATTTGGATTTTGAACTTTTATTGGAATTTTCATCTTCTATTTATGACTAAGATTTTAGTATGTCCCTTAGAGTATATATGGAGCAATATGAAGACGAAATGATACTGGGAGTTTCGTGAATTTGGCGGTAAATACTTTCCCCCAATGACACTTGTATGAGGATTATGCACTCCTCTTTTATACGTGGGGGTAAATTTCCAATAAGGATATATCCTTATTGGAAATTTACCCCCACGTATAAAAGAGGAGTGCATAATTCTCATACAAGTGTCATTGGGGGAAAGTATTTACCGCCAAATCCACGAAACTCCCATCAAGGTAAATCACACAGTCGAGCCTAAGATACTCTGGTTCTTCTCCCAATACAGCAGGTTGCTAGCCTAAATTTCACTGGAAATCTCACGCGTAATAAAGACCAGATTCACTAAAACTGTATGGCTTTTAGGTGTGTTTTCAGCGAAGGCCAGTTCACATATTCGAGAAGTGAATCACATTTAATTGCATTCATGCGCATGTTTGTCAAGCACTGGGCGGAGAGGGTGGCTGAAGTACGGCCATATGTGGGGTAGCAAGAATCAGGTTCATGTAACACTCCCCCTCTGGGAAAACTCAGTAATAGCTAACTGAGAAGGTTCATGACCTTACAATACTCAAACTCTGTCACATAACTCTCCTCATTGCAACTATGAAGAAAACCCTGAACGACGAGCTTCGCTACTCCTCATGCAAGAGTTGTAAATGTAAGCTATTTACCGCCAAATCCAAGCAACTCCCCAGCATAGTCAATCACACAATCGCGCCTAAAATAAGCTGGTTCTTTTTTATGTACAGCAGGTAGCAAGCCTACATTACATTGGAAATCTCACGCGTCATGTAGATATTTTTTTTAAAAATTTTAACAAAAATGTAAAGCTTATATAATCTTAAGTAATATAATTATCCTGTTCGAATTATAGACAGTACGCCCATTGGCTATTGTTTAAGTGTCATATAGAACCAATCAATATTTTCCGAATTCATATAAACGACTACGTTTTGTATACCTTTCGTGTAAAACATATTTTTTGTATTCATGAAATTAAATCGATGAAATTCGGATATCATAATACCAAATGATTATTGATATTAAAAAACATCAATATATTTCGATTTTTTCCTACTTTTCAGATCAATAGATTTTTACAAGCTGTGATTCACGACAAATATTGGTCCGTGTTGTTAAAAACGAAAATTTCATTTTCAATTTATTTCATCGATTTAAATATTTGATCCTGATCAGTATTTTATTTTTATTAGTGATAAATAAATTAAATGATAAATACTTTTACACTCTCTTAATTAGTACCAGAAAAAATAAGAAGACGCACTTTTTTCCATATTTACCGTTTCGTAGGCTATTACTACACGGTTTTCTTTCTTTTTAGCTGCTGACTTACATTCAACTATATATAAATATTATTGGAAATCGTTCAAGACAAGGCATGAATCCACTAAATGTAAGGAGCTGCAGGAACATGATACTTCACGGTCAGAAACGCGTTAGATGGATAGATTCCGACATAGAAAACAGCAATTATTCCTCCTTTGTAATAAACATAATTCACAAAATGTGAGGACAAAACAGCAAAATAAAAAAGTTATAGTCTAATATATATCTTAAATGTATCCAATTATAATCTCAGTGAAGCTGTATTACAGCATTCAGAGCAAATATATCTTATATTTGCATTTCATAGACCATTGTAGATAAATCCAACATCATAATTTTCATTGGTTTTAACAACTTTTGTATTTCTCGAAGAACGGAAATAAAGAAATTGCTAGAACAAATTAAAATTATGGTTTTGGATTAATTCACCATGGTCTATGGAATGCAAATATGATATATATATATATATATATATATATATATATATATATATATATATATATATATATATATATATATATATATATATATATAAATTTCAATATAAAAGGTTATGTTTCACATATGACTGGATATATGTATTTTTTGAATAATATTAAATTTGGATGTTTTTCTGGCGTGACTTTATATGTGATGTTATAAGAGGCGCTGATGAAGACACATCTAAAGTATAACACAAAATAACATTTTCCAACGTGTTTTCGAAACGATCGTACGCCAAATATTCTTTGTGTTTAATTGTTGGGACCTGATATACATAATGTTCTCAGTTTGAGTATTTCAACTTACTTCATATATATATATATATATATATATATATATATATATATATATATATATATATATATGTATATATATATAATAGTCATTCACAGACAGTTGTTTTGTTGTTTTATGACTTATCAGTGTGGATAAACGTAGTGAAAGTTTAAAGTACAATATTAAGTACACGGTGGGTTCCAACCAGCGTTGTCGGGTGTCTTACTTTCTGAGCTAACAAATTCACTACGGAAACTGACAGAAATTGTATAGTTTAAATGATGTTATTCATTTGTTTGAGATATGTCAGATACTAGTAACAAAGAGGAAATAATTTATTTTTCGGAAATGTATTGTATTACATTCAGTAGACACCGTCATTTTCTCCACCAGGATATATATGTGTTGGGGGTTAACCGTGTCAAGTTCAGACACATCAATACTTTCTGATCTTCGAACTTTAATATGGTTAGACCTCAGTCATTGGGATCTATTCGGCCAAGCTCATCCTCTCATATTTTAGAAGATTAGTTTGTTATGTATCACTTGATAAGAAATGGTGCGGAAACTGTTATATTTTTTTTATATCTGCTTATAAATACCTATCACTTACTTCTGCAACCAAAACAACGAACTCAAGCCTTTGTTTGGTATTTCTGTCACAGAAAAGAAGTTAAACAATGTGTGTTAAGGATTCTGCGTTGAAATAAATATATCTCAAAGACAAATACAATATATATATATATATATATATATATATATATATATATATATATATATATATATATATATATATATATATATATATATGAGTGTGCCACTGTTTCACAATGTCTTATAAATAAAGTTTTGGAAAATATGTCGAATTATATATTCTTTTAGAAATATCACCTTCTTCAAGTATCAAGCAAACACAAAATCGCTATCATAATAGTTGAAATCCTAAAATGGTTTAGTTTTAATATTTCAACTTTGTTCTTGAGAAGAATATTTACAATAAAATCGACGTTAGTTATCGGCACGCGGTGCAACGGATAAAAGCGTTGATAACGCAAAATGACACTCTTCCAGTTGGACACCTTACAGCAATGATTAAAAAGGATAATATCATATTCGATAAAATGCATGATAAGATCGTAGGTTACATATACAAAAACATTGTGAAAATAACAACAACAAAATATAATACTGGTCCGAATAATTCGAATAATCCAAAATAGGTCATTGGATTCGTCTAAATGGTTCTATCCATTGATCACCCTTAATGCTAAAACAGCAAATCCATCGGTCTGTCACGGTTAAATTTAAAATAGTATTTCGGCCGGTCTGACAGGCATGTTCGAAATAACATGTCTGTCACGCTAAATTTGGAAAAATCATTTTAGATGTGGTCACATATCTATATAAGGACCTCTGTCCGTACGTAATACGTATATCACTTCGGTGAACTGTCACTCATAATTAAAAACATAATTTATTGCTAAACGCGCAGATTAAATGCTTGACTACGGATATTCGTCTCTGTTCTCCAAATACCGATTCTCTTGTGATAACCACGTTCTACACAAAGGACTCACATTACAAAACTGCGCAACGAATGATCTTTTCCAATCTCGATCTGCTGAGCTTTTTGTAGGAAACATTAATTTTTCGCCGTCAATTGTTTGATTAGTTCAAATGGCCTATTTACAAAAGATTCCGACGCAAACTGCCCATCGATTTGCCGCAATCATTGAACTCAGATTGAAACGAGAGGAATTCTCTTCAATAAAAGAGCGCGGACAAAAAAAATGTGAGCATTTGAAAGTGAAGAGTGGGAAATAAAAGATACATTTTCTGAATGATTACGGGGATTTATTTGAAGTTATCTCCGCGTTTCTGCCGTTCAAGTCGTTATCATTTTGTTATTGTGCAACTCGGTCGTTTTGTACAGCTTATCACATTCGATAGCTTTGTCATATATTTTAACCAGTAACTATTCAATTGTCTTTTATTATGATTGGGTTGCCTATATAAGGAAAAGTCCAACATTGTATACACACACACACACACATATGTGTATATATATATATATATATATATATATATATATATATATATATATATATATATATATATATATATATATATAATCCACTCTATGATAAAGGTCAATGTCTATTCATTTGTATATAAATAAATATATGCACTTTCATTCGTCTCTGGAAAGGGTTAGCGGATAAAGCACGTTCTTTTTCCTAGCCTCCAAAGTGGAGAGAGAAATAAAATAGCCAGCCAGACAAACCCGTAAGACTTACTCATCACTTTTAATGCAGTCCAGAACAAAATTGTGAATTCATTAAAATAAATCAACGATAATAATAAATTATATAAAAATTTGTTTTAATTACTCAAGTTGTACTTTATATAAATATTTAAGTAATTTACCTTGGTAAATAGCAAGCGTAAACACTGGCGAAGCGTAATTATTACTGTCACTTAGACGGAGAGTGTATAATAGTACATATATATATATATATATATATATATATATATATATATATATATATATATATATATATATATATATAATATACATATAAATAACATTACATAAAAAACATTATAGTATTACATCAATCAACCAACGCTCTAATGCGTGGCATCTTATCAAAGGCAGAACGAAAATGAATTCAAAATCAACAGTGAAAAATTCTGAGCCTCGCATTGGAAAAGGCTAACCGAAGCCAGATTTTCAGAGGAAAAAAAAGGGTCTAAGAAGTGTGCTGGGTTGGGGAAGCCGATCAGATTTCATGTTGGTTAATTATAGGTCCGCTTGCCCATTAAGTTTGCACTTGGTCACTAGGTCCACGCCTGAAAGCCGGACATGCATTTGTTATGGGGGAGGCGTCAAAGTCAGCAGGTCAACAATAGCCAAAACGATAGAGGACATATGTATTTCTATAAAAGAAGGTTAGACAAATTGAACACTCCCAATATTTAAAATTGTCGTCCATTGTATTTGGGATAAGTTTGGGTTATATAGATAAATAACTGTATTGCTCATTACCATTATAAAATATTTATTATTATTTCTATGTAGCTTGCTATTTCCTCCACCTTTCACCGCTGTTATTATTATTATTATTATTATTATTATTATTATTATTATTATTATTATTGGTATTATCATAATAAACATTGCAACTGTTATTCCTACTATTCCCGTTATTATTGTTATAAGTGCTATTATTATTAACACTATCATTACTATAGCTATTCAAGCTATTATTATGTTAACCATTATTATAGTTATTGTTAATATTGTTATTTTTGCTATTTTTATTTGTATCAGTTTCTTCCTATTCTTACTACATTTCACTATACCCATTATGTTTGTTATTAATTTTGTCGTTATAATTATTATTATCATCACTATTGCCATTATTTTTATTATCGTCACTATTACTGTAATTATTATTCCAACTATTATCGTTATAATCATTATGATCATGATTCTCGTCATTATTATCTTTTATCTTTTTTATTATAAATGTTATTACTATTATTTTTACTATTACACCTATTTCCCTTAATACTACTATTGTAATATATATCGTGTCTTGTTTTAAATATAGCCATTTATGTTATTTTAATGAATTCTCTCATTACTGTTTAAACAAACGTCGCCATCAGTATCTCCTTATTATCATTACCATTATTATTGTATTAGCGACAACGCAGGCCAATCTAGCTTTTAATTTATATCTGTAATCCTATAATCTATTTTCTTAGGATTTACTCCTAATTAAAATGTTACGGCGTATACTTATTTTAAGTAAAATAGTGTTACTAATTTCTAATCTTTTAGTTAGGGCTAGAACCGTTAATGTTATTAGTTTACTTGGATTCGACCACTTATAGTAGACTCTAACTATCGTCGGGTGGATTAATTTTTGCGCTATGAGTTAAGTTATTTATGCTCAATTTTCTTGATTGTTCACTAACTTATGTAGAATCAGCTGTTGAAAGTGTGTACAGTAATCTACTCTCATCAGGAAACATAACAATAGCTAATCTTTCGCTAAGACAGAGAAAGCACGTAGGGGTTGTGTAGTTGTAGGTGTTGTGGAATTTGTTTTTAAATACTCAATTTCACTATAAGAAAGATATTTCAAACTTTTAGGTATTTAATGTAGTTGGATAGTGAAATTCCTATTTTCTTGTTATTGTGGTTGTTAAATGAGAATTTGTGGTTCGTGTACCTGGCCTGACATTCAAGACTTGAACCCCTATGTAAAATGTATTTAGATTAGGTTTGATTTCTGGGAATACATTTGCCAAAAACTATATCTTTAGTTAGACACTTTCTTTACAACGGGCAGTTACTCCTATATCATGCAGATACATTCTTTGTTGTTATTATTATTTTGTAAGTTGGTATCCCCTCTTTTTAATATGTGTCTATTATGACTCTTAATTATTTTTCCAAGTTATTTGTACAACTGTAGCTAAGTTTAATTGTGTTTTTTGTTGAATATTTTATGCAGTTGGTTATTTATTGAGAAGTGTCGATTATACAGGTTAAGAAGTAAATGTCCAATTTTAGATTTAACTAGCAGATTAAACGGGGCGTATACCAAATTGTTTTCTAATTTGCATTCCTTGTTCTTGAGCTCCTATTCTTTCTATATTGGTATTCAATGTTTTTATTGGTATACACACTATATCTTAGTGCGTTGCTGTATGTATCTCTATTACTGTTAAATATGTCTTTATTATATGATGTGTTACTAATTATGTGGCTAATCGATATTGGGATGTGTTTTATTACGTTAGGTAGGTAATTCGATTTGGAGGTAACATATAATGGGTCGTGAGTATCTTTTATATAAGTTTTATAATCCCCCTTGCTGAGGTTAAATGTTACATCTAAGAAGTTTGTGATCTTAATCCCCGCCGCGATTTTTACTTTATGTCCTACATCTTTGATAACCTCGTATATATATATGTTTTTATTCTTTCAGCTTTGGGTCATTCGTGGTTATAACTATAGATGGCACGTCGTTCCTATACCGCCCTATATTGTTTATGTTAACCGGCCAAGTTTCTGTGTGTTCATATAAAATTATTGAACGAGTATGTAGATTCAGTGTTTATCCATTGTTTTTCATCATACATCAGTACAATCTTTCGGGCATTATACACAAGTGCCGGAAATTTGTTGAAATGTATGATGAAGAACAATGGATGAAAACTGAATCTACAGACTCGTTCGATGTGGCAATGGGTACTTGACGTCGCTGAAATGTCCGACCTGGTGGGTTTGCTGATTTAATAATCACTCTTAACATAATTTGTTTTATGTCCGCTTTATTAACAAATTTTAAGTCGACCAATTAATACATATATATATATATATACACATATGTGTACACTAGTACATATATACACTAATATTTATATGTATGTATATGTATATGTATATACATAGAGATAGATAGATAGATAGGTAGATTGATAGATATATAGGTAGATAGAAGTGATTATATCAATATAAATTAAATGTATATTGATCAGAATCATTCACGAATTGTTGTGAAAAAGTTGAATGAGTAAATAAACAACCAGAGTGCCAATAAATGTCTATCTGATGGACAAAATTAATAACATATAGGTATATATATATATATATATATATCCCATTAGCTTTAAGGCATAGCTATAGCTCATTAGGTAATACTAATTCGAGATCCCGGCACTTGCAATGTTTACATTGAGATATTTCTTACATTCAGTCAGTGTCGTATGATAGCGCAGAGGTTAGCAGCGCCACCTGTGAGCTCGACGGTTAAGTTTCAATCCCGGCGTGAGCCATTACCTGGTCTAGCCGCACTGATGAGCTACGAAACAGTCTGTATGTGGATGACTATATATATATAGAGAGAGAGATAGAGAAAGAGATAGATAGATATTGTTTATGTTATAATTCATTTATTCATGTAATTTATTTATGTTTGAATAACATATTTTATCTTATTAGAATAGTCCCCTACTTTTTGTACGCACTTATAATTCCAAGTAAATTTGCTAATACGCTTACAAAATTCAATTCATTTGGAATAAAAAAGGATCGTTGAGTATGAAGTTCTGTTGACATGAGTAGAATTATTTCGCTTGCATGACTACTATATAATTATATTTAATTTGCCCAGCTATTTGTTTTATTTTTACTGAAATCTATCTTGGATCATTGGTATATAAGCCATTTCAAATCGATTGCTTCGTTTGTCGACGTTTTCTATCAAAGTGGTCGATTTTTGTTTCATTTGATCTTTCCACAACCATTGTTGAATCTTTTTTCTGGGGTGATAGATGAATAAGCATCTCCATCTGCTTACTTCTCCAGCTGGGGATTTTTTTAAAGTCTATGTTTACATCTTGATCTCAGGTTCCGTAGAAAAGAACTTGTGTTCATAGTAAAGTACCTGGGTATTTGTTTACTATACAGATTTTCTGAAACAATTGTAAACCCGTTGACTTGCTTTGGGTATAAATTGTTATAAAATAAAAGATAAGAAAATATATATATATATATATATATAATTTATTATAAATATTTGTTTTTATCTACATACGTATACATTTAATCTTTACGGGAATCGTCAGTGTAGAGAAGAATTATTCACAACGGTCGCCGGACGCGAACCCCGGATCACGAGTTATATTTCAAACTCAAATTCTAATGTCTTTGCCCGCACGGCGATATCAACAACTCAGTAAATCAGCGAGAGATGCATCATATTCAAAGGAAGCTTTCGTAACGACTTCGACTTTTGAAAAGAACATTGCATTTAAGCCACGGTGACAGCTGTGTTAATGCAACTAGCTACAGAGTCCATCCTAGTTTGTGGGTGACAAATAATTATAAATATTTGTTTACCTATATACGAATATGTTTCCTATATATATATATATATATATATATATATATATATATATATATATATATATATATATATATATATATATATATATATATACATGTAAAGCATTAAATCAAGGTTATATCATCCGTGACAATTTCTGAACAAAATACATAATTTAGAGAAATTAGGAAGCAATCATGATAAGCTGTAATAATCGACTCTACCTTCATCAGCATGACAAAGAGGCGACAAATCCGAGGCATCTAAGAGAATCTAGAGGACAAATACAGAGAAAAATTGCACAATGGGCGATCAGAAACAAGATTAATCTTAAGTGAAAATCCAGCAACGCACAATCAACTCTGATTATGAATGCCGAATATGTGATACAACCAGATAGAAGCAATGTATATATTGCAATACAAAAACATCGATTCCATTTTGGTAAAATTTTGTTCGTCACAAAATGGCATCTCGATGTTGGTCGTGCATAATTCACATTGTAATGTAATATCCCCTACTGTTCTTTGCGAGGGTTCACATATGCTTGCTTGCGACTTCTTCACAAATAATAACCTAACCATTGGAGGAAGGTTACAAACGTTAGTAAATTTCTTCAAATGGTTTATTGTGATGCTATTTCTTATTGTTATGTGTCACGGAGCAAATATCTTCATTGATGATGACACGTTACGTAAGACTGAAAATACTTGTCTTTCCTCAGTTGGTGAATTCTCATAGCTTATACACAGGGATGTTCACAAATGAAGACTCGAAAACACAAAAAGGATTTTCACTTCTTATTTTATCTTGGTATATTCTAAGATTTGCTTACTTGCTCTCACACTTATTTTTGATATATAGTGGAGTGCCTTGCGGTCACCCCCAGGAGGGAAAGCACACAGGCCGCCTCTCGCGACTCGGTGAAAATTTTGACTCTGCTGTTTTTCGATTCCTTGTAGTATTTCTCAGAATTGTTTACTTTTGTTTCTACGAATTCATTCTTAAACAACAAATTACAAATATTTGATTTTCAATAATACCAATCGCTGAATTACAAAATCATATTCAAACTACATTTGAATCTGAACCAACATTCTATAATCCGCCCTTTGTAGGCTCACATATCGTCATTGTAATAGCTCTTACGAATTATTATAATTATTATATTTATTTTAATTAGTATTATTATTATTTTATCTAACTCCTGACGGGTATGTCGTTACACAAAAGCAAGTACTGATACGCAGTTTCCTGTAACGTGTCAGTTTGACAATAAGAAACGTATGCCTAAACAAAGATAATGACTTTGGGACATATAAATATTTGAGGCAATATCACGCATTACCTTTTACTTTGTTCATATGTGGTACCTTTTAGAAGACTACGTTGTTGCATTGTGAGTCAATAGATGTATCGCGAATAATTTATCGGGAGTTGTTTCATATAACTTAGAAATAATTCTGAAATTTGAGAAGATTCAGCAAAGTGTTGTTTTCTTACATTTGATTTCAACGACACTTACTGGAAATGTGTATGTGATCATCTGATATATGTATAGGCATGACACTTTACAAAGGAACCATGAAATGAACATCAATTAAATCATTTGACACACAAATTGATATCCTACGCCATCTAATCTATGTATAGTTCGACATCTACCCACATACACCTCTTGACCCACATCTCATTACTATCTATATTATAATTTTATAATTTCAAGTTACTATCTTGCTTCACTCATCATTTCTGGTGACCTCATTACAGTAGTGACTGTTACACAACGGGTCAGGTGTATGTCATGTACATCGATATAACCCACAGTATTTGGAAAATCTTGGCGTTGAGAGCATTACATACAAAACCCATGCTGTATTTTGTCCATGCAGACATAGTTCTTAAAGTCTGATTCACAAGCTGATGTTAGATGATATTTCCCATGAGCGCATTTAGACGGTGTCGACTCAAAATTGAAAACAAAGCTTTTCAACGGTATTCAAAGAAAGTGAAATAGCGTAATCTATAATGAAGTAAATCATGTGAACGCTCGGACGAAGTATCAATTGAATTAACTATTTGCAAATCAAACTGACGCTTCCTGTTTGGGATTAATTAATCAAGTCTTAATTACATCAAAGATGGCAATTAAAGCGCGCCATTCGACAAAGGGCCGGAGCATTGACAAATACAGTGACAAGTTAATGTTTTTTTTTAAACGTATTTCGCCAACGAGATTGCATGAACACGGTGTTAATTAAATGATGAGGAGTTGGACTATAAATTATCTTGTATTAATATTGTCTGTGCCTCTTTGTTTATGTAGTTGCGTTTACATGGGTATGGCTTTCTTTCTATATGAAGGCAGTAATAGCCGCTTTGGTCATTGTTGTAGCTTACATGCTTTTTTCATGAGCGACTATCAGACTATTATCATAATATTTCTATTCAAAAAGTACTGGCGCTACCAATAATGATACTAATAATGATAATAATAATCATTATTATTTACTCACTAGGAGTTCTCACACAGGTCATCAGTGATTGCTCACTGACAACCGGTGGTATTCCTTGGAGTCTGAGTAACAATCTCCCCAGATTTCTAGTATTCTACACCTCTTTTTGATAGCCACCGCAAATAAACTTGCAGTATCACAACAGCCGTTTACCATTGATTTCTCGCTGGTCAGGACCATAGGTCTTCTCTGGGATTTGGGTGACAATAAGCCCCCCAAGGTCCCAGCAGTCTCTGCACTTCCAGTGAAGGTCTGGTTTGTGCTGTCCCTCCACGGTCTTCTCATCCTCCTTGACCCTATGCAAAAATGTTGTGTGGTGTCAGCCTAGGCTGGTACCATTTTTTTTAATTTAATTTTTTTTTTTATATTTGTTATTTATTTTTATTTTTTTGGGGGGAGGGCTTATTATTTTTTATTTATTTATTTATTTTGGGGGGAAAGCTGATGGTGTTTCTTGCTATTTCTGTTCATGTTTGTGTCGTGTCAGTTGAGGCCGGTGTAATTTATTAGGAAGGGGAGTGAGCTTATGAAGCGACGTTTCTTGCATTTTCTGTTTCTTTGTTTGTGATGTGTTCTTTCTGTGGTTTGTTTTCTTCCTGTAGTAGATTCCGTGTGACCCTTCGTAGCTTATGCGGGTTAGTTTCCGCATTCAATGATTTTTCTTAAAATTGTAGCTGTTTTGATCATTGCTGTCCTTTGTATAGTTCCAATGATCCCTTTGATTCCAATTTCTCCCAGTGTTTTTTCCAGGTTTTTTGGGATTGTTCCTAGTGCTCCTACGATTATTGGTATTATACTGACTTTCTTCATTCTCCATATTCCTTTCAGTTCTCTGGCTATTTCCGTGTATTTGCTTCGTTATTCCGTTTCTTTGATGTTCACTCTGTGGCTGCTGGAACGGCGAAGTCTACGATTTTGCAAGAGTTTTCCTTCTTGTTGATTATTATAATATCCGGTCTCCTTGCTTGTATGAGTTTGTCTTTTTGTATATTCATATCCCAGATGTTTTTTTGTTTTTCGTTTTCCAGTACTGTTTCTTGTTTATGTTTGTACTATTTGTCTGCGTATACGAAATTCAGTTGTTTGCACAGTTCCCGGTGTACTGTTTTCCTCACACAGTCATGTCTGTTCTTGTATTCTTTTTGGGCTTATTTGCTACATTGACTTATTATATGATTTACTGTTTCGTCTCTTTGTCCACACAGTCTGCATTTACTGTTTTCCTGGGTTTTATCTATTTTAGATTTAATGTAGTTTGCATTGTTCTGTGCAGCCATCAGTAAAGATTCCGTTTCTCTGTTCAAATGTCCTTTTCTTAGCCATGCCCATCTATTTTTGTTGGTTTCTTCTCTTGTCAGTCTTCTGAAGTGTCCATGTAGTTTTTTTCTTCCCACTATTCTTTTCTTGTCGTTTTGTTTCTGGTGTCGGTGCTTCCAGAGTTATTCGTTGGAACGGTGTCTCTTGCTGCAGTGATAAGGATTTCCATGTGTTGAGTTATGTATTTTTCCAGCTCTTTTTTTGAGTTTTCCACATATTCTTTTATACTTACCAATCCTCTTCCATCTTCGTTTCTTTTCATGTAGAGTCTGTCCGTATCGTCTTTTGGATGTAGTGCATTGTGCATGGTCATTAATTTTCTAGTCCTCTGGTCCAGGTGCCTGAGTTCCTCTTTGGTCCAGCCTATGAATGGTCCAGATGTTTATTCCTGTTACTAGATTCCTGCTAATAATTTCGTTTCTATGAGTTTTCTTGGTTATTCGTAAATATTCTTTTCCAATCTTCTCTTTTATTTCTGTAGATTTGATGGTGTCTGCTTCCAGAACTCCAAGATATTTGTAGCTATCTTGTTCGCCTAGCGCCCTCATTTCCTTTTGGTTGGGGGTTCCATGTCCTCTGTTGTCTCCAGTTTTACTTTTTTATTTCCAGTAGTGCACCCTTTTCCATTCCGAATTCCATTTGGATGTTCTGGCTGAAGATTCTGGTCATATTCATCAGCTTTTGCAGTTCCTTTTTCCTTTTTGCAAATAGTTTCAGGTCATCCATGTACATCAGGTGGTTTAATCTTAGTTCTCTCTCTGTAAAGTTGTATCCGGCATTACATTTTCTGAGTATGTAGTTAAGTGGCATCATAGCTATTATAAACAGTAGTGGTGATAGGGAGTCTCCTTGGAAGATGCCTCTCTGTATCTTTATCTCAGTCAGGTGTTGTCCTCCGGCTGCCAGTTCCAGTATCCATGTTCCCATTGCTTTCTTGATAAGATTAATCATCCTTTCAGATATTTTGTATATTTTCAAACATTCAATTATCCATGCGTGAGGGATTCTGTCGTAAGCTTTTTTGTAGCCAATCCATGCCATGAATATGTTCTTTTTTTTTGTTTTTTTACCTCCCTCAGGATCTTTTGATCGATGTATAGGAGATTATGCGTCCCTCTTTTCCCTTTACGGCATACTTTTTGTTCTTCGGGGACTAGTCCACGTTTGTTTAGAGATTTGTTCTCTCAGTTGTGCCGTCAGGATTTTCCACATTGTTGGTAAACAGGTTATTGGTCTGTAGTTGCTTGGGGTCGTTCCTTTTTTAGCATCTTGTTGTATAAGCGTTGTCCTTCCTCTGGTCATCCACACTGGTATGTCTGTTTTGTGGATACATCCTCTCAGTTTCTGCGCCAGTCTTTCATGTAGGGTCGTGAATTTTTTAAACCAATATGCATGTATTCAATCATGGCCTGGTGCTTTCCAGTTTGCCATTTTCCTTAGGGTGTTCTTAATGGTTTCTTTAGTAATCTATGTTTCTCTTCCTTCTTCTATCTCCTGTAGTTTATTTATCATGTTTTTCAACCACTTTAAATTTTTGTCTTGCTCCAGAAGTTGTTTGTGTCTGTCGGGTCAGGTTGTTCTAGTGTTATTCGTTCTCCGTTTACGTTTTTGTAAAACTGTCTTTCATTGTATTCAAAGGTCCTGTTCTGTTTTTGCTGTTCTGATTTGTATCTATATCGTCTCAGTCTTCCCTCTAGTGCTGCTATCTTTTGTTTTAATTCTTCATGTTTCTTATCTAGTCTTTCCTTGTGAACCGGATTTCTGCTCTTCCATCCTTTCCTATTTTCTTTCATCCTGTTTACGGTGTAAGCTTCTTTCCGGAGTTTGGTTATCTGGGTTTCCAGTCTGATTTCCCATCCAGGTTTTTTCGGTCCATTCTTTTGGCCAGGCTGTTTTTCTTTTCTTAGTTTCATACTTACTGATTTTGCCCCCTGCATATATCAAGTTGTTTAGGTCTGTGATAGTGTCTGTTGGGATGTACGCGAGTACCTTGTTTACTGTCTCTGTTTTAACTTTTAACTTCTTTCAATCTTCGTTCCTTAGAGATTGGAGATTTTATTTTGTTCTCAGACATGTATCGTTTGATGTTTTCCATTTCTCTTGCTTGTTCCTCGGTGAGTTCTACTTCGGTGAGTTCTCTGATTTCGTAGACTTCGACCTCTTCCGTTACTGTGTTTATGTTTTGTCTGTCTTTTTCCTGTGGAGTTTCGTCGGGTGGTGTTTCTTGCTCTGTTCCGCGCTTTTGTTTGATTTCCATCAGTTCCATCTCCGAAAACAATCCTCTCTTGAGGATCTGTTTTGCTTGGTCTGCTATCCTTTGTTCCGTTGTATAGTAGCCAGTAGCAGTGTTCCAAAGATGTTTCAATCGCTTCCGGTAGCCTCTTTCTATGGGGTGGCAACTTTTGTCGTAGCATTCCATTACTAGTCTGTTCTCCTTTGTGGTTCATTTCTTTCTATATTTTTTAGGGTTATTTTTCATTCCTGCCTTCTTGTGTTGGGTCTGTGTTCTTGTCATACCTGTCCGTTGTTTTGTTCATGAAATCAAAGGAGCCAACATTGGCAGGATGCGGACCGTGTCCCCCATGTTGGCCATCGAAGGAACACCTGCCCATCATGACACTCAGATCTTTCTGAGTCCCACGGGTGTCATTGTTATTGTTGTGCATTTCTCATGTGTTGGTATATGTTGCTACACCAGGCCCAGGTTTAGTTTGCCTGTATTCACAGAGATAATGTCTATCTCCTTTTAATGAGGTGACATGTGCACTATCACACACACACAATATATATATATATATATATATATATATATATATGTTACTTAACAACATAGTATAAGTTTTATAGGCTAATCGTTGACAGCCGGAGGAGGAGATAGACAATAGATTTCCCTTCCGTTTTTATCTGATAAATTTACGCCGGATTATAAAACACATACAAGGCTTTACATTTTAGACAATAATTTTCAAAATTTCCATAAGTAAAAATTATATTTCTGTCTAGACTTTGTAGGATATAAATCATATCTGACTAGTTTTAAATAATAAAAGCAAGGATTTACATTTTATTTTTTTTATTTTGTTTTAACAGGAGAAACAAAAAGATATTTAACAAATTGCTGTGGCTACTTATCTTTGTTTGGGGTCTTGAAAACCGCGAGAGGGGTTGTTTTTAACGTGTCCACCCATTCCAGTCTTTTTATCGTATTTTGGACAATAATTTTGGTAATTCCATAAGTAAAAATGAGTTTTCCGTCAAGACTTTGAGCAATAAATCATATCTGACTAGTTTTAAATATTAAAAGCAAGGATTTACATGTTATCTTTTTTTTCTTTGAACAGGAGAAACAAAAAGATATTTTAAAAATTGCTGGGTCCATTATTATTATTATTATTATTATTATAAACTTTTGCAAAAAGCAAGAAGGAACTGGAAAAGTTGATAAATACGACCAGAATCTCTAGCCAGCACGTTCAAATAGAATTCGGAATGGAAAAGTGTGCACTGCTAGACATGAAAAGGGGGAAAACTGGAGACGACAGAGGGCATGGAACTTCCCCACAAAGAGGAAAACAAGAAAGCTATAAATATCTGGAAGTTCTGGAAACAGATATTATAAAATCAAAAGAAATGAATAAGAAAATTGGAAAAGACTATTTACGAAGCACAAGGAAACTCTTAGCAACGAAATTCTATTGCAGGAATCTAGTAAAAGGAATAAACAATTGGGCAGTCTCACTAATAAGATACTCTGGACCATTAATAGACTGGACTACAGAACCAAGTCACCATGACCAGAATACTAGAAAATTAATGACCATGATAGCGTACTGCACCTAAAAAACGATACGGACAGACTCTACGTGAAAAAGAATGAAAGCGGAAGAAGACTGGTAAGTATAGAAGACTGGAGAAATGCATAACTTAGAACACAGAAAGGCTGATCACCGCAGCAAGAGACACCGTCTCAATGAACGACTTGGGCAGCACCGAAAGCAGAAACAAAAAGACAAAAAAAGGGAAGTGAGAAGAAAAACAGTAGCATGGACGTGTCATAAGAATGACAATGTAAGAGACACACTAAAACCTTTGGGCATGGCTAAAAAAAAACGTCTCTACTGACAGCTGCACAGATCAATGCCATTGGGACTAACTACATTAAACTTAAAATAGACAAAATCCAGGTAAACAGTAAATGCGGATTACGTGAACAAAAGAGACACAACAGTAAATCACATAATAAGTGAATGCAGCAAACTAGCTCGTAAAGAATACAGGAACAGAGACCGATGCGTGCGAAAAGCAGTACACTGGGAACTATGCTTACGTATGCATTTCAAACACGTAGACAAATGTTACTGACACAAACCAGATACAGTACTTCAAAACGAATATAACAAAATCCTCTAAGACATGGAGGTGCAAACAGATCAACCACTACAAGTAAGGTGGCCGGATGTCATGATATTCAACAAAAAAGACAGATCCTGCCAAATTGTAATTGTTGCCGTTCCAGCAGACCACATAGTGTAGATCAAGTAGACATAAAAACGAAGCAAATACATAGAACTTGCAAGAAAAGATGAAAGGGATATATAGTGTCATAAAATAAAATAAAATATAATGCCAATAATCTTCGCACTAGTAACAGTCCCAAAAACATTGAAAAAAGACTGGGAGAAATTTGAATCGAAGGGGCCACTGAGACCATACAAAGAACGACAATGGTGAAAACAGCTGCAATCTTAAGAAAAATATTCGAATGCGGAAACCACCCCGTATAGGTTACAAACGGTAACCTTTTACATGGCAGTTATAATAGAAAAAAAACAAAACCACAGGAAGAAAACAACCACATAAACCCAAGGATCGGAATATGCAAGAAATTTCATAAAATGTTCCCCTCCCTACCCTCATAGAAACTGATGGCACCAGCCTCGGTTTATACCTCACAAAATAGTCGTAAAAGGTCAATGAGGATGGGAAGACCGAGGATGGAGAGCCCTAAGCAGACATCCACGGGAAGAAGCAGAGAGTACTGAGACCTTGGGAAAACTTATTGAAGCACTAACGTTTTTTTCAGTGGCTTACTTTTTATCACAAGCCTAACCCTAACGTTTAAGTTAATTGAGTTCAGGTAAGCGGTCAGCAGTGTCGATCACGGGGCGATTACGAAGTGATTATTAATGACAGCGAACACTAATCCAGGCCTTGACGCTCAATTAATATTAATGGCAAACATTACTGAAATTTAAATACACTCGGCGAATATTTCGATGTCTATTGGATATGCTATATGCATTCTAGTATGCAACATATATTCCGGAATTAGCGATTGTGATAACGTGTGAGTAGCAGTGCCGTTTAAATTTTAGATGTAGTCTTGATGTAAAATGAACCAAATAGTGAGATGTAATTCGAACTTATTTGTAATTAAGGGTTATGTCAGCATATATATTTTTATATATGATAGTAATTTACATGCAGCTGTCTTATTGTTCACGACATATCAGTGTGGACATATGTAGTGAGCGGATGGAACCTGGACGCCTGTTTCCCTCAACCACTGCTGCCAACTGCTCTAAAATATGTGCTAACTAGTTTACTACTGGGAGGGGAATAAATTATTGCGTGTTGTTCTCATTAAATTATGCATTTGTTTATAATTTTTTAGATTGATACCGAGATGACTCAATTTTTTGTACGCAAGAGTATTGCGTCATGCTAAACAAAAAACATCATCGTCTCCACCCGAGTGCCCCACTTTTGACCATAGTATATATATATATATATATATATATATATATATATATATATATATATATATATATGTGTGTATATGTATACATATATATATATATATATATATATATATATGTATATATATATATATATATATGTGCACATATGTATATATATATATGTGCACATATGTATATATATATATATATATATATATATATATATATATATATATATATATTTACTGGCAGAATGCCCATCACACGAGAGATTTAAGCAAAAAATATAGCATTAGTTTTATATATTAATGGTGTTCTTTTGGGGGATAAGATTTCAGTGGTATCCTACTAAATTGTATAGTTTAAATAACATTGTTGCCAAGAATATATAATCCATAATTAATACGGATTACTTCAATAGTTTACGATTTTACCAAGCAAATATTTTTTAAGATTGTTTTAAGGCAAGTTTCGGTAAATATTAAAGTTTACAAAGAAAAACAATGAACCATGTTACTCACCGGGTTACCGAAAACATATATTCCAAAATTCGAGTAAGAACGGTTTAAAGCATATCAATTTAATTTTAGAACTGTATCACGTGCCTAACGACAACTCCTTAGAGTCGAAAACGTTTGTAAATATTGCGAGTTCGCATTCACACTGGAGCGCAACATTAGATCGTTGGATAACCAATTGGAAAAATTGTATAAAAAGAAACAAACATTGTCTATTACTCATTTAATTGTTAGCGATACCTTCACGACCCAATCAGGATTTCTAGATATTGAAAAAAAAGATATTGTCTCTTTTAGTTTATTAAGTTACGTCTGGTACAGCAGACATCGGTGTCGACTCGCAGAAACTTATTTAGACTTCAGAACGGTTACAAAAAAAAATCATACATTATCATTATCTTTTATTTTACGTAATAACATCTGATATTTTTTTTATTATATGCGTCATTATATCAATGTTTTAGCCCTTAAAATAGTATTTCGTGTTTTAAATAGAAACCATTCATATTTATTTAAAATGAAGTATTTTGACACATTTGTCGTCAATAAGTCATAGACCGCTAAAAATATATGTGCATGTGGTTCTTCTACTCTTAAATAAAAAAAGTTAGCTATTAAAGTGATGGTGTTTTTGGAGTTTCTTACTACGGAAATAGAATCATGCGATTGGTTAACAAAAACGGAATAGGCAGAACACACATTACTAAGGCAGTAATTTGTATGATGTCAATACCTGTGTTTGAATCTCACGTGAGTCTAAAATATTGTTTACCGGATAATTTATAATGTTTCTGTCAATACAAACAATATGGACATAAATATATTAAGTTACTTTTTCTCATGCAAATAATAAGTAGCGTATTTGTGTATGAAGTTTAACTAATAGTTTTGTGTGTACGAGCTCTTAAGCGATAAATATGCAGATTGCCGTTCACACGTAGTGTACAAACTCCGCTTAAAAAACAAAGTTAAAACTAGTATTTTATAATTAAAAGTTATAAATAGATGAAAATACTTCAGCAAAAGTTGCAACTATTATTTATAGCAATTATAATATTATGTTAGTCTGCTTGTATTATAAGATCACATAAGGCAGAAAAGTGTACACCTGCAGCAAAATTATATGGGTTAAAATGTACAAAAAGACATAGCAAAAGCCATCGTCTAACTACTTAAGATTACACGAAAAATCTGAGCAAATGTGTAAAATATTAAGTTATGTGCTTAAATAATAATTTACTTATTTCCTTCTACAATATCGAAGCGTTGTCCAGTAACTCTGTTATGTGATGACTTAGTAAATCAAGACATACACTAGAAAGGGTAATAACTCTTATCATTTTAACAGCGTCTTCACTAAAAGTCGCTTCAATTTTCGCTGGTTCAGTTGAAGTCGTTATTTCCATGAACTTATCAACGACGTTAATCATACGATTGGAATACGTGATCATTTCATGTTGAACTTAACCGCCCGAACAAGATGACGTGATATAATGATAAAGCGTTTGGTTTGAATCACGTCTAATAAACATTACACTTAGTGATGAAGCAAAACTTTTGAGCAAACAAAGATCAACTGCCCTTCAACTGACGAGACATTGATTAATGGCAGTGGAAGAGAAAACCGCAAGACGGAAGTAATGCTGTGTTAGCAACACAATTATCCGTGAACTAGTCTTACTTCAAAGTAGCAACATATGACTGATACGCCTACGCAATAGGGTATATATATATATATATATATATATATATATATATATATATATAAAAATTTCTAACTATATATATAATACATATAAATATATATATATATATATATATATAACTATATATATAATACATATAAATATATATATGTATATATATATACATAAAAATGAAAGAAGAGTGATAAACATGTACGAATGACAAATTTATTTCAACTTCAATTGTTCAATGCAGAGTGTACTCGGTAAAAACATGTTTATTATTCTTTCCAAAAGCCAAGGCATTTCAAAGATTAAAATCTTATCATCAGAGGAATTACATAGATAGATAAGTTGGCAGTGGAAAAGCCAAAATTCAAAATTTGAAAAAAATATTAAGTAATGGAGAGTGAGAATGAGCGTGTAAAAAGATAGTTCACTATAGGTTCTATCGATAAAAAGTATACTTTTTGTTTCATATTTTAAATTAATATATATATATATATATATATATATATATAAGAGCAAATTAAAAAGCAATACAATGCAAAGGTGTCAGCTTATGTCTATCCGTTACATCTCTGCATTATATTGCCTTATAATGTGTCTTCATATACACATTAAACTATGCTTTATTTAGTAGGACGACTACTTGCAGATTCGAGGCTGACTCTGTGAACTTGGTTCGCGCCTTCCAACAGTCTGAATTTGTTACTTTCCTACAGTGATCAGAGTAATAAGCTTGAAACGCTTGCGTCTGCAATTTATATATAATCTAATGTTTATTTATAAATATTATTATAATAAACCCATTTAAGAAAGTGACGTCTAGCACTTTCGGAAATGTTAAATATAGGCTGCCAATCAACTTTAAAGCAAAGATCTGAAATTGTAACTTACCTACACTGATGAGAGCAATAAGCGTGAAACGCTAGCGTCTGTAGGTTATAAATTATTTAATATTTATTTATAAATATTGTTATATATATTTATATGTAGTTATTAATTAATTTTATATATATATATATATATTATTGCATTGTTATCATAGAATCTCATATAGTCTAAACACTGGTGGAGATACATAGCTAAAACAACTGGACAGATGCACTGACCAACAAGTTTTGAAGAAATCCAACTAATTACAAGTTTCTTATTTATAAGAAAAATATATCGAGAATTGTCCGAGTGGAATGAAAAAGACGACAGAAGATGACAAATAATAGCAGCGCAAGGACAATTAGTGTCCATTCAGAACGTCTATTTCCGGTAAAAGATAATCGCCATTACGTTGACTAGAACGGAAGAAAAGTATTCAAGAAGAAGTAAAAGAAGAAGAAGAACAACAAAAAAAAGAAGAAGAACAAGAAGAAGAGGAAGAAGAAGAACAAGAACAAGAACAAGAAAAGAAGAAACGGATTCGTGCAGACGAAAAGAGGGGAAATCTTAAGAGGATGTTGTGTAGACACATTCACTCTTGAGCTCTAGCACCATCTTTTCGTTCACTTTTTCGGAGGAGAAATTTTCGCTTCATTCCCCTCTTTTTTCATGTCAGTATTTTTAACTGTGTTAGAAAGCTCTAATTTTACGACCTTGTGGCATACTGCATCTCATGTCTTATATTGAGTGATTCGTTTTATTAACCTTTCTTGTGCACTTGTAGTTATTAGAGACGTCATAATTAGCGATCGGTCACAATTTAACAACAAGAAAACTATAGATTCCAATATTCTCGATCCGCTTGCCTTGAGATTTGGATACTGTTTTCCCTCCTTGGTCTTAGCATCGTCACGGACGCGCCATGACAATTTTAAGTGGTACCCACAGATGTTTGTTAGTACTTCTGCGATTTAGTTTCCTGGTGGCAGAAGAGGCAGAATATCGTGTGTTTTTTTTTATATATCGACACAGGCACTCTCAATACTATTAGGTTTGTCTTAGTATTCCCATCTATATTTCCAGTTGTATTTACGAAGTGCTATTTGATTTCAACTAAACCGGTGTATGGCGTCATCACCTGACTATGAGTACTGATTTCTGCACTCAAAGACGTTCTTTATATTTCGAATGTTTTCATCAGTATCGTGTTTTTTAAGGTCGATTTTAATTTCTAGAAGTATTTTTCTATATATTTCAGCAATACTTACTAGTAATATAATTGTATTATAATACTATTGCTTCCTCAATGTTCCATATTCGATTCGGCTCTCTGACAAGATCAACTTATTTTCTTAGTTGTTCTGTCTCTTTCAGCTTACCCCTGTTATCTGCTGAGGCGATTAAATCGATTATTCGGCAGATATTTCTCCCTGTTTAATATTAGGATTTCCGAGCTATCAGTATAAAATTTGCATGTATGTTCGAAATCTAGTCGTTTCTACAGTTGCCAAAGGACTAACCTTCCATTCAAGCTATATCCTTTTTACATTTCTATTGTGCTTATTTATTGTATTCATTTATGATTTTGTTTATTGTATCGTCTCTTTTCAATAAAGTGTACATTTGCTTTTACCTTTTTTCTAGGTTTAGTCTTTTATGTAGTCTGTTCTGATAGTCTGTTTTGTGCAGTTGATGGTAAAGATTCTGTTGTTTTTTGTACGTGTAATTTCCGTAGTCATATTCATATTTTTCCGTGCGCATTTAAGGTCTGTTTTATTAATCGTTCATGGAATTTAATTTTTCCTTTCTAGCCTTTGTGTTTCCCATTTCGTTGCTCTCCGCATCATTCAACTTTATGTTGTTTTCAGCGGCTTTAATCAGTCTCTTTGTAATGTATGTATTCATACTGTCTTTTTATCGTATCGTCAACGCAATCCCCAATAAGTAACAGTTCTCTTCCTCTCCTTACGTTTCACATAGCATCAGCTTGTATCATACGTCACGTCCAGTGTTTTTTCATAGGCTTTAGTTACTTGATTATTTGATTCATATGTTTTAGTTCATTTGTTTTTGTTCCGTTTATAGAGAGTCCAGAATATCTGACCAGCGATACTGCGCAAGTCTTCATTTTATTAGATTTCTACTATATAATTTAGTTTCAAAGAGTGTTCGTGTTCTTCTGGGGTAGTCTTATATTTCTTTTATCTCTACTGACTTAAATGCGTCTGTTTCTAGAATGCCAACATATGTATCGCGTTAACCAAGTGCCCTAATCACATACGTCCGAAAATTGTAAGTTAACGCGCCCTTGCTAAACACTCAGCATTATAAGGTGAGGATACAGATTAAGTTTAGTAATCCTGGGAAAAGAATGGCACGCACTCCTAATGAAAAGAGAGACTTCGAGTCGATTTCGGTTATAGTCGACCACATAATATCATTATCGCGTTAACCAAAGTCCGTAATAACCTCTCCATTGTTTCGACTTTCCCTTTTTTACCTCGTGTAGTACACACTTTTCAATTCCGAATTATTTTAAATATATATTCGTATATATATATATATATATATATATATATATATATATATATATATATATATATATATATATTCTTATATATATATATATATTCTTATATATATATTCTTATATATATATATTCTTATATATATATTCTTATATATATATATTCTTATATATATATTCTTATATATAAATAATATATAAGTTTAATATGTATATATATATATATATATATATATATATATATATATACAGTGATATCTCTCTCTATATATATATTAAATGAACCTTTTTTTCCTTTCCAAATCAGTTAGAGTAAGCAAAAAACTAATGCATCAAACACATAAAAAATCTACACTACCTATACACACTTTTCGTCGACCGTGTTTCTAGCCACTTACACATACTTCTAACATATAACATTAATTCCTATTATTTATCCCATACCTCTGACTCTCCTGCTTTCATGCTCCAAAGAACGAATAGCACGCTAATTTCTCTCTATGAATGATTAACTGTTACACTCCTGAAACATCGTTTTACGATTATTTCACAAGGAAATGCGAACCAATTTCACCACTTTAGAATTTGTACAACAGCCAATCAGCAATCAGCTTACATTAGCATCAGACACATGTCATCCCGGCCGCGTCATGCATTGCCCGAAGTGAGTCATTTACAGACATCCCTTAAGAACTTTCTCCAATAAATAAATAGTCTTATTAATAACATTCAATACACACTTAACAACATCGCATGAATTGCAAAAACATACAATTTCCTTTAACATTTAGAACGCTGATACCTTACAAAAATGATGTATACCAAAATAATACTTCGATGAACGAACGACTTTTTACCCATTCAACAGATATTTTTTTTATATATAACCCTGGTCGATCGTAGCATATCATAAAATATTACTGTTTCAATGTTTTTCACGTTATTTTATGAGGAGTGTAGAAAAAAACAAATGAGATTTGCGTTATGCAGTTTTGTTTTGTTTTGTTTTTTTAAATTTTCTTTTTGACTGTCCATATATACTTTCTTCCACATGAGGGCAGACTTAGACACAAGTTATGTTACTAGTGTGGGAAAAATAAAGGTTAAGAAATACGGTCACTGGATTTAGACATAAATGAAAATTGTATCAGTCTAGATAGACAGAATAGAAAGAGGCGTAGAGCACAATAATATTTCAGATTAGGCAGAAATACATTTTCATTTACGTTTTCTTTAAAATAAATTGGCCCAAAAATGTCTACTTTTATTTTGTATTTGACAGTGATTTTAGATCATCAATATACATGAGTTGATATATATGTTCTTCTCTATCTGTAAATTCGTATCTTCCATTGCAACTCATATGTTTATTGGTGTGTGTCATCATATCTATGACAAAATGTAGTAGAAATGGAAATGGCCTTAATAACGAAGACTGAACATAAAAATGCGCATACATTTTTGTAAGAATTGAAACTCAGTAATTATGTTTCCCAAATAGCCGCCAATAGAAACGGGCGATAAGGAGAAGACTTTACAAGTGATCGGACTGTTAGGAAGAAGTTTTTTAAAAGTCAGTACTGGTAATAAGAACCTTGAGTTCTAAGTGGGCAGATAACGGCAATGAAATGGACGATTAAAATCAATTATCAATTTAATAAAAGTTTTGAAATTTGAATTATTGACTAATAATGAAACCGTTAGCTATACAATGAAATCTGTTTTTATCTTAAGACTTTTGAGTGATATACACTCTCGTCAGAGTATTTTATACTGAGACTGCTTAATACCTTTTTAGTAACTTATAAGATACGTGTGATTTTAAAACAGTATCGAAGATGGTAGTTTCAGTCAAGAACGGTCACGTACGGCAGCCCCAAATCATTAAGAATATATGGAGTATTTTTGTGTATACATCATTGTTGACACACGACCGTTATTGACTAAGACAGTCATCCCGACACCGTTGTAGCATAACACTGATCTACTTCAACCAAAAAATTAACTAAAGAAAAAGTATTTTATTTTCCTCCTCTGCAGGGGGTTAGACACAAGGTCATGTGTGGGTTTTGATGAAAGTGTTACTGTGAAATAACTGGAATCGAACCCGGCACAGTCAGGTCCTCAGTCCACGTAGTTTAGCACTTAGCCACAGTACCAACCCCATAACTAAACGGAAGGTTGAAACAGTGTTTTATTTTAACTCTGACGGAATTCATATTTCTATAGTTCAACATATCTATATATAAAAAAGGACCAATGTTCTATTTCTAAACAATAGTTTGTTTCTGCAATCGGGCATTATTTCTCAGGCAAACTTATATTAAGATATGACGTCATTTAAAGAGTATACTTTATTTAATAGGTTAATGTATAATTCTAATATCATTTACGTGTGTAGTATGCTTATAGTAGTGTACACCCTCCGTAAAAAATGACAGAAAAGTTATTCTTCGCCAGTGTTCGGATTTGCCGTTTATGAATATATATTACTAAAACATAATAAGTCATTTAAATTGTTATTTATTAATTATTATTATAATTTCTGATGGCCTAAATAATGAAAACGTTGACTTTTTATTATAGAGTGGGGGATTTCTTTCCGAATTAATTTCAGAAAGCGGATAAAATCTGATGTGGTTGTCTGACTTTCCGGCTTCCTCTGGCCACTGGAAATCTTTCATAACGGAGGAGGTTAGCAAAGGACAGGTGTTTCACTCGATAGAATTTGCATGACGTGATAAAAGTGCATATAGATCTTTGTCTATCTCTCTCTCTCATATATATATATATATATATATATATATATATATATATATATATATATATATATATATATATGTGTGTGTGTATGTGTGTGTGTATTTATACAAATATATATGTCTTGCTCTTTATTATAGATTGAAGTATTAGCAATTAGTTGTACTTACTCGGCGTTGCCGGAGAGTCACTTTACTTATAATTTTTCGATTCTTTTCAAATATGAAGAAATTATTTGTAATCAGATTTCGAAAGTTGAAATAAATAATTATTTTATCGTTTGTTCATTAAGTTATTAATTTAACCGCATAGTTATTTTGTTGAATTAATCTTATTTTAATCTCTATAAAATTATTTGGATGTTAATAGTTCACAAAACTTTTTATCTATGGAGTTTTACTAAAGAATTTTAAAGTAAAAAATGAGTGTATATCCGACATTTTAAATACTTACAAATCCATTTTAAATTACCAAGGGGTACGAGGCAATGCGTTTCCTTTTTTAGTTCCACAAACGATTAAAATGTCTTGATTTTTTATCCAGAAACGAAAATAAAGTTTGTTAGATGTGATTTCATAATCAAATTATGTTTTTAGATAAGATTTTCAGAAAAGTTTTTAGTAAATTAACTCTATAGCTTATGTCTTCATAAATAATTATTAATAAGTAATTAAAACAAATAGTATGTAAATCACGTAGAGACAGCCAGAACACACACAGTTACATGTTGGAAGTAGTCACAGATTTTTATTAATATCCAGATAAATTATGTACGTCTATATTTTAACGTAATGTTTTAAGTATTTAAAATATGTTTTATTTAAAGAAAGTGTAAAGCGAGTTTTTGTAACTGGCGAGATTGCCCTGGTGGCGATAGTCTTACACTTTTTAATTTTAAAATAAGATCGTGTATATTTCTTTTTTATAATGTTATCTTTCGTTTTATTTTTTTTTCAGCGTATCAATCTCTTCGTGTATTTTAACCAGTCATTTTGGCAAAGGTTTGTATGTTTCAAGTTATTTAATCTTCAAATATATAGTAATGATGTAAACTTTAATTAGTTAGTCATGGTTAAAATCTATGTGCATATCACCTGATACAGTTTCATGTCACACTCTAGACCATTTCTATCAAGATAGAAGACTGATATTATTTTATTATTACACTGATTATTACTCCAGGTCAAGGTGCATTTTAAAACAATGCCAACAAAGAGATAACGTTACATTTCCTAATATTCAAATTGTTCCCCCTATCACGGATTTCAGTTTCATGTTATACCCACGACATATGAAGAGTTCGAATACAAAACGAGATAAACGCCATTTTCAAAATTGCAAAGCTATCACTACAAAAAGTGTTATATTTCAATATTCTCCTACGCCCCCAAATCATAGTTTATATGATGTCATATCGGCACAATGTGTTTTACATTTACTTAAAATCAGCTGTTAGTAACACTCTAAATTAGATTCCATCTGTTTGTGCGCTATAATTTAACGTCTCAAATTAAGGAAATGTGATTCATCACGTTTTTCATTCGATCTCTTTATATTTACTTTAATTCCGACAAACTACCCCGCCGAATCAGAGTGAATCTAGGAACCAAGGATGTTCCACCCAACCTAATACTTCCAAATTGATGCTTCACTACCGGAAGAAGATTTAAATTGCTATTTCTATTCTATTTCGAATGTCAAATGAGGATTTAGAGTCACTGAACACAGAACACAAACTCGTCGGGTGTTTCAACAATGTTGTTGTATATTGAGACAGTAAAGCCAGAGTAGAAAATGATTTTGCATTATCCTGTTCTACTTTCAACCACCATTTTTCAAAAACAGCAGGTTTGATCAAGAAAAAACTATGGTGCTCTAGCATTAACTTTAGGTCCAGGTGTCAACAGGTTTTCTAAAAAAAAAGAAATAAATAAAAATATGAAAATAGCAGAAATAAAGTTTCAACTTATCCATTGTAATCGTTGTCTTTACCGTAATTTATTGATTGTTTATAATAATTCAGAAGTTTTTTTTATTGTTTAGCGAATAGAAAAATCCAACGTAATCAGTTTTTAACGTTGAATTCTCCAAACACTGATTACGAGTTAAACGCCATAACGGTGTGTTAACATTGATAATTTGGGAGTTATTTAGTTTTATTTCTGCAAATTACATGTCTATAATGTGTATGAATATACAAATGAAATATAATTAGATGGTAACCTTCTTTTCAAAAACACTGATGTTTTTTACATTTTATTTTCAATTTAGTAGCATTGATTTATTTCAATACAATTCATGAACAGGTAGCAGTCAATCGGTAGACACCGTTTTTTATGGATTTTTTGATAGATTTTCTATACATTATAAAACTGACTTTTTGTCTAACTCTTCCTTTATAGGTCGTCAAGTATGTATAAACAAGAAAGTTATGGATTATTTAAGAAGAAATAAATTAAAATGAAGTTATATTTTTCATATTGTTAAAAGATCTGACGGGAGTTGTCTAACAGATTATAGCCTGTCTGTAGACACCGCTTTCCCGAATTGAGAATTGTTAATCTATTTTTTTCACATTAAGAACTAATCTTTTATCTAACTTTGCCCTCGTGGGGAGGTAAATACATATTGACAATGAGTTATGTTATTAGTATTGAGATCGTTTAGGTCGATGTAACCCCGGATATTGTTAACGTATTGAATTCATTTTGTTAAATATAAATAAATATATCCACACATACATAAATAAACGAGTTATATTATGTCTAACTCTTTTTTACACATATTTCCACATATTGGAATTTTTTTTGATTAATTAATAAGACATAAATAAAGTAATTAAATAAATAATAATGAATACTACATTCATACTTAAATAAATAAAATAATAGGTATTATTTCCTCGTCCTCTCTTTTTGCCACACTTTTCGTTTTTTAATCAGAATTTGCGTTTCAAAATAGAAAAACTCTCTACGCGTTTGCATTTAAAAAAATATATAATCATTTTACTTTCTTCTTTCCTTTTTATTTCGAAACATGACAATATATTCAGACTATCCACTATCGGTCACGCTCGCTTTTGACACAAATAACCCAGACACTGTCTCTTTCCATGAGCTAAAAATAGAAATAAAATTAAATAACTCCCAACAATCACCCCATTTTCTCTTTCCTTTTAACTATGTAAACTGCTGCTGGTAATGGGTCAACCACAATCGCCTGTTTTTCATTTTTTGCCTTTTTCATTCACAGCCATGCCGAAACTCGAACGTTTTTAGGCAAATCAAAATTAATGACTGTATGATTTTTCTGCATCAGGAGAAAAATCAATAATCGATGAATACATAAATAATATGGTTTTTAGCTTTCCTTTCTCATTTTCCATTACGTCGGATCATTTTGTCCCAAATTTTATTCATATATATATATATATATATATATATATATATATATATATATATATATGAATAAATGCGAAAGGTGTTTTCATTCATCACTTCTATCAAATATTCAAAATAGGTTACTGTTATTCTAATAAATATTACAAATCTTTATTTATCTCAAAATATATACAAAAGATACATCCAAGATGTGGCACAAGGCCAAAAAGGGGTATGGAGGGGAAAGTGGGGGTCGGGGGTCGTCCACTTGGTCTAAGATACCCTAGAAACTAGTTTCAGTTACCACAATACCACATTCACTCTATGGACTTAAGCTACTTAAAATATCCCCAGGTGTTTGAAATGAATTTTATTTACAAAAAGTATATACATGTGTGATGATGGGAGTGGGAGAACAAAAAACTAAGCCTTAAATAATCCCCCCAAAATAAATAAAAGTAAAAGGGATAGTAAAAATAAAGAACAAAATAAAATGCTAATTATGGTAAGTTAGTAGGACCCCCCCTATCCTAACTAGGGTATGAACTGCTTGCTGTCTTCTGGTAAAAACCAAAAGCAAGAAAGTCAGTTCCTAAGTGGGAGTGGGCGTTTCTATGGGGGCAAAAGAAATGGAGGGATGGGTTTGTCGGGATGTGCGGTGTCCTCAGATAAATATTACAAATCTGCAGTTGATATTCTGCATATATACTTAAGATAAAAGATAAAAAGAGAACCTTTTGACTGCCTAATTAGCATAACTATTTTTTAAACCGTTCATAACTAATAAACATTTAGTATTATGGAGTTGGAATTGCATATGTTTATGTTCGTTATTTTTATGCAATAGTTTATTCCATATTAACCGTAATTTTTAAAAAGTTATTTAATAAATAAATCGGAAAAAAATACTAAAGCACTTTCAGTTTCAACGAACAGTACTCGCTCACGACCTTGAAGGTCGAGCGAGGCATAAGCTATAATAGAAAGGGCGAGAGAGAACGTGGCTGCTTGCTAGCTTTCTCTCTGATCACTTTCTTCGCCCTATTTTTTCAGTTGTTACATTTTCACTAAAAAATAAATAAATAACTTTTTTTATTAGTTTAGTTAATGCCTTTATTGTAAATGTTAACTACAACATTATTGTTTAATGTTTACAAAGACCTTATCATTATTCTGATTGACAAATTAAAACAATAGTTTAGTAGCACTGTCCGAATTACGAAAAAATATTGATTCGTGTTTTGGTATGATTGAAGATTAACATCCTACGCAAAATTACCCCACCATCTACCTGTTTTAGGCGATAACGTGTGAACAGCCTGAAAAACTTCACAGAAAGATGAAAAGAAGAAAGAAAGTATTATTTTGGAATTTAAAGTGGGGGGAATTTAATGTAAAATGATCCCCATTTTTCGGGCCAGTTTTACGGCGGTTAACTAAATTCTCTTTTTTTATGACAGTTAACTCTGCTGCATTTTTTGGGGGGAGTAGCTACTTTTTGAGGCGAATACATGCCATTTTATGACCTTGCCAGTCGGACTTAGGGTTAATAGTAACAAGTGTTGGTAACTTCTCTAAATAGATAGAATGCCCAGGAAATTGGGAACATGGTACGTTTGATATATATATATATATATATATATATATATATATATATATATATATATATATATACAATTGATCCCCCACTAAATTCTAAAATATTTGTTTTCCACAGTGTTAACATGCAATTGCCTAAAAAAGCAGAATGTATTTTTTTCGGAGAGGGGGGATATAAGAGAGTATTAATCTGCAAATTCACTTATATTTAATTTTTTTAAATCTTATACATTTTTCTAACTATATTTTGATTTTAAGCAATTCATTTTAGTTGTGTTTACTTTTCCTGTGAAAATTGAATAAAAAACTTTCAAATTATGCAACTAATTAAATACTTTATTTTATGGTATAAATAAAAATATTAAAAGTTTGGATATTATTATAGATGAACACCCACCTCCCTATAACATGAGATTCTACGTTTGTAGGCGATTACGTGTGAATACCCTAAAAAAACTGGCGGAAAGAGAAACAACAAAAAATATTTTAGAATTTAGTCTGGGAGATTTAGTTTTGCAAATAAATTTAACGTAAAATGATCCTCTATTTTCGAGCCATTCTATTATTAGTATTCTATTATTATGGCGATTAACCATGTTTTGCCATTGGAGATTAATTCTGTATGTTATTGTTTTGAGGCGATTACGTGTTGTTTTACAACGTTTCCAGTCGAACTTGGGATTGGTGTTAAAAATATATTAGTTAACTGACCTAATAATTTAGAATGACCGTATAAAGAAGTATCTGATTTTGTAGGGGTGTTATTTAGCTGAGTGGTTTAATCTACACATTTACCAAAGTTCGTTGTTAAAATTTTAGAATTGTTTGAGTAAAATTATTTTTTTAAATTAACGGCCCTCATTCCAATTAATTGCTGCCCGGAGGGGCGGGTAGGTTTTGCTAGTATATCTATATACTACTAAAAGTCTATGGGTCTTGTATGTTTGCAATCAGCTTTCAGCTTTCCGGTTTTCAACATCCGGTTGCGCATGCGTAAATAGCATCGTCTTTCAATCTGTTAATCCAATTCCGTTGAACTCTTATTATTAACGAACGCATGAAATTTTTCATTCTGGAAATGTTTATATCGCTTTAAATATAAAACAATTACATTTAATTTCATCAAATAGTTTTTTTGTTTTCTCCACGGCTAAAAACATTCAACGGCAGGACTTTGTAAAGTCTGTCGCAGTTTCAAAAAAGCTCCACCCTTTTAAAAAACAAAAACAAACAAACAAAACAACAACAATCATTATTAATATCAATAGCGGCGATGAACGAAACCACTCCCACTTTTCCTCTCACAGATTTCACCACTCCTACTCCCTCTGTTTTCGTTACGTACGCGAGACAGCCGGTTGTACCCCCTTCCTTTCTCACCTGTTCAGTGCATATTTACCTATAAGTATGGCCATGGCCAACCACTTATAATTCAGTAACTATAATTTAAAAAAAAAACAATTATAATAAACAGAACGACGCATAGAAATCTATCTATTCTTTTTTCAACAATTACATTTAATTTCATCAAATAGTTTTTTTGTTTTCTCCATGTTATATTACTGTAAGCGTATGGTGACAAGCAAAAATGAACGAACAACACAGGATTAAAATTGGGAAAATATTATGGTTTATTTTCCAGAACAATTCAACGGGAAGAAATTTCCGATAAGGGATTTCGGAATTGGAGTGGATGTCGCAACAGTCGAGAAGCCTTGGTGGGTAGTAGTAAATTGTTGACAATGTCCTGTAGGCGAGCAGTGGTAGAAGCAGTAATAGTTGCGTTATACGATGTCGGCGTCGGATGACGCGGTGTAGCAGTAGCGCCAATAGTTGTATTGTTGTTGTTCAGCGTCGCTGATTCAATGGCGTTTGGCCGACGAAATTGTCGTGATACGTTGTTGAATTGTTTAATTTTTGTACTTGAAGTTGCTGTTTTTTTTTGTCGTTGTTTGAGGAGGACCGAACGTCGCTATTCTTGTGTTTTTGGCTGATTCCAGATTTCTTTCCTGTCGTCTGCTTGGGCCAGCTGGTTTTATGGAAAAGCCTGCGGACGTAGGTGTAGACATACGACCGATAACACGGAGATGAAAATCTGACGGCCGGCGTCAACAAACTGTGTTTGTTTGAATTTCTATTTTCGCCACAATAATCCCGATACATGATCAGTCAGCCCGTAATTTCGTGGTAGTAAACATGATTATGTTTACCGACTTTTGTGCCACTGTGGCGATCACAGAACGCCTCCCAGTGCCTGGGATTCCACTTTTGAGCAGTCGGGAATCGCCCAAACAAGACACATCGAGGTGGCGGTCGCCATGACAACAACACTCCAGCTGGCATGACAAGCGTCGTCAAATCAAAACGAGACCTAAAAATCATAACATCCACAAGTGTCACGCACATACATGAATTCCATAGCTAATATAACAAACTGACCCAACGGGTCACGGGTGGTCTAGTATATATATAAGAATCATTTGTGTGGTTCGACCTCGCGAGATACTAAACGTGAATCTTGGTGTCTGATCCGGTATTCTACTACTGTGCCACGAATCTCGCTAGTAAGGGGGAATGCATTGCATTACATTAGCTTTCATTTATTTATTTTTATTTTATAATGATTATTTTAATATAATTAAAGGGGTCTTAAAAAGAAGTGAAATTCTGGGACTTGTACTTAATTGGTGCTAATGAATTAAGTTCAATACAAATCTGATATATTTGAATATGTATATAGCAGGTGGTGCTCATACCATGCCCTCTATATACCTGCTAAAATATTTTGAAGAAACTGAAATTTGAAGAATATTTGTTTTATGGAAATTGCTCCAAACAAGGAAGTCAGCCACTTGATCTAAGGGGCTAAAAAATACTACTTCAAGGTCAAAAATATCAAACGCTACGTGTTTGATGGATATATTCCTCCGTAGTTAGAAACATCGCTCATGGAATGTGAGAACTAAAAGAACAAAATAAGGGAATTGATTAATGTCCAAAAGTATTGTAAAAATTTCACAACAATCGGAGGAATTTGAGATTTAACGAATGGTGTCCACCATTATTATATTATTGTAATGTAACTAAATCAAAATAAAGGTAGCTTACATTAGTACGTTTTTGTGCCGAAAAGCTGTGTAACAAAATGCATCATCATCGATTAATTGGTTTAGCACTGGAATCTTTACATCCAATCTATAAACATATACACATACTTATTACTGTAGAAGGTTTGAGCGCAAATTATTATTATGCGATCATGATAAGTGTAACTCTTCCGCTCTCTCACCTCAAGGCGAAATTTTAAAAGATTCAATAACCATGTCTCATGTCCCCTCCTTCTAATTTAAATTAATTCCGACCATTACTAATGTTCTCCCACAGCTTCCACAGTTGTTGTAATGTATCCCATCATCTCGATCAGTCCAATTTAAATATTATTGTAAGTATCATCAGTTATTTACCATGAAAAACTGTTTCATGAATTTAAAGACAAAACAGTATTTTATCTCATAGCATCAGCAGTGTTGATCACAAACAACCTCCTCTCAAAAAACAAGAAAACATTCCGGATACCAGATCAAGTTTTTCGCTGAAGATTATTTTTTTTTTACTAACCTATTTTGTCATTAAAAATGTTCTCATTACTTGTGCTGTTCGTCTTTGCCCCCCAAAAATGTATTTGTTATTTACAAAACTACTGTATTTTGTTCGAAAAATCCATTATGATACTTATCATCCCCTTTGATTATTTATATTTATATGCATTTATGTTATTGTTTATTTAAAAATATTTTATATTTTATTTCATTTAATGATATCTAAAATTGAATATATATATATATATATATATATATATATATATATATATATATATATACTAGTTCTACCTTCCGGCGTGTATAGGTAATGGTTTTTTTAAGTCTCTTATTTCGAACTATTCTGTAATTTTTTCTTAAATGTTATTTGTTTTGTTCAAACGAAAGGGAGTTAAGTGTATTGTAGACGAAGTGAAAGTTTCTTGGATTTTCTCCTACATATAATCTTTTTTTGGAAACAAAAAGAAAATAGGTCTGAATTAGACAAATACAGATTTACCTCCCTTTTTCTTAAAAAAAAAGTGGCGGCTATACGAAAATAAATTTGATCAGATAGATATATAGTTTTCTGGAAGAGATTAAATTTAATTCAATTTATTTTTTCTTAACAACATAGACAAACACTCAACAAAATAAAATATCGATATAGAATAAAATCATGAGTTTGTAGGAAGAAAGCTATCGATGACAAACATCCAGTATCCGATTGACTTGATTTCATATATTATATATATATATATATATATATACATCAAAAGTATTATTAACCTATTTTATAACTGAGTTAACTCTATGCAATATGTATAATCGACCTTAATCGACACCCTCTCGTATACGATAACTATTACGTAACCTTCACACCAACGACGTTTCAATTACAGACGCAGTCGTTAATTACGTCGATAATGACGTTGTGTATAAAAGTGTAACAGACATGTGTTTCTACTTTTGCTTGTAAGTTCGTAGAATTTCTACACTGGAACTTCTAAACACTAAAACAAGTTGTTCGCGTTTTAGAAGTTTAATATCGTAAATTCTTGAAGAAACTTGACGATTCAGAGTTCGTCATGATTTTTATGTATTTTTCGCTTGATTTTGAAAAGTTTCCAACAAGAATGGTAAGAATTTATTCAAAGACTAATTGGATTTCTGTCCTCTCGCTCTTTGATATTTTATGTTTCTTGTATAATGTCAGATGCATCATTTGGTCGGTCTATTTGTCACGGTTTAGTCTGAAATCATATATTTTATCGCTAAATACACATAATAAATCGACGTATTTTATTTCAGATACCCCAATCATCTACATATATACACACTTACATTTTAAACAGCATTTTCGCAAGTTTGTCTTACTTAAGTGCAAAATAGAATTTACGTTGGTCTGTCACTTTAGAATTTGAAATATCATATTTGTTGGTCTGTCATGCCTAAGTTTGTAACAGCATATTGCTCTTTACTCACGCTTCAGTAAGAATTAGCATTTCCGTCAGTGTGTTACGTTTAAGTTTGGACGAGAATTCTATTGGTATGTCATGCTTAAGTTTTAGTAATAATTTACTTAACTTTGTCATGAGTTTAAAATAGTATTTTGTTGGTCTGTCACATATAAGATTTAAATAGTATGTTCATTGATATGTCGAGTTTAATTTGTAAATAGTATTTAGTGGGTCTTTTAGATTTAAGATTTAAATAGCGTTTTTGTTTGTCTGTCACATTTATGTTTGAAATAACATATCCATTGGTCTGTAAGATTTTAGTTTGAAATAATAACATTATTGTTGGTCACTCAAGTTTAAGTAGTAAATAGTATCTTCGTTCGTCTGTCGAGTTTAGGTTTGACATATATGTTTGTCGGTCTGTGGTCTGTCACGCTTAACTTTCAAATAGTAAATGTGTTGGTCTGTTACGTTTACATTCAGAATGACATGCGCATCGATTTCTCACGCTTAAGTTTTAAATAGCATGTTCGTCAGCGTCAAGGTTCAATTTGAAATCGCAATTCGTTGAGCCGTCATGCTAAATGTGAAATAGAATTTGGTTGAGAGGTCAAACTGAAGTGTGAAATTGGATTTGAATCGAACAGAAGAAAAGGACGTTTCTAAAGAATCGCCAATTTTATTACTTTTCTTGCCGGTTTTCATAAAGTCCATGAAGAATGGGAAACGAGTTTTTTTTTCGCCGAACACAATAAAATTAGTAGAAGGTTGTAAATGTATCTTTCTTGGTGGCAATGTATTCTTTTGGTTTTTAATTTAGTTTATAGCATTAACGATTTCCAATGGACGTTTCTAACTTTATTATCGATGCTCGAAAATCAATATAAATTTACGTCTGTTTCTACGTGACAACATTTAACTTCTGTCCGGATTTTATTTCTTTGTATTTTACTAGTAAGAAGAAATGTCTAGTAAAACTTTTAAAAATATTTATGTATCATATATATTTATTTGGACACATTTAACTCTTTAAAACAATCTTAAAACTCAGTTCACCCCAAACAAGGTAAGTTGTCACTGTAGACGTAAAGGGATACTGAGAATTAGGTTAAACGTTTAGGGAGTCATCCTAAATTGAAAGCTGTGTAGCGAGTTGTTTGTTCACATAAGTTTTACATTTCTGCATGTCTTTACAGTTGGGGATACAGGGAGCAGGCAGGGAGTTCTAAAGGTAGGCAGCTCGAGGAAAGAATCCAATTCATGTAAAAGTTAGGCCGAGGATTACAAGATGAATTAATGCAATTCCCTTACAACATAATAGCTTCCAAGGAGCATGTGAGGCACATCATATTCACTCAGCTTTTGGGGAAGAATTCGTGCACCATAGAAAAACTGTGTCAAAGATGGTTTACAAAATTCGGTAATTTTCCTTTAAAGATCCAGACTGATCAGTACATCAAGTTGAGTTTGACGAATATCTCATCTTGTCGTACACTTAAAGAAAACATACATATTAAAGAATCACTTGTTAAGCATTACTCAACCATATAACTGTTTATCGTAATCTACAACTTGGATTAGGCATTAAGCTTGGAAAATGAGTGTCTTATGAATTGTATTAAGATAATTCTTGTTATACATCAATGGAAACAATTAGATAAGAAACTCAATCAAAAATTGGAACGAATGTCAGACCATCCGATATTGTTAGAGTAATGCCGACCTTGTAAATTAGTTCCGGCAGTCGTGAAACAAAGATTCCAGTCGATCTCAGCAGTGAATGAATGTTTGCAGAAAGATACGAACAGTAAATTGTTTTTCAAATAACAAGGAAACAAGTCAAGCGTTTAAAACTATCTAATAATTCTGTACTGAGGTTACTATATATCTGTGGTGTACTTTTTACAATAAAAGCACTTATATTCTACCAGCCTATGATTTACCCACCGTGCGGCCACAGCTTCGGTACCGTTACGTCGTAAAGTGTGGTATGGAGGATGTTGATATCAACACAGAATTTGGGGAGAACCTGTCAGCCAAACCGATCCAAATGTATCGTAGCAAAACAGCTTAGCCCTTTGGCTAGGCCGAAAGCGTTAAATATTTTATGATACTACACTTCCTCTTTTGTGTCCTCGGTCGCTGAAGGCGAACCCCTAGACTAAAGCTATTTTTACTGTTGTTCCAAATCAGAGTGCCCCGTGTTTGCAGAGCTGGATTTTCACCACATAAAAAGACCTTGTGTCTAACTCTGCCATTGTGGCGAGGCAAGTGAACTAAAACACGCCGTATCAAGAGAGGAAAAGCTGACACACATCGACACAGAGAGGCGGGTCCGAAAATGGTAAAGCGTTTTCTTCGTAGAAGCAGAGGCAGAGCAGACATGTGACCTTTGCTACAGTGAATGACACTATCGCATCGCCGCAACAACCGCAGACGTCGATGCACTAGACAAACAGAAAACTGTGATGCTATTCATCGTCGACCCTGACCAATGTAGGTCTACTAATATATGCTTTTGTATATTAATAAGTATCTGTTTCGTTCTTAATTATTTTTCTCTAATATGGCACGAACCTGTCCTGTGGGGTTCCAATTTTATGGTTTAGATGGAGGAGTTAATTTAACCTTGATCCGGTTGATAGTACACGTAATTGTCCTATCAAATGGTTCAATAGAAATTGTCCTGGGCATTACATGCAATTACATGCGATGTTGGGATGTCAATATTTAAGCTTTCAGGAATGTTTTTGATTATCATTACTTCCAGGTCCATTCCAGTAACTTTGTTAAATAGAATCTCTCGTTTACAGACTTTTTATAGACGTAAAATACGCCTACAAAAAACTATACCTCCAAACAATTCGTATACAAAAATACTTTTGTTTTTCGACAGAAAATAACCTAGCAACAGTTGGCATGCAACAAATTTCTAACCAGTAACAGACTTACTTTTTAGTTATTTAATTAGAACGTTACTTGCAAGGTTCTTGGTAGCTGATAGATACAAAGCCATCTGTGAGGATGTATCGTGTCATTAAGAGGGTAAGTTGTGGAGGCGAAGAGGAAGAAAAGAAAAAAAAGAGGAAGGTGAATGAAATAATGAAGACAACGCGCAAGAATTAGAAAACAGAAGAGCGTGAAGAAAAGGATAAAAATAGATGAAAAAGATCAATAAAAACAAGCTTAAGGAAACGCTGAAAAGGTAAAGATGAAGACGAAGAAGATAAATAAGAAAATTAAAGAAAAAAAAGAAGAACATCAACGTGAACATGAAGAATAAGGTTAAAAAAGATGAAAAAGATAAAGAAAGAAGATGAAAAAATAGAAGAAGAGGGAGAAGATAAAGAAAAAAATAAAGTAATTTATGAAGAAGTGTGTAAAGGAAAATATAAAGAAGACAGCGAAAAAGAAAATTATAAAGAAGATCAATAAGAAGAGTATGAAGGAAAACTGATGCAAAATAACACGAAGATTTAGGATGATCCCTAAAACTTTCAGCCGCATTCTCAGAAGCCCTTTACGTCTACAGTGGCGGTTTACCAGGGTTGGGTTTAACTATGATAAAAAAGAACATAAAGAACGGGAAGAAGATGACGGAAAAGATAAAGAACAAAGAAAAGTAGAAGAGAAAGATGATGATGAAGACGATATAAATCTGATGAAAACGTAAATTATGGCGGAAAAAAGATGAAGAAAATGTTGATAAAGAAAATGAAGCTGAGAAATGATGAAGTAGAACATGTAGATTTATTATTAAATAAATATAAAGAAGAAAAAGAAGAAAATGGAGAAGCTGAAGATGACAAAGAATGCAGGAGATATTTTGTTTTCGTACGTCAGTCCGAATAGATCAGATCTCATAGCGTAACATATATTTAAAAGTATCTCTGTAAGAAGTCAAGTGGCGGTAAATCTAGTGGCTATAGCGTAGCTTCCGTGTACAGTTCTTCAGACTTTATATTATTAATAACAGTTATATTGAGACGAAACTTGATCATACAATGGACAGTAAGAAAAAATGAGGCATTTGATCTGATTCCAAGTTCGTATGGTAAACAAGAAGCGGAGAATTCATTTGGATACTCATCTTTGAAGCATGATGTCAATATGTGAATAATTTAGGAAAATAATATTACGTGGACATCTTTCTTATTCATAGTGTTCTTAATATGTGTATTCCTAGTAATTCTAGAAGTATGATATTAAAACTGCTACTACTATTAACTATCAGTAGTTTAAAACCCATTTTCCTGTTACAATTGTTAGCCTATATTAATAATTGTGAATATGTAGTGCTTCCTATATTCATAAGCACGACCTTAAACAACGATAAATATGTCATTGGGTGTGACTAAAGTTAAAACAAAATGATGCTGTCTATGTTTACAATGTTACCTAATACAATGCAACTGCTTTTTAACCATATAGGTGCGATCCTAAAGCCTCATGAAGGTACACCAAACTGGACCTGTCTAAAATAAAATGCTCTCCTCTAAAGCATTATTTCCATGTCGCAATAAATGACAGATAACCAATTCTACATTACACTATTGAACAATACACATACACTCGCATATATATGCAGAGAAATGTCGAATTACCTACTAGAAATAATGCTCGAGTAACTTCAGTCTCTATATATAAGGATTGTCAGACAACCTGACATGAGAATACTTCACTCTGAAAGTAAACCCTGACCAAATATTAAAAATACAATAATATTCGAAGTCCAAATAAGATCTACTCGACACGGCTATACACTAGGTCAAACGAAGAATGGTGCATCTTATCCTAGTGATGTTACCTCAAGTTACAGCACTTAGCTGGATACTCCACCAAACTAGATTGACTCTTGTCTCTTAATCCGGTAAAACCAAGAGAAACCCGATTAAATATATAGTATACCATAATTAAATTGTCAATTATGGAGAGGAACATTAATATTCTTCACTTCTTTACTAACTCAAATGGAACACGCGGATGTCTACGCATCTCATAGAGAGATCAAGTGTAAGACCCATGAAGGGGCCCTGGATTTTTAGAGCTTACATTGAAGTAAAATGAATATATATATATATATATATATATATATATATATATATATATATGTATATATATATATATAGAAATATTTATATTTTGACCATACTTTCTATTTATATAGATCAACCTTGCAAAGGTAAAAGCTCGATGATTGTTAACATATAACAACCGAGCATATATAAAAAGACAATATTAGGCGACATTCCGATGACTAAGATTATTTCAATTTTACTGATCATCTTTTCCAAAAAAACCTTGGTACATTTTATCGGGCCGTTTCGTTCATAGAAAAACATCGAGCATTAGTAATACATGGCAATGCAGCAAATTAAAATCACAAAAAGCAAAACATATACATACACATGCATACATACGTATACATATATATCCACATAAATACGCAGATACACATACAGCATTATTTATACATACATATACATACATGGACACATTCTCTTGAGGAAACCGATACTGTTTCTGGTCAATGGCAACAATATTGTCGGTACATTGTCCTTCGGCCGACATTAGCAGCTGACTTTGAGATGGAGTTAAAATTATGTGGGGGTGTAAATATAATAAACGACAAATGATAACTGGACTTGGTTCTGTCATCCAGCCAATCAGTCCGATGTCCTTAAAACCTGCATGCATTAAATTCACGCCAATTCCCCACATATATATGTGCCCGCGTACATATGTGTAACAAATATCTCCATATACACGCACATGTATACGTACATAAACATACATGCCCACCCATATACGTATACTTACTTTTTCAAAAGAAATAATGCATGATATTTAAATAAAGTAATTTATATTAGCGCTTGTAGAACTTCAGCTCCAACACTTTAATATTATTTCTCCTTGTGATACATGCTTATATATATATATATATATATATATATATATATATATATATATATATATATATATATATATATATATATATATATATCAGTTCATGATGTGGAGGCGCCTCTAAGAACCGTTCATAGTTTTGTGAAGATCTTTTTGAATGCTAACCTACAATTGCTAGAAGTCCAAGAGTTAATGGGCGCGTGTGTTATTTCAACAACAGAAATATCGAAATTAACTTGTGTATGATATCTTAGTCTCAGGAATGAACTCTAAGTAATACAAGTATTATGATCGATAAGTCAAATCTTTAAAGTTAATCAGGGATCGGAATAATACACCAAGGGAAAATTATGAGTTAACAACGCATTGACTAATTTGCACATTATTTAACAACGATGTATATTTGTTCTAAAATGCTATGAAGATTGCGGTGGTTTCGTATCTATCGCCTTATACATAGCTGACGTGTCTCGTGTATCAATCGCACAAAAAATAATTACCATGATTAAGATAAAAGTATGCGTCGCCTTTTTCATCTTTTTGAAAGAATCCGAAAAGTCAATGATGATACCGTTTCCTTTGAAGACAAACACGAGAAATTATTTGCTCCGGTGACGACAGAATATTCAGTGGCATACTTCAAAAAGAATCTCAGTAATTGTTTGAAATAATAGTAATGTTATAATCAAAAAACTATGTAATCTATATGACTATAATCACGTTTACACACTGGTCTCCGTATGGTCGCCGAAGTTAAGCGACTTTAATACTGGCCTGTAGTAAATGAATAACACTCTTTTGGAAAACCAGATGATCTATTTAACAAAATCTCTACAAAGTCCGGTCAAGTTGCTAATTGTATCTGTGTCGATTCCTCGTATTTTATTTTCTAAGGAAATGTTTCAGATCGAATAATTGGTGTGTTCTTAGCATCAAAGAATGTGGATAGATAATTTAGAACACTGAAAATGTGCAGCCTAAAAGAGATGTAAACAACAGATGTATTAACATGTTCATGTGTTATGATGGAAAATGTAGTTTTTCTAAGATTTAAAACATCTTGTTATATAAATAACTATGTTGTTCGTTCGTCCGTCAATTTTGTTAAACGTAATATCAGAGATCTTTACTACTTTTAGAAATTGATAATATTGCATTAATAGTAAGTAATAAATTCCCAACAAATAAAGCAGATGCCATGGCCGAATATCGAAACCGAAACATTTAGATCTTCAGTCTTATGTGCTACCAACTTATCTATTCGGACTTTCTTATAAATAGAGCTTAAAACATTACCTTAACAAATTAAGTTTATTTTGACTAGTTACTAACTGAACGTCGATAAAGAAATGTATCCGCGTGTTTTTGATTGTACGTTAGGAAATGTTATTATGAAAAAGATATTGTATTGCCTAAAGTTGAATGACGGATGTGTACAGAAATTGGAGATAATATCAGGGAAGACAATTGTGTTATTTTCTGTATGTCTTTTTGTTAATATATTAACCACGACAAATCCAAGTTTATAGTCTTTGTATATTTGTAAGCATTGAAATTGTGGAATGGATAGTTATTCGTAGCAGACAAAGGAGACAATGAATAAAACATACTTGGAAATCACAAATCGCTTATCAACAAGGGAGAATAGTAACAGAAACGGTAAAAAACATAAGTAGATAGCAATACGTTCGAGGCCGCCATGACAGAAAAGTTTGGCGGTGGTGTAATATAGAAAAGTCTCTGTCAGAAATTATGTTGCTGGTGTACTGGTTAGTAGATGTAGTAGATGGGAGTGTCAGGATAATTTCGTTTTCGTTTTTCTATATTAATGACTTAAGAAAAACAACATATCAAGTTAGATAAAAGTTTAAAATATTAAACTCGATTGAAAACAATTTTTTATTAAAAAATAGGATTAAAATATGCCGAAGAATAATAACTACACGCATTATTGTATGTAGTTCAATTATATAGGCAAAAATATTACTTTATATATTAGATGACAAACTTTGTACAGCTAATAAGTGTGAAATCTCCATGAACAAATTTCTTCCCAATAAATTCCTGTTAGTGGCATATATTACCACGGGACTGCTTCGTGGTAGACTACAACATGATCCTCTTCAAATCTAATGTCAACAAATACTTGTCATATATTGTGTTCATAAGTAATATTTTGTTAATCCCATTTATCGTTTTTGGTCCTCTCGTAATATTATTTTCATTCAACAATTTATACACTCATAATATTATAATGTTATCTCTGTGTGTGTCTGTAGGTCTGTGATTACTTCGGTCACAATTTTTTAAAAGAAATGTCTAAACTTCTTTTGGAAATGGCCAATATTGTATTAATATTAAATAATAAATTGCCAACAAATACATCGATTACCAAACATCGAAACCGAAACCCTTGAGATCTGCAGTCTGATGTGCTACAGACTGAGCTATTTAGATTTTCGTATAAATAGATCTTAAAACATGACCGTAACAAAATAATCAGAGCTTTTACGTGACGTAATAGATTTGTGATTTACGTGATGTTTGAAAAAAATAAGTGAAACATGAGCGATAATAAAAAAGAAATTGATGAATTAATGGTTCAACATCATCAATAGCGTTGGCAATACTTTTATTAGTCCAAAATAATTTATTTTGCTTTACCTACATATTTGTGTTAAAACTATTTAATATATAATATTTTCTAGACTTTAGGCGTATATATATATATATATATATATATATATATATATATATATATATATATAAGATGAGTCGATTAAAAATAATTAGATTCGCAGATAGATGCAAATCAAAATCATTCGTAGTTCAAAGCAAAGGCAAATAATGAATAATAATAATTCACTATTCCTCACCTTCGTTCCTTAAGCCGGCTTTTAAAAGAAATTAAAATTCTTATCATCAGAGGAAAGTTTTTGATTGATAAGTTGACATATAAGGATAGTCAATTTTTAAATTTTTGAAAAAGTTTAGAAATTTTTTTTTAAAAATGTATAAAATTCTAAAAAAAAATGTTTACATTCAAGTGGGTATGTTCCAGTGTGAAGCAAAGTCACTAAAAAATAGTCCAAGACGGTATGAATGTCGAAAAATTGGCAAGTCACGAAGAATCCATGGAGGAACCCACGACGACGTTTCCAACCAAGTTTGTAGTCTGGAGGATCAAGTGAGATTGGCCATGTTTGGAAAACGTGTTCTTCCTGTTTTCCACGAAAACGTATTCCGAAACAAAAGCAACGACGAAAACTTGCACTATCTTGTATATTGAGCTTTTCTTTATTCACAATAGGTTTTATTTTCTAAAAGTTTATTCTTTTAGTTATATTTCTTCATATATATATATATATATATATATATATATATATATATATATATATATATATATATATATATATATATATATATATATGAATATATAGTAAGCAAAGTTCATTTATATTACAAAGCCAAGATTTTTTTTCTTAAAAAACATTTTCAAAAACATTTTCAAAGCAGATATATTTCAGTGCAATTTATTTTACGAATCGTTTCGTTTCAAGAAAACCAAACATTATAATGTCAATATTGTATCTGTTCACTTTTAGCCTGTCAAAAAAGTACATCCAATGTTCTTAATTTTACAATATTATAAAACCTGGTGTGACATGATACAATAGACTAATCTTCAAAAAGCTTTCTAAGAATAATAAAATGTTGGCTTTTGGAATGTAAATGTACTTCGTTATATGCTCTGTTGTTACTGGTTTACATTTATCGAGCTTAAATCGAAAGAGTTTGGTAAACATAAACTATTGAAAGTATATGCTAAAACATATATTTGCACAATGATATATATACATATATATATACACACATATATATACTAGAAAATGTTATATATACATATATATATATATATATTTATATATATAAAATATTTGTTGTTGTTTATTATCTATGTTTCGTCCCTTTTCAATCAGGACTCATCAGCATAGAGATATGCCTATTCACTACCGGTCGTACGATTCGAAACTCTGGATTACAAGTATTTTTCAACTTACATCCAACGTCGTTAACCGCGCGCCCAATATTTGAATAGCCGATAAACAATGATAATTTAACACATATAAAAGCGGCTTGATGTCGAGGCATTCTACTTATATTAAAGAAGGAATTATGCATATAAAGCAAGTGACGTCATGCTGTGTTTGTACCACCATTTAGAGTGCTCTACTTATTTTACGAGGAGCGACAAATATAAAATATTTGTTGTTGTTTATTATCTATGTACGTATACGTTTCGTCCCTTTTCAATCAGGACTCATCAGCATAGAGATATGACTATTCACTACCGGTCGTACGATTCGAAACCCTGGATTACAAGTATTTTTCAACTTACATCCAACGTCGTTATATATATATATATATATATATATATATATATATATATATATATATATATATATATATATATATATATATATATATATATATATATATTAATATATATATATATATATATATATATATATATATATATATATTAATGGATGGAATGATATAATGAAATGAGTAGTAAATAAGATTTTATTAAAGTTAAAAACAAGAAGTGCGTCCTTTACTTATGACTTTTCAAAGAAAATATTCTCCTCAGTAAAAGACACCCCTCGTAATTTTTATATTACTATTGGTCGTCAGATTCTGCACAGGTTACTGACCTAGTGGGATTATTCCTTTTAAACGAAACAAGGCATAAAATATACAAGGCGGTTTTTGCAGGGATGATGCTCTGTTTGTGTCTGATGAGAAGCCTAGAAGATACAGCAAAACTACTGAAGCTTTGTATGCTTTCTTCAGAAACTTCGGCTTATCTATAACAGTTGATCATAAAGGAAAACATTCTAATTACTTTGATGCCACTCTTAACCTTAATGGCATATCATACAGCTCTTTCCATGAATCTAACCTGGCTCTTGTCTTACGTGCACAGATTATCAAACCACCCGAAGGCAATCATTAACGTAATAGTCCCTTCAGTCTCAAATAGAATATCTAGGCTATCTTCTAACAAGGCGATTTGAGACCAGTATACTCAGTTTTACAACAATGCCCTCCTTAACTCGGGATATTCTGATAAAATAACGTATAGGTAAAACAGACATAAAAATAGCCAAGTAAGTGCAATTACACATAATATGACACTATGCAATAATAACTGCCGGAAAATTAATAGTAATAACGGTAACCAACAAAGGAATTCTATCAAACCTGAAAGGACTGAACAACAGCTTAAGTAGTTGTGGTTTACCCCACGCAAATGCCTTAGGAGAAAACCTAACATCAAGTTCCACCCCTCTTTTAAAAATAATGTTAAATCAAACATCCCCAGGAATTATTTTTATTATAGAAAACTCATTTAAAACTCCGCATGAATATAGTTCTATCCTTAATAGAAATTCTATTACAATTATAGCAGCCAACAATAAGAAAATTAGATCCATCTAATCTAATGAAACTCATTCTAACCCCACATATACATGCAACTGCCAACGCTCTCGTTAATGCCTAAATAACAACTGCATACACACTGATATGGTATATGCTTGCATGGTAAACAATCCAACAATGAACCATAGAGCTCCAAGTAATGACAGTTTGAACCAATCTTAACACCTACGCCCTATAACTAATACCACATCAAATCTCTTGCATCCTTTCATCACACCAACATGTTGATAACGACCCCTATAGTATTTTACACTAATGATAACCCTAATATCTAGTTGTTTGGTGGACCTTACATTGATGAACAACCCGGTTTAGACAGTAATAATATAGTACTTCAAAACACACCCGATAATGGAGATAGCATTAACTTGAGTAGAATGGCTAATCCTAAGATATACACTTATATAGGGGCTTCAGCGAATTTAATCAAAAATCGCATTTCTACTCATTTTACTCTTTTAATGGTGAGATAATAATGAGACTTCTATGACTTGCTTAGTTTAAAATCGTAGATATAAAAATATCCCACATTGAAAAAATCAAGTTTATACACACCAGGCTCCAAGGCGTGTAACCTGTACAACTCTGAGGCAGATTTGATAGCCACGGCTATTATTACTATCAATTTATTTATATTTTATTTTATTAGTATTCGTATTTTGTTAGCATTATTATTCATCATTAATCTACCAGTATATTTTTGTTTTCTTATTTTGTATTTTGTATTATTTTACTTGGCTTGTTTTACTTTTATCTTTATGTGTTTCATCTTTATTTTTATCATGCATCTATTCCTTACATTTCCATATCATCTTTAATTTTAAGATATGTAAAATTAAAATCCATAAAGTGTAGACTTATTAATACTCTAACTAAACCTATTAGGTACAGTTAATCATATTGCCTTACTCTCTAACCACCGCTACCCATCCCGATTATGCTTCCCCCCAATCCTAAAAAAATATATCAATTAAATACTGCTTTGCACTTTATTTTACAACCATAAATGAATTTATCTATGGTTACTTTTTTGTTATAGTCATTATCAGGTGCTATATATATATATATATATATATATATATATATATATATATATATGTGTGTGTGTGTGTGTGTGTGTATATATATATATATGTATATGTATGTAAGTGTGTGTATACATATACATGTGTGTACATATAGCATGCATCTTTGTGTATATGCTTGCATGTACGCATGTGTATGAGTGGATATACGTATGTGCTTTTTTATTAGTCTGTGGGTGGTATGTGTGCATATATCCATGCGTGTATGTATGCCTGCAATTCTATGGATGTATCTGGAACCCGATACCTCACTTCGCATTAACCTTAAATCTCTCACCGTAGTTGCTTAACTTTCCTGTCTAGCCGATGCCGCATAGCTAGACAATAGTCCCACCTAACTTTGTTTCTATATCCTTCCAGCCCGTTTCCCTCAATGTATTCATGTCTCTCCCTTTTTCCTCCCCCTCAATTTACTTAATATTAAGTTTCTATCTTTCTTTAATATGCCCACCTTACAACCCTTCACACTTTTTTTTCTTTTGACACTGTCTTATATGTTATATCCTCCCATCCTTTATCCTCATATTCTGCCATTTCCCTGAACCTCCCCTACCTTATATACATTTAAGTTTTCGTTTAAGTTGCCTCCTGCTGATTTTTATTTGAAGCCGAACATTGAATATTGTATTTTTCATTTTTTTAATCCCTATTTTATTAACCTTTTTTTATCAGATCTTACTGCGTAGTTCTACTCAATCACTTTTTCTCTATATACGACAGACCAGGAAGAAATGGTTTGCAGCACTCCTACTATCAGTTTCTAAGAACCCTCAATTGGACATTATAATATTCAACACTGAGTGAGTCTTCTGACTGTTTGTATGATGTTGCTTTTTCTATGGTTTTATTATTGATTTACATACACCCTGAATATACTCTTCATTGTCATCTACTGCATCGATAGCAACCAAATTTCTCGACTGGATAACTGTTTTCGTTTTTTGGACTACCATTCACCACCAGGATTATTTTTTAATCGACTTCTTTGACATTTTCATGAACATCTTTTAAAGATTCTGACTTGGATGAACCGTATAGGTTTATTAAAACAGTGTGTTTTGGGCCAATATATTTGATGTTTTATATATATTTTTTATTTTTAAAAATATATTTTTTAATACATTTCCAAAGCTTAATTGTTATTACGTGCAGTAATGTAATTGCAGTAATAGTCCTCTGAGGAGAAAATTTTCTTTGAAAACTCAAGTGTTAACGACACAGTATCACTCCGTATTTTTGAAATTTAGTAAAATCTGATTAATTTCTCATTTTATTATGTTATTCAATCCATTAATAGTATTGCTCTATACACTATATTGAGCTTTGTTTTTTTATCTTCATAGTCTACTGGTTAAATATATTATTTATATCTTTAAAAAATCATCTTACTATATATATATATATATATACGAGACAAATTGTCATTTGTCTAGCCCCGGAGAGTCTAGTCCATCTTATTAACCCTTATCCTCGGGTAGCCGTTGGTCGTGATACGTAGTTACATATTCTTTGGTATTCTCTACCTCCTCCCTGTTTTGCTGACTTTACAAACATGTAAAAATGTAAGTGTAATCTGAATAGACATCTCGCTGCATAACTCCCCACTTAGGATGCTCCTATAAATCTGGCCTCTAACACACAGTAGCCCCTACGTCTCAGTCGCAGTGTGCCTTGTTTGGGGGTGAATAGAAGTAAAAATAAAAAATGAGAAAACAAATAAGTTTTAAAATAAACTGCTCGAACACCGACCCATGCCTTAATATAAAATCAACAGAACGTTCTGCGTAATAATAGATAAAAAATCAAATTGATGCATTTAACGAGAATTAACGAGTCTAGTGCCGAAACGGTTTGTTCGCGATTAAACGATCTTTAAAGTGATCTTAAACTCTTGTCACACGGCTTCAATTACTGTATATCAATCCTAGTATTAATTCTAAGATTTTTATGGAAATCGCTCCAGACACGACATGAAGCTACTTGTGTAAGAGGCTAATAAAAACTACTACTTCAAACTCAAAAACTAACCAAGAATAAGAGTTAGGTGGATACTTTCCTACCTAGAAAATAGCTCTCCTTTTGTCAAAAACATCGCTCATTGAATGTGAGAACTAAATGACAAAATCATGGAAGCGAGAGTTACAAAGCTGCCGAAGGTACACCCTGGTTAGTCACTTTCCTGTCTCCTTTTCTTAATCTAATAATATTGCAATATGTCTTTTATTTAACGCTTATTCGTCAACTTAGTATAAAACAAACAGTTTTTTTTTCCAAGTTCATTAATCTGCGTAACATCCTGACAGATTTGTCCCGGAAGTATTATAAAGAGTTTGGCTCCCCGGTGGCTCAATCTAAACCAACCTGACTGTATAATCTCTACCTTAAACATTTCCATAAAAATCAATGAAGATAAAATATAAAATTAAGCGAGAAGGAAAGCTAACGATGCATAAGATTAAAAGATTTTTCTCCTCGCTGGTCGTTTGTGTGTCTTTTGAAAGGATGCAGACAGTCCATTATTCGATCTCCCTTGGGTAAAAAATGTTCATTTCTCCTACATCACAGAAGTTGTTTGAGTTTCTGTCATCAAAAGAATGCCAAGCCGCGAGATTCAACGAGCATGCGTAGTACAAACATTTGCTTATTAAAATCACACTTCTTTTTCAGTTATGGATGCACCAAATTTCCGATAATTATTCTCCGTCTCTTTTGAACACAAAGCCAGTCTAATAATATCAATGTAAACCTGTATTTGTTAAAATCCGACTAATCAAGTTATGGATAGCCCAAATGGTTAAAAAGTATCCTCCAGCTTTCCTACAAACAAACCCAATCTAAAATTATCTATGTATATATTTATTTCTTAAAAACTACGTCTTTTAGTTATAGATGACCAAAATAGCTTCAAATTATACTCCATCTCTTCTGGACACTTATCCAGTCTAATAATATCTATATAAACATGTATTCATTAAAACCGGAATATTTTAGTTACGGATGGCCCAAATAGCTTAAAATAATTATCCATCTATCCTGAAAACAAGCCTAGTCTAAAAAGTGTGTATATATATATATATATATATATATATATATATATATATATATATGATTTGTTTTTATTTACACAGACATGTACAAAATCTGCGACACTGGCATGTCGATGTTATCGATCAACAGTTACTTTAAACTGAGATCTCATCAGGCAGAGTTAGAATCCGATCTTAACCTCAGATCATATTATCCAAATATGATCTGAGGTTAAGATCGGATTCTAACTCTGCCTGGTGAGATCTCAGTTTATAGTAACTGTTGATCGATAACATCGACATGCCAGTGTCGCAGATTTTGTACATGTCTGTGTAAAGAAAAAAATATCATATATAAAGTTCTATTTTGATATTGAGCACTTTTTATAAACCCGGTTAAAATTCTCTGAATTGCCACCCTGTGGATATTTTTACCTGGATTATTACTATTATATATATATATATATATATATATATATATATATATATATATATATATATATATATATATATATATATTGATTCAGTAAATTCCACGAATTTTAGTAAGGGATTTTTTTTAAAAAAGCTTAAATTCACCCTCCATCTCTTTTGAACTCTAATCTTGCCTAACAATATCTATGTAACTATTTATGCATTAAAATCCACATATTTTTATTATTGATGTCTCAAATAGCTTCTAATTATTCTCCATCTCTCCTGGACACTGACGCAGTCTAACAATCATTTCTAAAAGCATTTATTTATGAAAGTTAGAATTTACAAATGAAAGATGTCCAAATAATGTATAATTTTTTAAATCCCAGTCTCATAATACGACATCAGCTTTTAATATAAAATGTAAATAATAATAATAATAATAATAATAATAATAATAATAATAATAATAATAATAATAATAATAATAATAATAATAATAATAATAATAAAGGAACTTTAAGATGCTCTGATACTACACGTTATCTCTTCTGTCCTCAGTTTGTGAAGGAGAGATGCTTCTAGACTAAGACATTTTTCATTTTTGTCCCAGTCAAGAGTGCCCCTTTTTAACGAGCTGGATTTATCCAACATAATAAACCGACCCTGTGTCTAGCTCTTCTCTAGTGAGGAGGTAAATAATTAGGGACTCGAAGACAGTAGTTATGATTAAATAGTGAAGGAGCTGTAGCCAGGAAAATAAACTACAGATACATATTGATTGTACCTGTATACGGACTTGGAATTGTTGTAGCTATCTTAGTATCATTAGATTGGAGTAATATCCAAGATAGCTAAAGAAACGTAGAATATGATGATTGTAAAGTATGAGGGGGCAATTGAGTTATGCACCTCAGTTTAGTCCGTTGCCGAATTGCAGCGTCTACTATGACGGTAGGCTATGTTGCATTTGTCACAAATGTAAGTAGTGTCTGCTTCTAAGATGTTTGTTTAAGCACACTGCCGTCTGTGCTCTCTCTCTCTCTCTCCACCCTCTCTTTCTAGTCTCTCTTCTCCTTACTCTTCTTGCAACATGCCTTTACAGCACTTCTCGAACGGATGTGGCATCAGTCACAGACTCACAGCCTGCTGGGTCTATGCCATCTTCCCTCATGTCTCCTTGCTAACATCCTTGTAGCGTAAAACAGGTCTTCCTGTTTGTCTGGTTGTGAGCCTGTTGGATAGAATATTCTTTGGAATGCCACCATCGTTCATTCGCCCGGTATGGCCAAGCCACCATAGTCGTAGTTGGATAAGCAGAGTTAAGTTGCTTGTGATGTCCGCTTAATTAAAGAAACGGTATTTTCTATAGTAATCTGTATAATTTACTGTTAATAATCTGTTGCTAAGTTCGGTTGGATCATCCTACCGCTCCAGCAAGTATTTCACTCCTGACGCAATCTTATTCCTCATAAGAGCTAGGTACCTCCTACGGTGGAGTACTGATCTCATATCTAGAGACATACCGCTCAGAGCACTCTTTATTACTTTGACCGACAGTACAAAACCGACTTCGAAAATGTATCTTCTCTTTATCTACATCCTCTTTCACACATATGTTGCTAGTATATGTTTACTCTATCGTTATGTTCATGAAAGCTGCTCGACTGAGCTCTCATCATTGCCCTCCCTTTAAAACATTCACAGCAAAAACTCGCTTAGCTACAATAAGAGCCTAGCAAAAAACGCAGCAAAGAAATGCCATTCCACTCTCTCTCTCTCTAAAAAGAAAAGCGGAGCTTTTGTGTACAAATTTTTTTCCTAGAACATCCAAACTGTGAAAAAATACCAGATTACCAGATTATAATATAGTCGTCGTCAAGTTTAATGTAAACAAATACTTGTTGATAATTAATTCGTCTTAATTAATTTTTAGTCCATTCCACGTATTGTTTCTAATCCTCTCATAGTGGCGATCATCGTCAAACTGAAAATCTCTTTTAACCGTATCCCCGAGTTGCACCCGGTCTTGATACCCAGTTACCCATTAGTAAAAAAAAACATTAAAAAATAATATTCATTTTGTAATAATAGCATTTACACTGACAGAAACTTATTAAGAAAAGAATAACTCTTTCTTCTTCAGTAAAAATAATTGTTATTGTCACCTAAATATTCTTTAAATAAATAAAACAAATATGTATTTTCTTTATTTAATTAAATATGTAAAATTATAGCAATTTGATTCTTTTTAAACCAAAAAGGTAGTCTTTGTCTTATTGCCGTAAAAAAAACTGTCAGATAAATAGTCTTGAAATTCTATGTTATTATTGTTATTTTTTGAAATGTAGGCATTTAAAATTACACTGCTTTAGTCGACGGGGCTACATCAATTTATTTTGGAACAATTCATTTTAAAATGGGTAAACCCACATTTTTTTTTACCATAACGACATCAGATTAATCATAATTTGCTGATCAGAAGATGACATTTTTTAAATGTGTATGAAAGCTGATAACGTACTTATGAACATAAAATTCCTTAGCGTATTATTATATAGACTAGCAAATATATGATCCCTTCGGTCGCATATTTTTGCTAGTTGTTTCATTTAATTGCTCATTAAAATGTGTTTGTTTTGTTTTTGTTTTACAAAAACAAGAAACAAAATTGCCCCATTCTTTTATTTTAATAAATAAAACACGGAATAAAGAAAAACATAGTTTTTAAACAAACTTTACTCTTTACGGCGTAAACTGTAAAACAAAAAATCCTAAACTCAATTGAGATTTTTTTTGTACGATTTTAGTAAAAAGCCATCATTTAATAAATATTCTTCAAATGTCAGTACCTTGCAAGTGTTAGGTAACAGAATATGGGAACAATAACCCATTTGAGAATTCAGATATTTAAGATTTTCATGAAATTCGATCCAACGTAATTAGACCCCAATCAAGCAACATTTCCTGAATTGTAATTTATTTTGATAACTTCTTAAGCGTAGGCTTACAATTTAGACATTTTCTAGAGTTAAAATCATATAATTGATTTGGATCACAATTTGAACAAGAATTCTATATATGAAGTCATGTAGTATTTATCTTGATTGTAACTTTTGTAAGCGGACATAAAAGTAGTGCAAAACTCTCGTAGGGCTTAATTTTACCCGTCGTTGGACTGGTTTTCTTCTAGTATTATTATATGATCCGATTTGACTGAGAATTCTCGCCTGTTCTCTCATTCTATATCGATCCATTAGACTACATATGATGCGGCGTAGGCGTTCGCATCGGAAATCAGATTATATCGACAATGAGGACATGAGGATGAAAAAGATTAAAAGATTTGTGTGGTCAACTTTCTTGTTAGCTATGTTCTCCGAATAGACAAGACAGTTCATTATCTTGTTTCCTTTGAGTAAAATCCGACGTTACTCTTCTGTGGTGCCGAGGGATTGCTTGATTTTGTTCTTCAAAAGAATATTAACAAGTGAAATTCTAAGGGAAGAAGTTGATTGTAAATAATGGTACAATGATAACTAAATAACTAAATACTTGAAAGTTATAAAACAGCAAGCAAATACACCAAGGGAAATATATTAATCATGGACAGATGTTTTTTCCCCGTTTCCCCATAACTCTGGTGTTAAATTGTCAACGTAAAATCGCTAATGATATCAGTATTTTATTTTTCTGGGATGCGGCATTTTTGGTCGCCATCTTGAAATACAGAGACGGTGTGCAAGATAGATAGACATATAATGAGAGGAAGAGAAGGAAAAAAACAAAAATAACGAATGTTAAATCTGTGTGCCACCCCTTTATTTCTGACACTCATGTCATATCTGACCTAAACTGAGCTTTACTTGAGTCACAGCTGCACTTCCGATTCCGACGGTTCAATCTAGCCCGTTTACAAAACAATATTTATTTATTGGGTTCGAATCTTTTCCAACTACTATCAAATGATAATATATGATTCCCTCAATGCACGCTGCTAAATGTCCGCTAGTATCTCTAATCAGTCGTATTCCTTCGTAGGGAACCCAGAACATTGTTACAGATACACTTTGATATATATATATATATATATATATATAAGCAAAAGTTGTTAGAAATAATATAATTCGTCTGTATAACTATACCTTTATTTTTATTTTTCATTTTTCTAAGGGTCTTATTTGTGTTAAAATCAACAAAATTAAGATGTGTTCCATAGGTTTTACAGGTTTCAAGAACGTTTTCGATTCTTCGTCGAATCATCAATAGGTGTCAAAAGAAAATGAACAAAAAAGCTGGAGAAAGAACGCATAGACCGTGTTTTGCATTGTTTCAGGAAGTCGTTGACGATTTAAATTCAGCAATGTTGGATGCATCATAGAACAAAATCGCATTACGTTAACCATTTTAAAATGTTACCACTGGTTTCATATGTGCTATATATATATATATATATATATATATATATATATATATATATATATATATATGTATATATATATATGTATAGGTGTGTGTATATATATATAAATATATATATATATGTATGCATATATATTTGTATATATATATGTATATATACATGTAAATATATACGTATATATATACATATATATATGTATATATATACATATATATACAAATATATATATATGAATATATATATATATTTGTATATATATATATTTGTATATATAATATATATATATATATATTTGTATATATATAATATATATATACATATATATTTGTATATATAATATATATATATATATATATATATTTGTATATATATATAATATATATATATATGTATATATGTATATACATATATATATACATATATCTACATACGTATACGTGCAGAAAAATTATTCACACCGGTCGCCGGAATATATATATATATATATATATATATATATATATATATATATATATATATATATAGAGAGAGAGAGAGAGAGAGAGAGAGAGAGAGAAGGAGAGATATATAGAGAGAAAGATTACACTACCTAAAGTCAATAAAGACGGGTGGAAGGGGAAGAGAAATGAAAAGAGTAAATGGAATTTAAGATTAACCGATTGTGGAAGAATTTACACAATGTGAAAGTCGCCATTTTACGAAGAGACAGACATAAACAGAGGTCTAAAGGAGCCCGGCACAGGAGACCATCTATAGGGCGCGATTGTTTTGATTACAAACCGACTATACCGATTTTTCTATAATTACATATATAAATAAATAAATATATATATAGAGAGAGAGAGAGAAAGAAGAGAGATATTCCAATTTCACTTTTTATTATTTTAATGTAAGCTATGTGGTCGTAAAACAGTGAGTTCCTATGCCCCCACGTTGTCAACGGAAAAAAATTTAAAAACAACATATTAATAAAACATTACACCCACAGATTATTACACTCTTATGGTTTGTTTTTTTTTGTTTGTTAAGACATCAGGAACATATTTGGAAATTAATTCAAAAGTATTTACTTGCCTCCCCGCGACACAAATCGGTTTGTCCTGTGAGGGATATGTAGCACGCCAGAAAATAGCGTTGACAAAAATTTTTAAAAAGCGCCAACCAAGAATGCGTTCCACTTCTACAACTGAGGACAGAACAGATACTACACTTTGACCCTAGCCTTGAGTCCGATTATAAATATTGCTTTTATTTACCTCCTTCCCGCCACAGGAAACTTGACACAAACCGCAAGATAGGGATTGAAAAGCCATCGTATAAGCGTAAATGCACTACGGCTTATAAAAGTGCGGAGAGTACTGGGGCCTTAAGAGGCTTATTGTCATTAACATTTCAGAGAAGACCAATATTTGTTCATAGAGAAAAATCAATGTTAAACGGTTTTTCCGAAAACGCAGAAAAGCTTTCAACGGTTATCGAAAGAGGTGGAGCGTTCTGGAAATCTGGGGAGGCTTTTTTGTAACTCAGACCTCAGGAAACACAATTATTGACTGTGAATGAATTGTTTCAAAATTGTGAAAGAATTGTTTCAAAACTCCTAGTGAGTCTTCTATCGTGTGAATCAATGTTTTTCTAGTTAGAAATCTTTCTGGAAAGACATCGGGTACTTACGGGAAGGACCATGAGAAGGTTGCCAACATCCCTTAAGTGACAGTGGTACTGTGAAACTGACTGGATTCGAACTTAGAACACCCAGGTCTTCAGTTCGTGTCTATATCCACTTAACCACCGTCACCTGGAGTTGGAAAGTAGTCTACCGCGGATTGTGCAAGCGAATGCACTTTAAACATTCAGACAAATAATTCAAGCATAAACAGAAGCTAATATTAAGAAGTTGAACGACCTAAAGAACCCTGAGACATAGGCGTACAAATAACAAACTCATTCAAGCAAGAAGATGGCGTGTGATGATAGTCAACGTGATAAACTCACGTTGAACGTTTAGTATATAAAAGGTTTATTTAATTTAAAGACAAACAGTCACAGAAAACATCAGAGGGACAGGCTACTCTATATACGCGCATGAGAAAGAGAGATATATAGATCAAAATATAGCCCATCTAACTATAGCTGGCTACTGCACCAATTTTGGAGAGAGCACGCAAACGCCTTTTTTTTCATTTAAATCTCTCCTGCTAAGAAAGAAAAAGAGGGTTTCGCCCAGAAATCACGTGTTTTGCATAACTTCCGCCTCTTACCCTTGACCTCTAAACTTTTCCAATAATAACACAGCTACTACGATATCACTTTAACGCTGCGTTGCTGAAAGCAACTTAAATATGAAATAAAATTTTCGAGTGCGGAAACCAACGCACACAACACAATAGCGCCGACGAATACAGCTTAGTATAGAAATAGAAGAAACAATAGAAACGGAAAGAAGATTATACAAAACCAAAAGAACTGACACTACCAGAGTAGATAAAAAAACAGATAATATGACACCCAATAAAAATGACATAATACGATACTCCTCCTGAAAATACATTATACGACACCCTCTAAAAGACACATAAAACCCCCTATGAAAATCACATAACATAACACCCCTTAAAATCATATTATATGACCCTCCTAAAAATAACATTGTATGACACCCTCTAAAAATCACATAATATAACACCCGCTAAAAATTACATGATATAACACCTCCTAAAAATGACATAATATGACACCCACGTAAAATCGCATAATGTGAAGACCCCCTAACAATCACATAATATTACCCCCTGAAAATCACATAATATGACACCGCCTTAACAATCACATATAACCTTTTTAAAATCACATGATATGGCACCCCCTAAAAATCACATAATTTGACGCATACCTAAAAAGCAAAAAAAAAATGCCCTGTCACTGGCATCAGTGGTTGCTACAGTAAATGGCGATAAACTGTAAGGGAAGATAGAAAAAACTAGCGGTAGATCACTTTTGAAACCTACACTGAAATGGTATAAAAGGTACTGTGATTCTTGGAAGATTATTGCCACTCAGGTTCTTGAGAAAACCAATATCAGCTGTAAATCAGCAGTAAACAGCTGTTGCAAGAAAAAGATTATTTGCAATAGTTACCGAAAGAAGTGGAGATAACTGGGCATCTAGGGAGACTTATTGTTACGCAGCCACTAGGGAAAACCACCTGTTTTTTTTCAGTAAGCGATCACTGATAATTACGCCTGTTATAACTCTGAATGAAAAAGGAAATTCAGAGATCGCAGAATATGACCAGAGAAAAGCGTATAACAATAAAGCAAATCATACATCCCACCAACCATCTATCGCCGCATTATTGAATATTCCGTCTAGAGAACCTATTCCCAGCCAAGTTATAACAAAGACCACGAACTAAAAAAGGACCTCTGTTATTCTGAGTTCATCTGACAACGAATGAAGAAACTGTGAGTTCTTTTATAAGGTTTTGTCAGATGTATTGTTCTTTTTTGTCGAGAATATGGCTATATGAAAACAAGCACAATTACAGAAATAAGAAATAAAATGATGATGATGATGATGATGATGATGATGATGATGATGATGACGACCACCACCACCACCACGACGCGCAAATAATAAAAAAAGAAGAATAAAAAAGATTAATTAAATAAAAAACTATAAAAAAAAGAATGACACAAGTAATAAGAACTAAAATAATAATATTTAAATAGCAAATAAACTGAAAAATACGAAGAATTTGAGAAGGCAAGGAAAAATTGTTTTAAACATTGGCGAGCTTAAAAATACTACTACTACTACTAATATTAATAATATTATTAATAATAATAATAATAATAATAATAATAATAATAATAATAATAATAATAATAATAATAATAATAATAAAATAATAACAATGCTAAAATAATGATGATAATAATAAAAATAATAAAGATAATATTAATAATGATAATGATGATGATTATATAAATAATTATGATACAGTAACAATGATAATGATAACGATAATATAAATATTATTATTATTAATAATAATAATAATAATAATAATAATAATAATAATAATAATAATAATAATAATAATAATAATAATAATAATAATAATAAATATGATTAGGACAGACGACATTAAAACTAACATAGATAAAACCCAGGAAAACAGTAAATGCAGACTGTGCGGACGAAGTGACAAAACAGTAAATTATATAATAAATGAATGTAGCAAACTAGCCGAAAAAGAATACAAGAACAGACATGACTGTGTGGGGAAATCAGTACATTGGGAACTGTGCAAACGATTGAATTTCGAATACGCAGATAAATGGTACAAACATAAACCACAACCAGTACTAGAAAACGAAAAAAACAAAATTATCTGGGATGTGTTCATACAAACAGATAAACTAATATAAGCAAGGAGACCTGATGTTATTATAATCGACAAGAAGGAAAACTCTAGCAAAAGTGTAGACATCGCTGTTCCAGCACGCCACAGGGTTAAGATCAAAGAGACGGGAAAACGAAGCAAATACACAGAACTTACCAGAGAACTGAAAGGAATATGGAGCATAAAGAAATTCAGTATAATAGCAATAATCGTGGGAGCACTGGGAACAGTCACAAAAAAAAACGGAGAAAAGACTGGGAGAAATTGGAATCGAGGGACCCATCGAAACCATACAAAAAAAAACGGCAATGATCAAAACAGCTGCAATCTTTAAGAAAATCCTTGAATGCGGAAACCAACCCGCATAATCTACAAAGGGTAACCAGTCACATGGAATTTACAACATGAAGAAAACAAAACCACAGGAAGAACACCACATCACGAACTAAGGAACAGAAACTGCGAGAAACATCACTTCATAAACTATAAATTACACGGACAGTTGACACCACCCAAAAATGAACCAATAAACATAAATTTAAAAAACACCATCAGCTCTCATTCTTCCATTCTCCCCTTCCCCGCATCCCTCTTCTCCCTACCCACAAAAAAACTAAAATAAAAAATAAAATTTTTTAAAATAAATAAATAAAAAATGAAAAAAATGGTGTTGGCCTAGGCTGACACCAGACAAACTATTTGTAGAGGATTGAGTAGGATGAGAAGACCGAGGAACGGCAGCACAAACCAGACCTCCACTGGAAGGGTGCGGAGAATGCTGGGACCTTGAAGAAGCTTATAGCCACCAAATCCCATAGACGACCAATGGCGCTTACCAGCGAGAAATCAATGGTAAATGGCTTTTGCAATGCCGCAATGGTTATTTGCGGTGGTTATCGAAAAGAGGTGAAGAATACTAGAAATCTGAGGAGGATTGTTGTCACCTTGATACCAGGAAATGCTACTGGTTGTGGTCAGTGAGCAATCACTGACGAGGAACTGTGTGAGAACTCCCAAAGAGTACAAATAATAATATATCCGAAAAATAAATTTATTCAATACAGAAGCAATGGTAACATAGAGACTGGAACGGGTAGTTTGATAACTCAACTTGATCGAGATAAGAATACAGAGAGGCATTTTCTATAGAGACTCTCTATCACCACCACTGTGTATCATAGCTATCATCAAAACCAACCACATATTCAGCATATGCAATGCCAGAGACAAGTTCACAGATACAAAAAAATGAACTACTTGGAGAGACTTATTGCGACGAACATTCCAGAAAAGACCAACGGTCAACGAGAAATCAATAGAAAACGGCTGTCAGACTTAAGGGAACACAACTTGTTAATGTCAGTGAGCAATAATTGATAATAATAACTCCTGGTGAATAAATAATTTATTGATAATAGATATTTAGTGTATGTCTGCCTGAAGCCGAAACTATACTATTGCTTATATTAAAGCCCTATTGAACTTCCAATGTTCAATTCAGATTACTATAGTATTTCAGAATAATATTTCAATGCTCAATTCACGGGGGGGTGAGTTGTAATGTAGTTAATGTTATGTTCTCATTATACAATTTTACCAAACATTCTCCACTCCTTTCTGAGGGGATAGTACAGTATCTGTTCTGTTGTCATGGGATCATCTTCCCAGACAGTGCCTCCTCCTTGGGCGGGGCAGTGCTGTACATGTTTGTTCGTCATGATACAGTTCTCCTTTGGATAAGCAGTGTATGTAAAATCATAGTATTTCGTCACTAATTTAATTTTCAATAAGTTAAATGATAGTATTATAATTTCTTATGACATAAAGAAAAAAAACAGCGTCAACTTTTTATATATTTTTATATAATATTATATTTTCCCGAATTCATTTGAAGCACCGGGGTAAGTCTATTTTACTTAGTATTTTCGTTCACGTCTCCCTCACCAGTTGAAATGGTTTCGTCTGGGGACTAGAAAATAAGCACGTGTTTTAATCGCTAACTGGATGGAAGTACATATTTTGATTTATGTACTAATAAATGGACAATCGTCCTTATTATAGAGAAAAAAATATAAATACACACACACACATATATATATATATATATATATATATATATATATATATATATATATATATATATATATATATATATATATATATAGCAAGAGAGAGAGAAATAAATAGAAGGAGAGAGAGAGAGAGTTTGAGATGCATTTTTTCTTGCTTGGAAGCAGTCACCCATTTCTTTTCTTTATTCCAATGTGTACGCTTCTAAACCGATCGGCGCCTCCATGAGTGCCCGTGCATTTCTATCCTAAGTGAATGGACACCAGTTTAGAATAGTTATACGCAATCTTGACTTAACTAAAGAAAAATGGTGGATCTTAACAAACCTGAAGCCTTCCGGATTCCAGCTTTCTTTTTTTCTTTTGTCATTTTGATTTAATTTGCCCATATACATGCATTGTAAACACTATGCAAAAAGAAGAATCTCCCGTCTTTAAAGAGGCGTCGTTGTGTCTATATCATATCGCTTGATGAAAGAAATAAAACAAAATAAATGAACAAAAATTCACAAATACAGCGGTTATTTATATGTCCTTCACTGGGTATTTTTCGCGGCGCAATGTGATGCAGATAAGGAAAGAAATAACCGCATACCGTACACTCCATTAGAAAAGTTAATGACTAGAAGTGGATTAGGTATCGCTTCCTCCTGTCTCGAGGTTATAACAAAGCACTGGTTGCGCAATCGCCAGTCGCATCTCACTTGGATCGGAATGGCGTAGGTTCAGTGTCAAGAGAAAATAAAAGAGGACCTGAAGCAATGAAGTGATAAGCTGAGACAGGTTGGTTATATTTCCATTATTTTTTTTTCTTTTCAACCAGTTTCATTAGCAGAGTATATCTTAGTATTTTACTTATGATTAGAAGAAAGCTAGTCGAATGATTATATAAAATGCCGTTTTCAAGTTTTGTGTAGTCTTTAAACTACACAGAACTTGAAAACGGTATTAGAATTCCACTGTACGCGTCATGAACCGCTATAAAACCTATGCGTTATTCTCGGGTATCGCGTAGTACCATTTTCTTTTTAATACTATTTCAAAATCGCACTATAACGATAAGTTAGAATAGATTACATATCCGTTCCGTGGGGGGGGGTGCATAACATTCATACGGTTTTGTACCTTTTAAGTGAAATATCCCTTTTCATGGCATTAAATTTAATGTTAATCAGTCAACGTGTGTTATGTACACAGCTTTAAATCTCAATATTAAAATAAAGTAATATATGTTTGGCTTCATGATATTTGGTTATTTATAGGATCCAAAGCTACACGACGTAAATGAACAAAATTTGGAATAAAATACATCTGAGATGCTGGGTATATTATTAGTATATAATTGTCTTTTAATAGTGCTAAATATTTTGCTATGTAATAGACACTTATATACTCCAACTATAGTGAGTGAAATTCTACGAAATGTGGCATAAAGAACCATTGAAACGCTGAATGCTTCATAGAATATTAAAATGATACTACTACTACTACTACTACTACTACTATTACTACTACTGGAGCATAGTGTGTGGAATTTTGTGAGTTACCATCTTCCAGAGAGAAACGGCTGTAAGTAGTCGTAGTGATGTTGATTTTCCTCTCTTTTTCGATGTTTGGCTGAAATGATATGAGCGATGTAATTTAGCGTGTCCTTAAGGATTTATTTCACTACTAGAAAAATAAATATGGAAGAAGTTAACTTAGAACCCTCAATTCCAAACATTCCAACAACGAGAAAACATAGGTACATTATGACATTAATAAAAAAAAAAAAACAAGAGACGAACTAATACGTCGAATGCACTGGCGAGCATATTTCTTTCTTAATAAACATGAACACTATAACACAAAAGAATACTATGTAGTCAAAATGTAAAAAACGCATCTCTAATAAACCTTATGGTTAGCTTCGAAATTGACCTTTAAATATAATTAAAGATTTAGAGCTCCACAGCAAACATGATAATTTTCAGAAACAATTACTTAATGTCGTCAAGAAAATAAACAACTCTAAAAAATCTTCGTAAAAGCAAATAAAACTAAAAACTCTTACAACATAACTAAACAAGAATATAATAAATTAATCACAGAAAATATTGTGCAAATCTAAAAAACAACACGAGATACGAACACATGTAACTATATAGATATAATAAAAACAGAAAGTAATAATAAAAAAACACAGATCAACTTACAAGAAGCAATGAAGTAAATTAAAAGTGAAGTAAGCATTAATATTGCTAAATAAACACCAACACTGATTTGATTTAAAAACTTGCATTCGCTTACTTAACCCGACCAAGCACGAAATAGGGGATATTAGATTAAGACTTATCTCTAGAATTCACAGTCAGTTAAAAATCGATTTGAAAGTTAAACAAAAGAGTCGACAGTTTACGGCGGCGCCCCTATTGTACAAAAGAGGCGACAGTTTACGGTGGCGCCTCTATTGTACAAAAGAGTCAACATTTTTTCTTCTTTTTTTAATTTATTCTCCATCTTCTTCTTCTTTAGTGTTCTGCAGACTTCCTTTATTTTATTTGAGTGTTTCAGTAGCGCTCTGGAGGTTGAGTTTCATATTTTTCATTCCTCACTTAAATAACAAAAAAAGACATCTCTACAAAAGATAGCGGCTTTAGTAGTGTTGTAGAGGCAATCGGTTCTTTTGATAATGTGGAAAATAAAAATGAATGTACTTTCCTACAATTAGACATCGTATATTTCATCCATCTCTATCTGAAGAATTCTTTACCCTCGCCTAAGATTTCAGAGGGATTATGAAATTCACATGATTGAAATGTGTACTAGATCGGTTTTAATCAATAATAATGATCGATTGATTAAAACTAGAAGTAAAACTCTTTTGATTTGGCGATTAGTGCCCTACAGAGGTGCCAGCTCATGTATATCTATGTATTGTGTATGCCCTCAGAAATATATTTGCGTATGGATATTAGCCTATATCGATATTATTGCTTGACTTGAAAACTTAAAAATATGATGTGCATAAAAATTTTGAAAATTAGGCGTACAAATCGACAAATAACAAACTTTTTAGATGTCGGTCTCAACTTACATAAACATACATACAAGGCATATTTAAATGGTAACGCTAAACCGATTTACGTGACCATAAAGTGCAATCACCCCAATCCATGATAAAAAATATTCCTGGTACTTTCGAACGTAAGCTTCGCAGTAACTTTAGTTACTAAACGGTATTTAAGAATTCAACTAACAGTTATTGCACACCGCTAAAAATACTGGGTATAATTATATTGGGATTAGATATGAGGAACAAATAGAAATAAAAAATAGAAAAAAAGAGAAGCATCATTTGGTTTACTTCACCCTATAATCATATGCTATGAACTAAACTTTACAAGAAATTCTTAAATCTTATCGAAATATGTATTCCCTTACATAAAATATTCAATCAAAAATGTTAAAACCTCTTTTACAGAAATAACAAGCAAAGTGATAAATATAGAAAAACTAACAATAACAAGAATAAGAATAATAATACAATCACAAGAAATAGTAATAATCATATGGTAATTGTTATTACCCAAATAGAAATAAGAAAGTTCATAATAAAGGGAAAACTGTAATTGCAGAAAGTGCAGACCCACAATATATTACAAAATAACTGCTGGAAAAAAGGCGTTGTTTACCAAGCTATAACATTTGCATTTAAAAACCCAATCATTATAAAATACAACGTTCGAGAAACTCCGCTAGAATATTAAACAATGTATAATGATGACAAAGACACATTCAATAACAGAAAATACAGAATTATAATATCATTATAGAACCATTACTGGGACCTCTAAGAAGGCAAAGGTTCACCTATAGTCGAGTGGGAAATATAACGATAGGCCAGGACAGAAGTGAGGTGAGAGTAGACTCAAATAAAACTCAGATTAACCATTATTATTTTTTTATAAAATCAATAAATATAAAAATAAATAAATAACCCATAAGTCAAATATATATATATATATATATATATATATATATATATATATATATATATATATAAATAAATAAGTTTTAAATAAAATATTTTAAAAATGAATAAAAATGAACTAAATATGTATAAAACACTGTTACTAAACAATAAACCTAAATAGAACATAGTATATTAGTCTCAGAGTATCAGAATAAAGTTGCCATTAAGTTGATAAACTTAAAAATGAAAAGACTTGATCGAGAGAGAGTTGGCTATTGGCCAATAATAGCCAATAGGAGTAATTAAACCAACCAATCCGATTGTTTTGTTAGCTAGAGTAAACACCATTTATAGTAAATTATATATATATATATATATATATATATATATATATATATATATATATATATATATATAAGATTATATCAATATAAATTTAATTTATATTTATAAAAATGGTTTCAGAGAATCGAGCTTCAGTTATAAAAAACAGCTTAAAACGTATGTATACACAGTGACACACAAAGATATATATATACATATACATGTATATGCATGCCTATATATATATATATGTATATATATATATATATACAACGCGTACATAAGTAAATAATTTCAAAAGAAGAATATAAAAATAACATAGTAATAATACAATAAATAAAAAGAATTATTAATTATTAAAATAACTAAATATATATATAAGAAAGGAAATAAAAAGAACAGTTGATACTAATAATAAATAAATACCAACAATAATAATAATAATAATAATAATAATAATAATAATAATAATAATAATAATTTCATATAATAATTATGATGAAAAATAAATAAACGGTATAATATATATTTATAGATATATACATAAACTATAAAAAGAATATATACTTATAGATATACGCACACAAACACATATATATAAATATAATGAAAATTATTGAAATAATATTCAAACAAAATGAAAAATGAAAAATGTTTATATATATATGCATATATATATATTTATATATATATATATATATATATATTCATCAACGTTTCGATTTTATTTTGAGACTTTCTCAAGATGATATATATTCACATATATATAGAGAGAGATGCATACACATATAGATATACACATACACAGACATATGTGTACACATACAGATCCACGCCACATAAAGACATATATATATATTTATATATATATATACTGTGTGTTTGCATATATATATATATATATATATATATATATATATATATATATATATATATATATATATATAAAGGTAGAAGAAATAAGAGTGGAAAACATGTACGAAAGTCCAGATTTATTTCAAACTATGATTGTTCAATGCAAGGTATATTCTTTAATAAACTAATTTTTAATGTTCTTTCCTTAAGCCAAGTCTTTTTAAAGATCGAAATTTTATCATCAGAGGAGATATACAGATAGATAAGTTGGCTGTGGAAAAGCCAAAGTTCAAACATTTGAAAAAATATTATTAAAAATGGAGTGAAAAGGAGTTCGTGTGAAAAAGATATGGGATTTATCCAGATAGTAATTGTCCGTTACTAAAGTGTCCAATGACAAAGGATATTTTGAAGACGGTGCAAACAATTATTTTCGTAGAGGCAGTATGGAAAAGTGTTCAAAATGAAGTAACTCCAGTAGTGAGAAGTCAAATTTAAATCGTCGATGGAGCGCACTTAGTTTATTAAAGAATATACCTTGTATTCAACAATCTAAGTTTGAAATAAATCTGGACTTTCGTACATAATTTTCACTCTTATTTCTTCTACCTTTATAATTGCTCTATCTCGTATATTGAGCTTAAACCATTTCACTATAGGTTCTATTTACTAAAAGTTTACTTTTAGTTATATTTGCTTCTAATATATATATATATATATATATATATATATATATATATATATATATCCATATATATATATATATATATATATATATATATATATATAATTAGGTATGCTTATTTATTTCGATATTTATATATATATATATATATATATATATATATATATATATATATATAATTTTCTCAGGAACTAATTAAGCGATCATTATGAATTTTAGAACACATCTGTTTTGCGTAAAAGTGCTAAATGTATGATATATTTATCTTCATGAAAAGGACGTAAAAAAGGGATTACAATTCAGATACTTTTTATTATTGTGAAATTTAAAAGGGGGCATAATATGGGAAAGAATTCCCTTTGAAAAATCTGAATATATAACATTGGCATTGAATTTTATCATAATTCATTAGACATCACTTAAACAAGATGTGGTGAATTTCATTATCTTCCGAAGGCCCCTAATTCTTAGCTTTTAATTTTAGAACTTTTATAGAATAAAAATCATGTAATGGACTTTGATCAAAATTAGAATAAGGATTCTAAATATCAGCTTATATTTTTATTTTAATCTTCGTAAGCAGATATAAAAGTGGTGCAAAACTGTCTTGTTCAGGAAATTACATTTTCCTCTCTAGGGGCGTGTATTCTTTAAATATATTTATAAATTTAGGTACTTTTATATGGTTACATATATTTCGTTAAATACTACAGATTACTTATATCTGCATATTATTTAATTCTTCCTTTCAAGGTATCTGATTAATTTCGATAATAGTGAAAACATCATGAAATTATTTTAATACAACAACTCAATGAATAATGCAACCAATTACAAAGTACCCGCCAAAACGGTCATTAAACATGTTTTTTACTCGATACCCACTCCTTAACATCGCTCCCGAAGAAACCGAAGAACTATTATTCTGTCAGTTCCAGTCTGTAACTCGAACATTAATAAGGCATCTAGATAGAATAAACAAAAAGTATGCAGATACTAGTCATCTGTACTATTTAACGAAATATTGCTTCAAGAAGAAATTCCACCTAAATATATATGTTTTTATATCTGTATGTACAGGATTCACTCTTAAATTAATAACCTAATCATTATGAATTTCAGAACACAGCTACTAGGATAAACAGATGGTTATAGTGGGTATATTTAGTTTAATTTAGATTTTGGAAAGAGAGTTGAAGCTTTTGTGAAATTTTAACAATAGCTATTCAACATCAATTTATAAATATTCGACACATTTTAGTTTATTTGTAGTATTTTAACAGTATTGTAGGGGCAGTAATATGGGTCAAACTTCCATTTAATAATTTAAATATTTAATATTTAGGGACTTTCTTTAGGACCCGCGCTAAGTTTGACCATGATCTTAACCCTAACCCTGAACGTTAACCCTAACGTTAACCCTAACCTTAACGCTAACCTTAACCCTAACGCTCAATTTGTAACTAATCGTAATCCTAACCATAACCATAACCCTAACGACGGAGTCAAAGTTAGCGCGGGGCCTGATGTAAAAAAGCACATAATTTGTATTGGGTGTGATCTCTTCTCATTAGATGCCAATTAAGAAAGATTCACTGAATTTTAATTTCTAAAGAATCTTTATCCTTTGGACTTGGATTTTGATCAAAATATTCTAGACATAAGGTTCAGTATAATTATATCCTGATTATTGTAGTGGTGCAAAACCGTCCTATTCGAAGAAATTAATTTTAGCTGTGTTATTTTTCTAGTATAAATTATGGTTATATCTTTCGTTGTTTTTAATCTATGGTCGTCTGATTTTAAGACATCCCCCACTAATCAATTTGATAATAATAGTTGATTGATTTTGCAAAAAACAAGAAATGTATGTACATATGCCACGTGTCAGATACCTACTTCGTCATAGATTATCTTTCAGATATTTCCTTCTCATTGATAAGTTGCCTTACCAAATCTTTAGAGTCTATTTTAACTTACTATTGTACCTTTTGACTGTGGGGTAAATAGATTCATATTTATTCTAAGCATCTCCATAAAATTGATTAATTAGCTACGAATGGAATTTAAACGGAACACATTGAACCTACGTTCCGGTGAAAACATTCACACTCCTTACGGCAATCCGACTATATTTTGTCAAAATATATTAATGTCTACGTTTGACTTGTCTACCATGTTTCAGTCATAAATCTCCAACACTCTTCGTTCAATATAGCCGGGTGTATGTGTTGTTGTTTTTTTCATTACAAGATTTGTTATTCAATGTCTACATAGTTCAACATTTTACAAAAAATGAGTTCATGAACAATATTTTCAACAAGTTTAAACCAAGACAATATTAGACAATATTGGAGAAATAAGGAAATTTCATCGAATGTCCGGTTTGCTTTGCAGGCCGAATGAAGGCTTAAAGAGTATCCTTCAATCGTACAGATTGAAAGCGCTCGTAAATCCAAATCAATTCGCAATGGTGTGGAGTGTCATTATTAGACTAGTTAAGCTACATATGCATATAACGGGTTAATATGTGAGAATAACTGGTGGAAATTTACAGTGGGTTAGAACCATGCAGCATCAGTAGATAGTTAATTTGTTAGCTTAATCACGCGGCGTACGAAATATTTAAGTATCAATTCAGTTATTCGCAGTATGTTATATTATCTAGACCTGATGTATGTTTTCGAGACATGACGGCCCTTAAACGATGTGCTTCTCCACAGAAGATAGCCAAAAAGAAACTTAACTTTAAGAAATCGAACCCCAATTATTGAAGTTGAATTAGAATTTACTTAAAATCAATAAAAAATATGATAAGAATATTTTCTCTTCCGCCCATCGGAGCTGATTATGAAATCATCATGGGCGTCATTCGAATCGAGTATATGGTTTTCTAGAGGCTTTATTTGTGGGTGCTCATATGAGAAAACCGTCGATTTCGAGAAGCACACATCCTATCACAAATCGAGCATACATTATCGTTCGGCAATTGCGCGCGTGGATGATTTTTACGGCGCGCTATGCTTGCTGCTCTCATGTCTTCAGCCGTTTACTTTGAAATCTTTCCACACCACTCCTTGTTCGATTCCCCCCATACTTCGTTCTCCGAATACGCACGTTGCTCATGATGTGTGATCAATTCCACACCTCTTTATATCGTCATTCAAACAATCCTTGTACCGCTTCTTCTATCTTTCAATTCTCCTAGCTCCCACATTTAGTTAAGAATATAATATTTCCTTAAAATAGGACTGGTCGCTCATATTTACAAGGTGAGCATCACATCTCAAAATATTGTTAACAATTAAATCCTCTATATAAGACTTTTCCAGGACACTGATGTTAGTTTGACGATCTTGCCAGTCAAGTTTTTAAATATTTTCGTAAAAGTTATTGATGTATTATTTCGAATGCTTTAAGATGTCGACAATCATAAAACACCTGTTATTCAGTTAAGCTTAGTGTACACCTTAATGGCTATGTTTCAAAGAGCAATTGAAGGAAAGCTGTCGCATTGACTAGTATGATTGGAAACTGTATTATTTTGATCGTATGTCTAGTTCAGTGCAGCATAGTCGGTAAAGACAGATACAACTAACATCGGCTGACTCAAGTTAAAGTTTACAATAGTTTAGAACTCTTCATTTAAAAAAAAGAGAGCGCGACACACATCCGGTTTCCGGATGAATCTTACATTATCTTTTAATGTTCATCCCCTTTGGGGAATAAATATGACGAACATCACTCCTCTTGTAACTACGAGGCAATTACTGTATTCATAAACTGAATAGTAATTATACATGTAATTTAATGTATGATATAATTACGAGTACCTTCTTGTTCGAGGCGATATTGAACGGAGGTGGATGATGGGATACGACCACTGAGCAAATCATTAATTCGTGGCTTCCTCTACTTCTATTATGTCGCGTGAATAAATTTAACCAACTAATTGCGGGGAAATTAATATGCCAGTGCCAATAAAATAAATGAATAAATAATAAATCAACATAATTATTTAATTGTATCGTCTTAATAACTGGAGCATGTTTGAGAACAATTACGAAAGCCATAAAAATCTGATGAACGCATTTGTGTTTTTTGGATAAAACGATGCAATAGTATTTCTTTGTGTTTGATGCTTCTAGTTTTTTTCGTTTGCCTTTGTTTTTCTTGTTGCTTTTTTTGTGTTGTTTTCTCCCGAAAACTCGGACGATCAATACAAAATGTATATAATAAAACAATACAATTAATATAAACTCACTGATAGGTAGTTGAGATGTTTAATATTTAGAAATTATGATCAGAAGTATTCCTTCTGACATATCAGTAAGTACCTATTCATCTGCCTCCCCGCGAGAACAGAGTTAGACACAAGGTTGGTATTTAATGTGATGAAAAATCTAGCAACCAGAAAGGGGACACTCTAGATTGCCACACAAATAAAATTGACTCAGCTTTGAAGGATTTCTACTTTACTCACCGCGGACGAAAATGAAGTGCACTGTTTGAACGAATACTACATTTTGATCGAAGCAATTTTGTTAAAAGCGATATTATACTGGGGGGGTGGTAGTGAGTTAAAACCGTAGGGCAGCTCACTAAAGGACAAGAGGATAAAATACGAAATATTAATTGTCTCCTATTATTTGGACTATTCTTACTCCGATTCTAATGTTGGTTGTTATTTTTATAACACTCCTTTATTCGTGGCCAGCTAAAAGTTGTAATTAGTACGTTATTATTTGTTTGCATAACCAGTTGTAAAGATGTAACCTTTTATCTTCCAAAAACTGCCACTTAGAACTGATAGTTCGTCGCCTTTTACTGTTGCGCAATGGGTTCATATGAATAACTCTGGTATGAATTTGGAAGCTTTAATCTTATTCTTATCGACATTTGTAGTTTAACTACTTATGCACCACTAGAGAGCAATATATATATATATATATATATATATATATATATATTAATTTAAATATAATTAGCGGAGTCATAGCGAGTCAAGGCACTATCACAAGAAAAGAAAAAAAAGAGGGAATATTGAATAATATATTTAATCGTCGATTAAAAACTTTTGAAAAAAATAAAAAGATCGACTAAAATTAATAGAATAAAAACTAATTCTCAAGGTACATATATAAGTAGATGGGTATGTATTAAGGCTAAAAGCAATGCAGAACCAGCAATGTGAAAAAAGAGAATGAACAAAATCAAATAATAGAAAAAATATTTGTAGACTTAATATTCACAATTATCTATTTATTTTTCAATATTTTTTACATGCAATACCAGTTAATATAAGAGTTAGTGTTAATATAAATAAAATACGAGATTGTTAAAATCTTTTAATATATCGGGAGAAAAACTCACCTTCTCAAAACAGCAAAATAATTATATCCATCTAAAATACCAAACACTTCTTTCATAGACAGACCAATTCTCTTACCCAGGCATTCCAATAACACATTCATCAACAACACACTTAACGAACTAGGCATTCCAACAGCACAAACCACATCACAAACCATAAAACAAACATTAAACACAGCAAGATATTTCCGAAAAAAACAACTGCCATCAAATATACGTGGGGGAAACGCAATGTGAATTGAGAAAAAGACTGAGCGAACACAAATGGGACATAAAAACAATAACTCTCTCATTGCACTTTTTTCCCACATATTAGAGCACGATCATGCTTTTAAGTTTCAAAAGGCCAAACTCATCAAACACATCCATAACAAAGCTCGGCGAAGACTACTTGAAACAGCACTCATCAGAGACTCTAACACCATTAGACAACGAAATGGTTTCTTACAAACTATCTCCCTTAATAAGCAAAATTATTTTGACCAAACAAAAACTAAACCTAGATCATGGCTAACCCTTCTTCTCATCTTTCTACTATTGCACTTATATACAACTCCCCGCATACACACTTACGTACTGACTCTTTCTCACATATATTTTCATTCGCATACTCATGAATCACCCACTACGAATCAAAACTACTTAACCACAGATGGCAGCCTTGCAAATTAACACAATCTACACATCCTTGCAAATATTTGGATATTTAAACCCCTTTCGCTCTCAATTTGCTCTCAGACCATCAACACATCCTGAACGAAACAACATTTTCCTTATCACTTCCCCAAAATTATAATCAATTTTCTTTCTTCTCATGCTCACAACACACTTCTACACATTCTTGTAAACACACTTATACGCACACATTCCTGACATTACCACCTGGTCAATATTCCTCTCTCCCTTTTCCCCTCCCTCCAGCCTAAAAAAACAAAACAAAAACACTTGACCACAACAAAAATCTTCCCTCTCCTCTGTCACCTATCTCACCCTTTTGACTATTTCGTTCACACTCTTACCCCCCCCGCCGGCCATTTTCCAGTTATCTTCATTTCTTCAAATCTTTTTCTAAAACTATGATACCATCTACATACCAAACACACAGAATTCCCCCCTTCCCTCCTCTTTCCCTAGCCTCTCAAAATCCATGCCACACCTCACCACGACAAAAACCTCAGCCCTCACCCCTTTCCTCTCTCCCACCCTAAGGCAAATTTACTAATACTCTCACCCTCCCCTTTTTTCACTGCTGCCTGGTACCCACTCAGGGCTTTCCATGTTCATTTCATTCTTCGCCACTACTAGCTTCTCGCAGTGGCCACGGATGCTTCTTTTCATTATCACCCCATCATGCCAACCCAAAATTTCGATGTACTTGCATGACATTTGTCTTCAGATTATGATCTTGAAGAAGTTTTACAATAAAGACGAAACGTTGATGAATATATAAAAAATATATCTTTGTTTTTTCCTTTTTCATTTCCCATATATATATATATATATATATGCATTTCAAATGTAAATGTCGTAACCACAAAAATACCAATTACTTTTAAAAGGAGATAACTAGAATCATTTTCAAATCATAGGTACATTCCCTTTGATTTCACACCGAATCCAACTTGAGAAATAAAATTTCTTACAGGAGACCATTGTTGAGTAAAGCTCATATTTATTATTTTATATTTTATTTATTTACATATATTCTTTTTTTATATATTTTTTAAATTTATTTATTTATAGTGTGTGGAGTCTTGTATTAGTTGTTATAATTTTATTATTATCAGATATTTTTAGTATATTCATTATATCACTGTATCTATCTAATAATTATCTTTATATATATATATATATATATATATATATATATATACATGCATATATAATATATTCATATTTATATATTTATATATATATACATATATATATATATATATATATATATATATATATATATATATATATGTATATATATATATATATAAACTTCATATAAACATTAAAACAGCCTTCACAAATTAACTTACGTTTTTGTGTTAGCGCATATCGTCAGAGCTGCAACAATAGTAATTAAACTTGTTCGAAAGAAACTCAGATACATAGAAACGGGGTCAGAAAATCGACGACAGTGTTATTCTCAACCTTATAATGGGGGGTATACCTTTTTAGACATATCAAATGTTGTCATCACCTACTAGCGTAATTCTCTCCTCTCCCTATAAATTTACACATTAAGGAATTATAAGCGTCAGTCACATGCCTACGGAAACAGGACATATGTACATGCATGCAAGTCATATCACACACGCAAATCGACACAAACATGTCTTATCACTTAAAAATCTTCCATATATAGATACCCAACAAACAGAACGTAGATTCATACACATCACTATTGACATGACAGCAAAGAAGCACAGTTTATACTAACATACACATTTCCGTCGGCTCGACATGGCTAAACTCACAGTCAACACACATGCACATATCACCGTATATTAATATTACTTACACAAGCAGACTATTAGGAAGACTTTCAGAAGAGCACACACACATACGTACTCACTGTACGGGAAATTATGTAGGGTACTACTTACTGTCGGGTATATAATCTGGTACACACTCGCGTTTTGTTGTAAAACCAAGTTTGTCTTCTCGTTGTCGGTGTATCGTTCATCATCATCATCATCATGGCCATCATCATCATCATCATCATCATCATCATCATCATCATCATCATCCTCACTGTGCCAGGCTACCGCCTTTGGCCCGTTGATACTAACGACGGTTAGAGTTGTGAGCTTTAAAAAGGGTTTATTAAAACCAACGAAAAAGAAACTGATGAAGAATGATGACATATAGATAAACAGACCGACTGTCTCGCTCCTTTTAACTACGCTGTACGCTATCGCCCCGCTCCGACTCCCGCTCCAGCTGGGGCTACCCGGGACAGCGATGTATCTGTCCGTCCAGTCTGGTTGTCGGCGGGCAAAGAGGGTGAGACCGTTTCTGATGGAAGTTACGTGATTGTGTGACTTCCACTTTTAGCGTTATCCTTTTAGGGCGCCTCCATCCGGGCACCCCTTTCGCTATCAAACACTCCTACGTATGAATTAGTATCTTAAATTCCATACACATGAACAACAACAAGGAACAGGCGAAATGTATCTCTCTATTTCAAATCGCATAACTTTCTTTATCATCTACAGACTGAATTACAATTATCTATTACAGTTAACTGGGGGTTATAGTAAATTAACGTATATTCAAACAAGTTAATTAGAAGATTAAGCTAGTATTTACTAAACGTATTAATTGCATACTTAGTATTAAGTTAAACTAATAATAACAGGGAAATAGTGGTCAAAACTCATATTACAAATTATAATAAAATCATACATCATAATCATAACAACACAAATAAAAGTCTGTAAATAATAAAGTATGGCAATTACGCTCATCAAAAGCCAAATAAACACAAACATAACACAATTATATTTCATTGTATTTTATATGTATTTTAGGTTCATTCAAAATATTTATTAATTAAAAATATTTTTAATATATATATATATATATATATATATATATATATATATGTATGTAATTTTTATTATATATATATATATATGTAATTTTTATTATATATATATATGTAATTTTTATATATATATATATATATATATATATATATATATATATATATTACACTATATGTACAATTTACATACTGTATACATTGTGAGCTGCACCTCTTATATAGTTTTGGATTAGCTCTATTGATCTTATTTTTTCTTAGTTCACCCCAAACAAGGCGAGATTCTTATCCACATTAGTTTTAAATTTCTGCATAGCTGTACAGTCGGACAAACAGGGAGCAGGGAGGAAGTTCCAAAGGCCAGCAGCTCGAGTAAGGAATCTATTAGAGTAGAAAGATCTCCGGCATCTGGGAACCTCCAGTGAACGGATGGGATTTAGCTGGTTGTCGGGTTGCTCGAGTGTATTTACGTCGAGTGGGTACCAGAGAAGCAAGTTCATCAGAACACATTTCATTGAAGTACTTTAAAACATGCACAAGGATGCAAAATGCGGTGATGGGACAGGGGTTGAAGTTTGCTAGACAGTGAGGGACCTATTAGATAACCGACTTTTTTTTTTAACCTTGTCTAAGAGGGAGAGACTAGTGGATGATGCACTAGTCCAGATGTTGCAACAACCCTCCATATATGGGAGGATGGCGTTTTTGTAGGGATATATGATACTGTCATGTGTGAGAAGTTTTCTACCACGGTAAAAGGAGGTCACTTCCTTTGCAGGTTAATGTCTTCTATGTATTTGTTCCAATTCATATTACTTGTGAGTTTGAACGTTTGACTCCCAGGTACGAAGTTATTTTCCATGGCAATCGGTGGTTACTTTGATTATTATCATATAACTTAAAAGCATAAGAATGACTTATTGCTGTCTAATTTAATTGTCTAAATATTTTATTTTGATCCTTACTTTGTTTAAGCACACACTAGTCCATTAACCTTAGAGTAACGCGAGCTGTTCTCCGAAATTCGGACATAATGCTCCCATAAAAAAGGATTTTTTTAATGATTCAGACATGACGTCTACAGGAAGTAATATATGCGTGTGTGTATGCGCGTGTTCGTAAAATGCATCTGTGTTTATCTACATGTCGACTTCGCAGACGACCAAATGTTTGAAGCGTGTTATGTCTGCCTGGTGTTAATCCCAACTTGATAATCAAGGTGAGAGTCCCTTTTGAGACAAAAAAAATAAATCATGAAAAAATAAATAAATAGATAAATAAATAAAAAGGTAAACCGTTGATAGTATTTTAAGTGATCGAATGTGGTCATTATCAGTTGTTCAATGTAAAGCGTAAATGTAAAAGAAAAGTCGTTGGCCTTTAAGAAGTCTGACTGCACTATACTTGTGACCGAAACAAGTTTTGCAACTGTGTAGCTAAATAATTTCATAAAAATAAAAATCTTACTACCTATTTAACCGCTTTATTTATCATTGAGAACTCTTATATGAACACAGTAAAGATGTATTAGATGTGTTGATCATGTGGACGTAAAATTTACCTGGATTAATATATATATATTTATATATATATATACATATATATATATATATATATATATATATATATATATATATATATATATATATATATATATAACATTGCATAAATACTATTAGAGTCTACTGCAAGCAACTAGTGTCTCTATGTAATCACATCACTTCACAGACTGAATAAAACGTGTTATTCAGTCTGTTAAGAGATGTAATAACATTGAAACGCTATTTGATTGACGTAGACTGTAATATTGTTTATGTAATTTCATAAATGCTCTACTTTTTATTAAGCACTTTTGAAAATATTTGTTTTATGTTGATTTTATAAATATATTCGAACTTGATTACTTAATATATATATATATATATATATATATATATATAGTTATGTATGAAAATCGATGAGAAAGGTATATATTTTAATATATCTTTTATTTATGTTCAATCTGTTGACGTCTAGGAATATCAATTGTCCCTTATGTATACAAAAAATTAAAAAGTTTTATTTAAAACGAGAACAAAATTTTCGGCCACGATCCTTCGACCTTCGTCAGTGTAATGACTATATATATATATATATATATATATATATATATATATATATATATATATATATATGGAGAGAGAGAGAGAAAGAGAGATGGATTGATAGATAGATAGAATTAGAACTCTATTATAATTATATTATTTTGACAATCTTTAATTTCTTGATTTGAAAGTTGCATAACAGAAGCATAAATTTCGAGAATCCATCGTTTTGCGCGTCCTCCTATTTTTGACCTCCTATTTTGACCTGGGTATCATTAAATTAAATTGCAATGGGATACTGAAAGTGAATATAATATTTGATCAGAAGCGACGTTGCAATGCGAATTGCAATTTGAAGAGAGTTATCATGTATGGACGATTTTGTTGACATAATAAGCAGGCTGGCATCGGTCACGTACACAGCTATGCTATTCGCGTCATAATGGCTTGAAAAGGTCGTGATAATAACCATGATTTTCCAGACGAAAGTACGTGATTAAGGGAAGAACGGAAACAACGTAGAAGTGATGCCTTTTCCAAATGCATTAAGAGGTTTTCAACTGATTAATCTAATCTGTGTTTGGCTGCTTCGTGTTGTTACTCAAACCGTCGTTATATTTGGTTATGTTTCAGGTAATATTTACACAGACCTTCTTCACGTGTTTCGTGCAGCCACTGGGGTTTCCCCCTGATTTTTGTAATGTATGGTAATAACCCAATGACAAGTAGATAGACGTAGAGCAATTAAGAGAATACTTTTATTTACCTAAAGTTAAAACGATGTTATACTAGCCAGTAGAAAGTTGTAGAGGTTATAACATTATCAAACGTTATAATAACAAAGTCTATCCATACGAAACAATTATTTTTATTGATTTCTTAAGACGAAAGAGTTCAAAAAGTTAAAGTGTAGTTCTCAGTGGAAGAAGATGCTGATTCTGTAAGCAGTCATTCAGTAGGCATAGACATTTCGGCTGACGCCGTGTGCATTTACGTGTGTGTAAATGAGATAGGCATGGATATGCATGTGTATACTAACGTGTAAGGGAGGGTATGTGCGAGAGAGAATTCGTTTAGAAGTGTCTATATGATTGCGCTGTGTTTAGTAATTTGTGTGTGTCCTCTCGTCATGTGTACGCTTCTTGCGGATGGCCTTTCAGCTCAAAAAGCCTAGAGAGAATATGTCGTATTCAACTGTGTGGTTTCTGGGAAAAAGACGGGAAAGGAAAAGAAAAATAATTGGTTTGTTTGTTTGTTTATACAACCTGCTGGATTTGAAAGTGGATATCTCTCGTGCTGGTATTTGTAGAAATAAACTGCTGATTTACGTTTTTGTTCCAACAAGAGTAAATACGTAAAAACAACATCCGTCGCCACTGTTACTTCTAACACGTGATAAAGAATAGATGCAGTGTATTAAAAACGAGCGGAGTCGACACGAAGTCGGAAAGGCTTAATATGAAACAGATAGTCAAGTAATTAATGGCGTTGGCTATGCAAATGGATCGTGTCGTTGGCTATACACATGAGTTGTTTCTCTAACCAATCGCTGACAGTTGTCGAATGTGATGGTGATAATTTATAACGGAATCAATTAAACGAAAAGGTAGAGTATCTTTGACGTGTGATCGTGTTTAGATCTCTCGTGTTCTCCTAGTTCGTGCTACCGGTGATCGTGATATAATCGTCCCCTATTTACTTTGTTTCAACTGTTTTTTGTTCTCGTTTCTGTCCGTTCCTAACAATTCAAAGGACTCTCGTAATTTACTGGGTCTTTGTGCCATCCAACCATTAAAATGCCTTGATAAAAACGCCCAGATTTTATACACACAAGATTATTTTAAAGAAAGTCATCGTCGGTCAGCAGATTAACACTGGTCCATCCTTCAACATGGATTCAAATATCCTTGCTGGTTACTAGTTGTGTATTGTGTATGTTGATCTTACTTATATAACTAAATCATATAAACTGACTATTAAGACGTAAATGTATATAATAAAAGGGTACGTATGTGTGTCAAGCGCGCTTCGTTACATGACGACTGGGAGCTATGGAAGAGATGGAACGAATAAGAAGGAAGACAAAACAACGAAAATAACATAGGGAAAACACAATTCAAAATGTTGGGTTCGTTAGTTTAACAGTGAATCTTGTACATACATGATATATATATATATATATATATCATGTATATATATATATATATATATATATATATATATATATATATATATATATATATATATGTCTGTGTGTGTATATATATTTATATATTTATCATTGAATTATATATATATTGTGTGTATTTAGACAGCATATTTTCATTTAGGCAAATATAAAATAACACAGTGATTTTTCTTGCTAAAACTCTTTTCAATTTTCAGAATAGTCAATTTAGTATTTCGGTCAAATTGGTGTAAGTTTCGTGTGTTTCTTGTTCAATTTTCTTTCCTTTTTCGTTGGTACTTTCGATTTGATTTGCAATTTTATATCGATATCAAAATAAAAAAAAATATTGAAGCTCTCTACATAAAACCTAAACATCCCACAATACATAATGTGAATGCCGAAACTAGTCACAACATTTTAAAATTTCTAGCATAGTAATTAATTTAATAAAATTCCTAGCCGTTGAGCAATTATACGTTTGAATCTTGAACGCGCTTAGAACGCAATCAAATTCTTAGTGTTAAAGCAATCAAACTCTTCAATCTGGCACTCTCTTAAAACGTAATTACGCTCACATGTAACATCTAAATATTATTAACGCTCCTTTTTAAGGTGTGAACTACTAGCTGTTATGATGATGAAAATAAGAAACTGAACAATAAAGACATCAAGCAGAAACATTCTGTGTTATTTAATAATGGTGGTCTAAATATACATATATATATATATATATATATATATATATATAGAGAGAGAGAGAGAGAGAGAGAGAGAGAGAGAGAGAGATTGATAGATGAATAGATAAATGAAAGACGAGAGATAACGATGTGCGAATGATAAATCTATTTCATCTTCGATTGCAAGGTGAACTCGATGTACAGTTGAACTGAACATCATTCTGTTTGATCTACAATAGTTTGACCATTTCTAACGCAGTCTCCACGAAATCTCTTTTTACATCTTTAAATTTTAGGTCATCGGACACTTTGTCAACAGACATCTTCCCAGCTAGACAGACTCTATATTTTGATAACTATTTTATGCACACACTTTTACTTTCCATTACTTTACATTGTTTCTTTATTTTTTTCAAATTTTGAATTTTGGCTATTCCCCTGCCAACTTATCTATATATGTAGGTTTTATGATGATAAGATTCTAATCTTTGAAAAACCTGGCTCAAGGAAAGAAAAAATAAAACAAGTTTTCATCAGGAACACATTGCATTGAGCAATCCTAGATGAAATAGATTTGTTATTTGCACATCTTCATCTCTCTTCCTTCATTTATGTTCATAATTGCTCTATCCCGTATATTGAGCTTAAATCATTTCACTATAGGTTCAATTCTCATATAATATATATATATATATATATATATATATATATATATAACTTCATGAGACTGAATGATATACATACATACATACATACATACACACATATATGTGTATATATATAACTTTATATATAAAGAGATTTTGTTAGGTAATAAAATGTTTCCCTTATTTGTGGTTGATTATGTGACTTCGTTTTGGCACTCTCTGGCTATTTCCGAATATTTTATCTGTGTTCATCGATATCGAGGTCTGTAATTTCGATTGACATTCTTTCTAGTTTATTGCCGCGATTTATCGGAACTGATCATCATGCTTCTACAATTATTGGTATTACAATCTTTCTCATGTTCTGTAACCCTTTCAGCATCTTAAAAATTCAATGCATTTACTTAGTATTTTCGTCTCCTTCAGATTGACAAGGTGACCAGCTATGGCGACCACGTCTATCGTTCACTGGCTGTTTACGAATTGTAATCTATACGCCAGCGCGCCATCAGATTGTGGAAAAAATTACAGACGATCAAAGTCCAACTTTCTAAACGACATAACTAACTTAACTAACGCAGCAAACGCATGTATAAAAAATATAAGTGCAACATATCACAGAATTATGATATAAAAGTCTAACACAACATTAACCACGCGTCCATTAAATACTAATTGAACCCAGAACCATGTTCAGTTAAACCAAAGCAAAAAATACACCAAATAAAATGATATTGGCTTTAAACACACTTGTCTTGTTTCCACCAGTTTAATGGCCGACGGACGTTCTAACTCACAAATATATTTATTTTTTTTCAAATTTAGAAAAAGAATGATTACCTGAAACCAGGGTAACATTCGATGGATTCCTAATTGTATAGTACGTAATTTAAACACGTATTCTGCTCTTGTTTTAAAAAATAGTACTTTGGATTGAAACGAGGTTCACGCAATATATATATACATATATATATATATATATATATATATATATTAATTTTATACGTACATAAAAGTAATCCATGGACACGTGTTGCTGGCTCTCAGCCGTAATCAGCATTGCTAACGTAGACATTGTTTTCTTTATTCAAGCGTTTTACCATTGGACTAAGACCCCCCTGTCTAGAAATATGTACGATTTTTATCACCTAAATATTTAATGTGTTTTTATGAAATTATTTTTATTGGTGATTGCAGCGTTCGTTGTTTTTTGCTTACAACTACTTCGATTGTTTCACTTCCTAAGTGATTAAGATGCAGAAAATTTCATTATTAGTCGCCTTGAACGTTATAAGACGTTTTTTTTGTTAATATATATATATATATATATATATATATATATATATATATATATATATATATATACATATATATATATATATACATATTTATTTTTAAAATAATCCATGGACACGGGTTTCTAGGTCACAGCCGTCATTATATATATATATACATATATATATATATATATATATATGTATATATGTATATGTATATATATATACATAGAGAAAAAAAGAGAAGGAGAGAGAGAGTGAGAGAGAGAGAGAATGTGTTGGCTCATAATATAAAACACCATTTTCGTAAAGTTATTCGTAGCTGCCTGAATGGGTACTAACATCAATGTGTTTTTCCTCGAGGGGACGTGTATTCAATGTAAGTTAAACAAAAACATTTCTTGCATACATCTTGCTGAATTCCACACGAACTTTTTTGTCCATTTTACAGCAGGAGAGTGGTCTCCACTATATCAAATGATTTCCAATCATCAGAACATTACACACAGTTAACAACATACGTGCTGTTTTTTATGTAAGATTGAAAAGAAAAATAAGTGGATAGTTCCTGACCTTTCGTTCGATATTTTTATTTTTGTTTTTCTCAGATTCTCATCAATCCAGTTCTCTGCATTGCTTTTAGCCTTCTTAATACCTTTATTACAATTCCCAGCAATGCTTCAAGCAAACTACCATATAAAGAGACAATATTAAGCAAAATTTAAGTGACCAAGATGTTATTCATTTTACTTTCATTAAACTATCTTCTAATTATGAAAGCAATAGAAACTAACGTGTTATTAATACGTAATGTGTTATTTTTGTAACGTGTTATAATTATGTAACGTGTTATTATTGTGTAACGTGTTATTATTATGTAACGTGTTGCATTTACATGTCACGCGCAAGTTATGCGTTTTGTAATCTTCTTTAACACGAATAGGCTTGTTTTTTCGTCGACTGTGGTCCAACTTGTTTAAATCACTTATTGTTTGTGTAGTTTGATAACGAACATTGTCGTCCTCATGTCTACATCATGTCTATATCATGTATATATATACATATATATATATATATATATATATATATATATATATATATATATATATATATATATATATATATCTTCTACATCATGTCTACATCATGTTATGATGAAACGAACCTGACGAGTAAACATAATCATTATACGAAAGCATTTGTTGTCAAATGTATTTTAATTACAATTATTATTATTTTAATTTCAATTATTATTATTTTAATTACAATTATTGTCATTTAAATTTCAATTATTATTATTTTAATTACAATTCTTATTATTATTTTAATTACAATTATTATTTTAATTTCAATTATTATTATTTTAATTACAATTATTATTATTTTAATTACAATTATTATTATTTAAATTATAATTATTATTATTTTAATTTCAATTATTTATATTTTAATAACAATTATTATTATTTTAATTACAATTATTATCATTCTAATTACAATTATTATCATTTTAATTACAATTATTATTATTATTTTAAGTTAAATTATTATTATTTAATTTCTATTATTATTATTCATTCACGATGAGTTTTTTATAAAAGGCATTACTAGTTATATAACACTGGTAATCACCCTTGATATTCCCTGTAGAGTAAGTGGCAATACGTCTAAAATTCTCGTAAGTAACGCCTTTTTTCGAACATCGTTGCAAATAACTTTGCGTTCCCTCAACATCCGTTTACAGTTTACATCTCGCTTACATCGGACGTTGGTTTTCTTTAGAATATAAGGTATCTTAGGATTCTGGAACTCTACGTTCTCTTAATGTAAGGATGTGAATGGTGCTTTTCCTTTTCATGACCATTTTCTTGTGTTGTCTTCTTAATGCCGTTGTACCATATTTTGTATGTCCGGAGAGAGGCAGATTTTGTGACTTTCTCTTACATATCTAAAAATTTAAAATTAGTATTATCATTATATTTATTATTATTTGCACCAACTAGTAGTTATCACAGAGGTCATCGGCAGTGATTGCTCACCGACAACTATCGGTGTTTTTTTTCTGGACTCTAAGTGACAACAAGCCTCCCCAGATTTCCAGTACTCTCCACCCATTTTCGATAACAACCGCAAATGAACTTGCGGTATCGTACAGCCGATTACCATTGATTTCGCGCTGGTAAGAACCATTGATCTTCTCTGGAATTTGGGTGGCAATAAGCCTCCTGAAGGTCCCAACATTCTCCGCGCTCTTCCAGTGGAGGTCTGGTTTGTGGTGCTCTGTCTCAGTCTTCTCATCTTCCTTGACCCTTTCTACAAATATTTTGTGTTGTGTTTTCGTTCTGTTCATATGGTGGTGTCTTTTCATGTGGTTTTGTTTTCTTCTTGTACTTCCATGTGACTGGTTACTATTCGTAGTTTATGCTGATTGGTTTCCGCCTTCAAGGATTCTCTTAAGATTGCAGCTGTGTTGATCATTGCCTTCCTTTGTATGGTCTTAGTGATTCTTTTGATTCCAATTTCTCTCAGTCTTTTCTTCAGTTTTGGGGGATTGTTCCTAGTGTTCCTACGATTATTGGTATCATACTGACTTTCTTCATGCTCCATATCCTTTCAGTTATATGGCTTCTTCTGTGTATTTTCTCTGTGTGTTCAGTCTCTTTGGTATTCACTTTGGCAAGATTATTCCTTCTTGTGGGTTATTATAGCATCTGGTCTCCTTGCTTGTATGAGTGTGTTTGTTTGTACATCATAATCCAAGAGGGTCTTGTGTCTTTCGTTTTCCAGTACATTTTCTGGGTTACGTTTGTTCCATTTCTCTGCGTATTAGAAATTCAATTGTTTGCACAGTTCTCAGTCTCATTGTTCACACAGCCTGCATTTACTGTTCCTCTGGGTTTTATCTATTTTAGCTTTAATGTAGTTTATGCTAATCGCATTGGTTCTAGCAGCCATCAGTAAAGGTTTCGTTTCTCTGTTAAAGTGTCCCTGTCTTAGCCACGCCCAGCTATTTTCGTTGGTTTCCTTTCTTGGTAGTTTTATGAAGCGTCCATGAAGTTGTTTTTCTTCCCACTTTTTTTCTTGTCGTTTAGAATCTGGTTTCGGTGCTTCCTGAGTTGCTCGTTGGAACGGTGTCTCTTGCTGCGGTAATTAGTCTTTCTGTGTTCTGGGTTATGTATTACTCCAGCTCTTTTTTGTGTGTCAAACAATCTTTTATACTTAGCAGTCCCTATTCTTTCTAAGTTTTTTTTTCACTTAGAGTCTGTCCTATCGTCTTTGGGGTGTAGTACGCCATGCATGGTCGTTAATTTTTTTAGTCCTTTGGTCAAGGTTCCTGAGTTTTTATTTAGTCCAGCCTATGAATGCTCCAGAGTATCTTATTAGTGATACTGCCCAGGTGTTTATTCCTTTTACTAGGTTATTGCAATATAATTTATTTTCTTATATTTTTCTTGTTCCTCGTAAGTATTCTTTTCCAATGTTCTCTTTCATTTCTGTACATTTGATGGTGTCTGCCTCCAGAACTCTCAGATATGTATAGCTATTCCGTTCGCCTTGCGCCGTCATTTTCTCTTGGTTGGGAAGTTCCATGTCATCTGTCGTCTCAAGTTTTCCTCTTTTAATTTCTAGTAGTGCACACTTTTCCATTCCAAATTCCATTAAAGCTTATAGGATTTTTTTTAAACAAAAGCTAAGTTTTTGATTTCTTATTTCTGAACTGTCTCTCTCTTAAATAATCCATGTATTTACATTGCGATGACTACATCTTAGTAAAACACTATTTTACACAGGTAGTTCGATCTGTAGCGCAACTACTAAATTGTCTTTTATACTGTAACATCATAGCTAAGTGTCGCCTCGTATGACCTACTCAATAGTAGATTAAACCCTCCCACACACCATAATGGCCGGTGAAATAACTCCACAATTAATGTTGCTTATGATAGAGTAAAAATGGGGACCTATCTTACATCTTCTATTATGTCTAGAAGATGGTGGCTAGACTTATTCTCTCTCTCTCACTCTCTCTCTCTCTATCTCTCCTTCTCTCTCTCTCTCTCTCTCTCTCTCTCTCTCTATATATATATATATATATATATATATATAATGTTGTTGTTTTTTAAATCTTATTATACCTGCGGGTCACATAAATACCCGATTACTACACGGGAGCAGGCTATCCCCTTACGCTGTGTTGGAGCCGTATACGTTGTCAGGCCATCCATCTAAGAGAAGGACATCTTTGATAATAAAACCTTGCTACCAACTACTTAGGTCGTGACAGCAAATCGTTGGGGAGGGAGGCCTCCTTAGTCCTGATCGACAACCTTCCTAGAGCTGGAATCTCGAACAAAATATCCGATTTTCAAACTTAAAATTGCTTAAGGAGTAGATAGGATATTCCTATCGCCCGTCATTTGAACTTTTTCTCCGTCTATTAGTCAGGCGCAGAGGTACCAGCACTGAAACGCCTCAAAAGAACCCAGTGCCGAACCTTGTTTCCTGACCAGGACAATGAATGTCGTCTCTCTTTCTCTCAATCTAGACAACTTGGGGAAAGATTTTCGTCACCAAGTCTTACATGAACGGTCTGGGTCGCTCTTGTTCCGACGGGTTGAGGGTACAGCTTAGACAGCTTGTCTGGCTGCTGTTTCCGACTGACAGGACAGAAGCCCAAACTCTTAGGTAGTGCTAGGAACGACTGCTATATTATCAGTTGTAAAATACCGTGTGTAGCTGTACGTGCCATGCGCGCATAGAAAAGGGACCCCATAGTTATCCCCGGTGGGCTTTTCCGAGGTCACAACCCCCATTGACTAGGTGTGTGACTAATAGACTAGTTGTATGAGCTTCCTCCACCCCAGTCTATCAATAACAAACATGACATTGCAAAATTAAAATATAAAACACAAACCAGACACACAACACAAAACATCTTCGCCTCTACCCTTGAGGCTCGCATTCACTAATGTCCGGGGACGTAGAAAAGTTTATCCTGACAAACACCCCGTATATCCTAGAACTAAATGAAACGAACATTAAACCATGAACCTCCTCTCACAACTTTGACATGACTGACTACCTCCCTCTCTATCGTAAAGACTCTGACAAACATATGCACGGGCTAGGAGTTTATTTCGGAACAGCCTTCCCCTGACTAGAGAACAATGGTTAGAATCAGATGAGCAAGTCTACATGTGGTTTAGATTGACTTTACATCACAGCGTTAGTTACTAATATTTCTTATACCGTTCACCTTCGACCCAGGACTGTACCCTGCTAAAGTCTGTTTGAGAAAGCATAGTTCGAGCACTGTCACTCGACTCAGATGCCCAATTACATGTATTTGGGGATTTTAATGCACACCAACGTGACTGGATGGGATTCTTTTGCCTTATTGACGCAGTCGGTAAATCTACGTATAATTTTTCCTTAGCTCACTCCCTCTAACAGACTGTCGCTTTCCCGACCCGCCTCCCTGATCGAGTAGACCAGCAAACCTCACTTATCGACCTGTTCCTGACCCCACTGTCTGAGGCTTGTGTGAGTGAAGCCCATAGCCCGCTCGGGAACGCTTATCACGTCGTGGTTATGATTGCCATCACCCAAAAACTCGTTACAAAGCTGATGGGTTAATGCTCAAAACAACGAGATACTACGAACAGGCTTATTTTGGGTCGATAAGAGTCTACATCAGCGATGCTCCGTGGTTTGAAACCTTCTCACTCCCTGATGATCAGTGTGACAATGTGCTAACTGAATGGGTCAAAGCAGGCATTGAACCCTATGTCCCAATGCGAAAATTCTTCAGCAAACCCCACTCCTCTCAATGGTTCACCTCGAAATGTGCAGTTTTCATTGCTGAGAGGCAGCAAGCATTGTGAATGTTCGTCTGCCATAAGTCAACTGCGAATAGACAGAGGTTTATAGAATCAAGAAATAATTGTAAGGTAGTGATAGGTGAAGCAAATAGAAGGTATACAGAGATAACCAAAAAACGCATTCACAGAAGCTTAACATTCGCGATTTCTGACTAAATCTACAATAGCGTGGTAAACAATGGACAATAAACGATTCCCCCGCTATCAAACCACAATGATATTGTTTGCACGGCAGTTGATAATGCTATACTACTTGCCCAGCGTTTCGTCTTAAACTCCACTTTGGACTCAGCAAACCACCATCTTCCTAAATTCCCATTGCGGACTGAAGCCACGCTTGAAAATCTGGTCATCACCTTATCTTAGGTCAGGGTGATCATAGAAAACCTTGACACCTCCAAATCATGTGGGCTTGATCTTTTACCGGTAATAGTAATAATGAAATGCTCTGCAAGACTGGCCCCTGTCCTCTCCAAACCCTACAACTAATGCCTTGATGACTCTTGCATCCCTGATAGCTGGTAAATTGCCTCTGTGGTACTAGTCTTCAAGTATTCTGGGGATAGAACAGATCCTCAGAACTATCGCCCAATCAGCCTACTTCCAGTCTTTGCTAAAATCTTTGAATCCTTAATCAATCTAACGATAGTCCGGCACCTAGTTAATGCTAACCTTTTTCTGACCGCCAGTCATCTCTAAACGCATATATCATACACGGGGCAAAGCAGGTGAAGCTAGGGCAGTTGACAAGGTATGATATAAGGGACTCCTCCAAACATTCACTCATATGGCAGTACTGGACGAATATTAAATATAATTAGATCCTTCCTAACCAAAAGAAAGATCTAGGTTGTCCTCGATAGCCGTTCATCTAAGCAACATGACATGAATACAGGTGTACCCCAGGGATCAATCCTCGGACCTTTACTGTTCCTATTTTCATAAACGATCTACCTGAAAACATCGTGTCTGAGATAAGTATTTTTCTGACATCATGTAGGCAAAAAGGAAGCGTATATTAGAAATAATCCATTTTTACTTTATATTAAATGTTCAGTTAAATATTATACTAGCAAGTTAAAATTATACAGTTTTACATAGAAAAAGGTTTTGACTCTTTAAAGATTAATACCAAAGAGACAGTCTATTGATTGCAGATCGATGTTTTGAATTCGGTACGCTCTTTCTTTCGACCTGCCTTATTTATATTGTGACTTCTTTACTCCAATATATATTTATATTTTTTTATTTAACATGTTTTCTCAGTCTAGAAGGATTACTGATGCATTGACCAAGGAAAGAAAGTATCTCTTCGGTTTATTCTATTTTACTTTTCATAATCAAGGGAGACCCGAGAGCGCTCTATCCCTTAATAGACTCAAAAACGGCCTATGCTAGAAATCTCATTTCTTTGATACCTCATAACTCAAAAACCAATAAACCAAATTAGTTAAAACTTTGCACAATTTTTTTTTATATAGGTTCTACAAGTGTGTAGTATTTCAGCATCATTAGTCAAGGCAACCTAGAGATCCAGAAAAGTCAGGCATTATTTTGTGTTATCCGTGTGTACGTACGTACGTACGTACGTACGTATGTTCCACCCTGTATCTCATCAACTATTTGATAGATTCAGCTGATTTTTGGCAGAGATAGAGGTTCTAGGGTCTAGTTGATGGAATTTTAATTTCAGTTTACCATATACCTTAGTTTTCCAGAAAATTCCCAAAAAACTTAAAATGACCATTGTACTGCGGCATAGCCTTTACAATGAATTTTCATCTCAACCTTATTAAGGGCATATGATTTCAGTATACTGGCATTTATCATGGAATAGAATTAACGATTAAGATTAGTATCTGTTCTGATACTATACTAAATGTTTTCTCTTCTCGCTCAGTGAAGGGGAAATCCTTCTAGACTACGAATATTTTAATTTTTGCTCTAATCTGGAGTGCAACTTTTTGGGGAGATTGATTCTTACCACATTAAAACTGACAGTGTGCCTATGTCTGGCAAGTAAATAGGAACAACATAGTAAATGTTAAAAATGCAGTTGAGAAATCGTTTACAAAAACAGCAACAAATGCTTTATATCAATTCACAAATATTTAAATCGACGACTGAAATAGACAAAATGTCGGTGTTTAATGTGGGAAAACTCCATCAACTTTAATTTTATTTTGAAAAGTAAAAATAAAATAAGAACAAAAGTTAACCATAAAAGCAAAAAAATATCATATAAACGACAATTATTAACATCCGGATTGGTACCAAATAAAAATTGCTGCAGTTTAGAAGTATTTCTTCTTCACTGGTTGAGAAGGAAAAAGATAAGTATGCTGTCACAACAGGTACTACACTTTAACGTATTTTTCTTTTTAGTAAAGTAAAATAAAAATAAAATGAAAAGACAAAAGTATTGTAAATGCGGCCAATATTCAGAGAGGACGTAAAAATAATCACCGTATTTAGTTTTTAAAATATTCAAAGCAAATCATTTTCTTTAATTTTAAACAGTTACGATCGACTGGTTAATTTGTGTCACGCGAGGCGAATCTTTGACTTTGATTCGGGTTGGCTGTAGCGGGTAAAGGCGGAAACGGGCGGCCATGAAAAGTTAAAACATCACGTTGCTGACTTGTAGATAGCGATGCAAGATACGAGGATAAAAACGAATACATTTAATAAATGTTCCGAAACAGAAACCCTATGCAAATCAGTTGAACATAAAAAATTCTTGCGTTTGAAAAGAGCTATATTTTGTAAATTAGTTTTGTTTTGTAATAAATCGACAAAATGTGTTCGTAGTCGCCGGTTGCTACTGTCGGATTTTCGTAAATTTATAATTATTGTATCCGTGAGTCTCCTAGGGGAAATAAAAAATAATGATTTAGTTGACAAAAAATATTTTAGTAGTAATTCTGAAAGAAAGGGTAAACATCAGAAAAGAACCTATTACACAGTAAGTAAATAAGGTGACTGAAATAGGATAAACACCATATTTTAGCATTATGAACTCTTATAGACTTCGGCATTTTTTATGGGTGTGGGTACAATTCAGTGCCTGTTTAGGGGGGATGGCTTCTCCTCTATTTGTATTTATTTATATATTTTAATTTATATTAAAAGCATGCTTCTCCGCAAATACTCCTTTGTGCGGGAAAACCTGATTTTTTATTGCGTTTGTTTATGTTACATTATGACGGGCCCTGTATTTTGAAAACAGGTAAAGTTAGCTAGTATGAATTATGAACTGGGTGAAAGAAATAGGATGAAGTGCAAAATAGGTGCATTGATAATTTGGGACAAACAAAATGATTCATTCTGGGAATCATAACATACTGGATGTATGCTGGCCGAGATGAAACGCTCGGATTAAAAAGGTTAGACAAAAAGCGATATTGAGTTCTGTTATGACATTTGTTGAAGGGTCAAAATGCTCTGACGTCACAGATCCTTGGTGAGAAATTAGTTCTCTAGACAGTTCACCATGGAGGCGCGAGATGGACAGACGTCTATAACTGAGCTTTGCAATGCGTAGAGTCCGAGTGACATCAACAGATATGGGCTAAGACGCAGAGTAAGATCCCAACGGCGGGAAAAGAATATAGCCGATTGCATCCGTCACATTCCACAAAACAGTATGAAAGAAAAAGAGAGTTTGAATGAACGAACCGACGAGTGGAAATCTTTCCGATTAAAGTGTGAAATAAAAGTATGGAATCTCTCTCAAAAAGTCTTGTATTCGAGCGTTTTTGTCTCTCGTGCATGATGACAGAATTTGCCCACACAAAACAGATACACCACTACGATTACGAGCCAGCAACGGAGATGAGTGTGCGAGCAAACCCACGACTAACAGTGAGGCAGAAATCTATAAAGTAACTTTTAACATTGATTTAAAACGTAAGAACAATTTGAAACATGTTAAGGACATTATAAGTTTAACGGCAGTTTAAAGGCTTAAACAACTATTGTTAAAATGTTTATTAATCTGCATATAAATGAACGCTAAATTTACAAAGAGGCCCGGCCGACGTTTCTAAGTTTCGCGGTGAGTTTCGTGTTGTTTCGATTTTTGGTGGTGCGCTGAGAAACGTTGACCACGGGCCTGCGCATTACGATTTATAAAAAGATATAGAATAAGACTGTAAAGTAATATTTAAAATATGATATAGTAAAAAAAAAAGTCATTATGTCACATATTTTTAAAAATACAAAATAAAAACACACCCCGCCCTTCAAAAATGAAAATGACAAAAAATAACGTATTCAATACAGAATAAGCCCGACTATTTTTTTTATTACGCGTAAATAGAAATCTTTTTAGAATAGGGCAATAATAATGTTCCACAAATATTTAAAATAGTATTTAAAGAGTATATTTTTAATCAATCATTTCTTTTGTTTAGAATCAGTGTTTTAGTGTTTGTTCTGGTAGTTTGTTTTTATTGCGGATATGGTTTTTATAACTGATCGAATGCATGAGTATATCGAAGAAATTATTTTATTCTGTGTAAGTAATATTCCTTGTAAACTGACGCAATGTTTATCTTGCGGGGGTAAATGTTTTGTTGTTTGTCTTAAATTACATGTTAAATAGTTTATAATAACGTATCCAATGCATAATTTGACTAATGAAATTAATTTTATTCCGCCTATGAAAAATATATTGTAGACTGAAGCAAAGTGTATCATGTTTGGAGAGTCGAAATTACCACACAAAAAAAACTGACTTTGTGTCTAACAATTACATTGCATTTTTCAAGAGAAGTGATTGTATTCGTTGAATAGTAGTTGTAGGTAGATCTTTAAGAAAACTAAAATTATCAGAGAAAAAATGTGATTTTTAGAACGTTAAAAATCTACTTACGTGTAGGACGGATGTGGTTATTTATGATTGCCTGGAGTGATCTGTTCGGTAAAACGTAATATTTTATTCAGTAACCTATAAGCATTAGGTTTTCATAATAGCCGAATAAAATTCACTTGATTATAAATTTTTCGGTGTTTTACATAAAATCTCTTTATATTAAGAAAGGATCCAATGAATCTAGACGCAGTAAGAGTAGATAAATAGTAGTTAGTAAAAGAAAAGCCACTTTTTATTTGGGAGAGTGCGGGAAGCCAGAGAGAACAAAAGGCATAATTTTGGGACACACGCATGCAGGCTAAAGCTAATTAAAGTGAGAAACAGATTAGCAGAAGTAGGGGTTGGTTATTTTATTATTATGTCTGAGATTGGGGGGAATCGACTTTACTTCATTATAGAGATGAACTACTAATAGATTATACGTATAGCTTGTTATTCATCTTGTACTTTTTTTCGAATTCTTTATATTTTTAGTGCAGTCAATATATATATACGGCATGTATTAGTTAATATCACTTAATTGAACTTCCTATATTATTTATTGGTGGATTACACGCACACACACACACACACACACACACACACACACATATATATATATATATATATATATATATATATATTAAGCAGTAAGTTACTCACTATTCAAGTAAATACTAAAAACGGTACATGAAAGATAATATATCATTATAACATTTTTGTGGATACATGAAATAATAATTATATTATATATATATATATATATATATATATATATATATATATATATATATATATATATATATATATATATATATTAATATATATATATATATATATTAATATATTTGATTTGTAAAAGCTTTAGTTTCTATTGAGCACTTTTGAAAAAAATATTGGTTTTAAGTTCATGTTATCTATATATTTGAACTTAATTAACTAATTCCTATATATATATATATATATATATATATATATATATATATAGTTATGCATCAAATAGTATTATATAAATAATACTTTTTTATTGATTCAACATTTTCAATTATATCTTATCTTTCTCCATCTTTCTCTCTCTTTATCTCTCTCTCCTTATCTCCCTCTCTCTCTCTCTCTCTCTCTATATATATATATATATATATATATATATATATATATATATATATATATATATATATATACATATATATATATATATATATATATATATATACATATATATATATATATATATATATATATATATATATATATATATACATATATATATATATATATATATATACATATATATATATATATATACATATATATATATATACATATATATATATATATATATATATATACATATATATATACATATATATATATATATATACATATATATATATATATACATATATATATACATATATATATATATATACATATATATATATATATACATATATATATATACATATATATATATATATATATACATATATATATATATATATATATATATACATATATATATATATATACATATATATATATATATATACATATATATATATATATATATACATATATATATATATATATATACATATATATATATATATATATACATATATATATATATACATATATATATATATATACATATATATATATATATATATACATATATATATATATATATATATATATATATATATATATATATATATATATATTGACATACTGGCATAGAGTATAAAGCTGTTTGATTACCATTTTCCTTGCACAAAATGAAAAGGATATTGATAGTTTTCCACATCTGTTATGCATTAACGGCACCGATATTTTATTTAATGCTGATGTAGTTAAAGCTCTCAATTAACAAAAGCATTGACAGCATATGTAGATGGAGTTCATTAAATGTGAACATATTGACACACTGACAACCGTAATTGCGAGCACCAAAATTCAATTAAATTCCCATTTGCAAATGGAAAAACGGATGTTTTTATTGTGACATACGGGTTGGATTATATCCCGGATATGAATGCATTTTAAAAAGCTGGATTGATATTTACGGTAAACCAATTCACATGATTATTGTACAGTCTATATTGAGTTTGCTTCGTCTATTTTATCTCTACAAATCAACCAGCCACCTTATGCATGGAGTATTGTTGTCACATCAGGGTTAGTGCATTATCGACTAATCTATCTATCCCTCTTAGAAACTGTCTCAAAAATCTTCAGCCTCTGTCCCATCGCCGCAATGTTGCATCCTTGTGCTTGTTTTACAAGTATTTTAATGAAATGTGTTCCGTAAAGTTTCTGTCCGGTGCCCCCTCGACGTAAATACACTCGACCAACCCGACAATCAGCTTAATCCCATCCATTTATTGCGGATGTCCCTAGATACCGGAGAGCCTTCTACTCTACTAGCTTCTTTACTCGAGCTGCTGGCCTTTGGACCTCCCTCGCTGTTCCTTGTTTCCCCGACTATACCAACATGCAGCAATTTAAAACTAATGTGAACAAGCATATCGCTGCACAGCTTCCAATTTAGGATGACACCCGAAACGTTAACCCTAATACTTAGTAGTTCATTACGTCTACAGTGGCAACTTGCCTTGTTTAGGGTAAACTAAGTTTTAAAATATGTCAAGACTTTTCTGGTTATTTCATATGATAACAAAATATGATATTATTATAATGTGATTAAGTAAATCTACGTTTGCTTCCCTACGTTTCTAATTTGTAACATACTTGCAGTATACCAAATTGCCGTCATCCTTCTAGACTGATGGCTTGCTGCCATAAATCAAAGCTACTTATTTACACTCTTATAGGGACTTAGTCGACTCAAAACTGATGGAAGATGGAAGAAGTTTATTCAATTTTATCTTCGTTCGAAATGTGGGGTGGGGAGAAAGAAATGGGTCGATAATCACTGATTAATCATATTTTTAAGCCCATTTCAATATTCATTGTCCGTGCGTTGTGTGTACCCAAAGAACTGACTTTTTCGCTCTCCTACTTTCCTATTGAGTCATATGACGTCATATCTGTTTCTATTAATGTCCACAGTCTAGTCATCCTCACCTTTAGGTAAGCAAGTTGAGAGAGTCCGAACTTACATTTCTTTTTTGTTCTGAACTAACCATTGTTTATACTTGTGGGTTTACTCTCCAAATATTTTACACCTAGGTTTTTTTTAAATAAATGTTAATTATACAGAATACATGTTCCATTCGTTCAGAATGTTATGTTTAAAAAAAGATTTTCAGCAATTGTGATATGTCTAATAAGAAACTAACTTATCAAGTGACCCATTTTTTGTTATATTTGATCAATCATTTTCACTCTCTCTCCTTATATTTTGATCAAGCTTAATACTCTCTTTATATATACTTTCTGTCCTTCATTCTCTCCCGTTTTCTGTTTATAATCCATAAGAAAATAAAGGTAATATTGCTCTCCATCTCTCTTCATTTAAAAAGACGGTACTTTTGCAGCTTACGGACTGTTATTATTTAGAAACTCATTCTTAACACGGGAAAGGAGGCTTTGTTAAGTATTCCGTACTTTCACCTGACAATTTAGTAAACAAAATATACGGTAAAATTAAATTCAACTTGCAAATCTTATTTAAATAACAGCACGTTACTTAAACTGCAGAAGTACCAAAACGACAGACAGCAAGAAAATGTTAGTACTATAACTAATACCATATTTGTTCAGAGAGTCGCGTCTGTGTGGAAGTTCATTTGTACCAAATATGGTTTGATGACAAAATAGATTGGGAATTGTATTAATAATTATATTGGTGGTACTTTTGGAGGAGGTCACTTTGTTTTAAACAATAAATTTAAGTTTTCTTTGCAGAAGACTTTAGTTAGTTACTGATTCGTTATTACTCTATTTTATTGTTTGTTTTTCAACTATCTGGAATACTGTCACAGTTTAATAATAGTTAGTCATCTAATGCAAAATCATACAAGCATACTATTAATGCTCTAACCAGGTACCTAGTATTTTATGCTTGTACATTTGAACCCTTATTTTCTCTTCGATCATTCGTCTGTTGGCTTATCGGAACTGAACTTGTTTCTGTTTTTCTATCTAACGCTTTTACGGGTTAGGGTTACTTCATTTTACTTATTTATATTCACATTCTATGTTTACCTGTAAACCCGAATAGCATTTTTCCCCTTCGTCAGAAATATTGCACATTAGATATGAATACCTGTACACTACGTGATCATGACTTATTTAGTATTTTGTGACAAGGCTTATTTACAAATGGTTAAAAGAAGAATAGTATAATATGCTGTTAAAAAATAACACGAAACGACATCTTTAATGTGAACCAGATTGCTGCCGTACTTTTCATATCATGAAGATATGTTTCATCATCATCATCATCATAGTTTTTTTTTATTTCACTCATGCCTGGTTTCTTACCACTTTGTTTTATCCTTGGCTAGGCGTGATCAAGTAAGACCTAATTGACTATCGATGTCGTTCGTCCATCGGATTTTTGGCTTTCCTCTAAGTATTTTCCATTGCCTCCGGGTCCATTCTGTTGCTCTATATGTACCCCAGTTGTCTGTTTATCTCGAGAAGTTAATTTACCCATCTATGTTTTGGCATTAGTATGGTAGTGATGATGTCATTTACTCTAGTTTTCTGTCTGATCGAAGTGTATTTTTCTTATCATGTAAACTGATGCCGAGCATAATGCATTCTATTTTGTATTGTGCCACTCTTAGCTTTTCTATTGCTGCATTATTAAGTGCCCAATGATTCGCTACCATATGTAATAACAGGCATGATGCATTTATTGAACACTTCTTGTTTAATGTTAATCGTGGACTTTCTACTCTTCTACTTTGGAAAATGATGTCTATCCAATGTATAAATATTCACTTTTATCAAAAAAGCTGTCTTGCCTACACGCTGTATACATTATACATTTCAAAGTTTTATGTAACGTCATAGTTTTTTAAGTTGATCTTATTTTAAAAGTTCCAAGAAAGTTGGTGTAAGACATAATGAATTAATGAAATAGGCCACTTTTTCTAAAAAGTCTCCAAAAAACGAAGAAGAAACTTAATGGAGGTTCACGATAAACTAATAATTGCCATAAGTAATACACTGACGCTGAAGTGTCGATTTATATTCAAGCGTTGCTTGACATATCTAATTAGTGCGACCTGTAGCCGGCAGGGGGAGCTGTCTTCTTAGCTGCTCAGATATTGGCTGAATTCAATTAAGATATCACTATTTCCCTTTTTTTATATGACACATTTTTATCTAGTCTTGATATCAGATAGTACTTACTGATCCAGCACTATTCTAGCCAGAAAATGTTGTTTTAGTCATTAAAAAGACATTTTCATTAAAATTGAACGCGTGTTCCTATTTACTTACCTCCTCACAAAGGAAAAGTTATAAACAAGGTCGGTGTATAATGTAAAGAAAATCCAGCTCCCCAAAATGGGGTCACTCTTGGTGGGAACAAACGTAATAATTGCTTCAGTCTAGAAGAACGTCTTCTTCACTGAACGAGGAAAGAACAGACTAAGTGTAGCATCAGAACAGATACTACACTTTGTTCCTAAATAAAAGGTCAAGATTGTGCTTAGTAATATTTCTTAGATGTATACAGCGTATAGACTGTTGGTTAATAGTTATATGGATTATATACACATTTCACAAATAATAAAGGACAGACATCTTTCTTTGAAAAACATATAATTTTGGTAGAGGGTTAGGGGTTAGGGGCAGGGTTAGAGTTAATACAGGATGACGTTAAAAGAATGTCACTAACAGAATCATTAATAAAATTAAGAATTATTTCCGCAATCAAACCATATTTGGTATAAATAAACTTTAGTATATCCTTGACAGGTCTACTATGTTTCAGTTATCAGTCTTTTTTAATCGTTGATCAATAATATATGAGGCCAGTTTGGTGAGCGTCTCATTAGTAGAACATGTGATGGGGTTCACACTCACTAGATCCCCATATTTATATATACAGGTTTATCTCAACGATAATCTATATCTAAACAATACCCAAAACCATCCTAGCCCATATCAAAGCAGTGCCAAGAGAGGTGTCTATAAGAGAGTGGTCAGTAAAACCTATTAACTATTTTACACGTCGTAGCCAAGTAGGCTTATAATTGAACAACGATAATACAAACACTGTATAGCATTCATGACTGACACATGGTGAACAGGCATAAGCTTATGTGTACTTGTACCAAATGTGTTTGCTATCAGAAGGGCTTTGTACTTTTATGAACGATTTCATGGGGGAATTTTCTTTTGCTTAAGCTATATTATAAATACTAGCAAATATATGCTCCCTCCGGTCGCATATTTTTGCTTGATCGCCGCGTCAGAAATTAACGCTTACGTGTAAACTGATTTAGCCTCAGTCATATTTCTTAGGTGGTTATACGTTGATATTCTTTATTTATGACCAAAAATAGTTGTAGATGTAAATAATGTAAATAGAAATTTTGACCAACCCCGATTTTTGTATTAACCTTCCCCATAAATAGAAATGTTTTTAATAATTTTTAAATCAATATTTATTTTAATTAAACAATTTGATTCAGTAAAATTGTTAAAATCAACAATTTAAAGAACTGAACACAGCAAACAGTATTTTTTGGATCGGAAGAAAGGTGTACATAAAATAAAACAATAAAAAATCTGTATTCTTGTACTGTAGGATCTGTGCTGACTTTGACGACGACCCAAACACTAACCCTAACACCCACTTTGACTCTGACCCTAACCCTAACGATGGAGTCAAAGTTAGCGCGGGTCCTAAAGTGTAAAAGCACCAAAAAATCAAATATAGTTAACATGGTTACTTATGTAAATGGTCTCGGAAAGAAAGTTTACCTAATTAAATTTGTTAGAATGTGTGTGTGTGTGTGTGTGTGTGTGTGTGTGTGTGTGTTCGTGTGTGTGTGTCTGGTTTTTTTTAGTAGTAATTTTTAAATCGATTTTTATTTTAATTAAACAATTTGATTCAATAAAATTGTTAAAATCAACAATTATAAAAAAAACAACTAAATACAGCGAACAGTATTTTTCGAATCGGAAGAAAAGTGTTTATAAAATGAAACAATGTAAAAATCCGTACTCTTTTATGTGTGTGTGTGCGCGTGCGTGTGTGTTTTTAATGACATTTTTTAATTAAACAATTTGTTTCTAAAATCAGTTATATTATTTTTGTTGTTGACAGAAAAGAAAAAAAATCACATCTTTTTTTTAATAAATAAAACATGGAATAATAAGAACAGTTTATGAATAAAAGCTTAACAGCGTAAGTTAAAGTAAAACGGTAATATTAGCGTTTGTTTACAAATTACGCGCTTGTATTGCGTCCAAACTGAGTTCACGGAGGGAGATTGTTTCAATGGATTTACGTTCTGCACGCTGTTTAATCAATTGGACGTAGATGAAATAACTACGTAACTGATTAATTTTTAAATCAATTATTATTTTAATTAAACAATTTGATTCATTAATTATAATTTATAAGTAAGATTAGTAGCGAGCAAAATTACTTAAATACATGATGAAATCTGAATGAAACGATCCTGAGTGTATGTTTGCGAATACTAATTTATTAGAAGTTCAAAAGCAATTGATTATGTAAATTGAGAAATGCCCATAGTGTTTATGCCGGTTTTTTTCATAGTATATAATGAAGCTAGTGGACTTAGTAAATAGTTATACAACTTTAATGGAGTTTCGGCTTCAGACAGACAGACAGACAGACAGACAGATACATTAACTCCATTATTAATAGATGTATTTTATACTCTTTTGCAGTAATATATTATCGAAATTAGGTATAGAAATACATATCCGGTGAAAGTGTTTAACCAGTATGATTGACACATAACTTCATAGAAAAATAGACTAGTTGACTAAACCGCGTGACATGTAACAAAGTTTGTTAAACTAATGCATTATTTATGGTCCTGATAAATTGGAGCGCTCGGGCCCCTTATTCTCTCTGGGTGCTAGTCTCACAAAAATAAACTCGTAGTTAAGGTAATGTAGCTCTATTATTATTTATTACTAATAAGTCATCACTTATCAAGGCCAAAGCCACTCGAAGATAATGATAAATGAGTTTCATGGATTAGCAGTTTAATTATAAAGAATATTATGAGGGGTTTGAAAAAAGATTAATAGTTTTATTTAATTGTGTACAGATGAAGACGGTTCATGACAAGTACTTGTTGACATTTTAATTGATGATGGCTATGTTGTAGTCAGCAATAAAGCAGTCTAGCAGTCATATATTCCACAGAAGAGAGTGCCTAGGGAAAGAAACTCAGTTAATGGAAATTCTGTCTGACTCTAGGTACACGGGGGAATAAAGGAATGTTTTCTGTAGTTGTGGTAATAAGAAAAGTACTTACCGTGAATTTTTTACAGGAAGTAACCAGAGATTGGAGCTCAGTCGAGCATCTTCAATGGAAATGAGGAGTGTTAAATAAAAATCAAGTGAACGAAAAGGAATAAAGAGAAAAGGTGATATAAGACGAAACAGGAAAAACTTACATGTCTTTCGATAGGAAAATTCTTTCCGTATGTATTGAAGAATCTTTTCTTTCGAAAGGTGGTTTACAATTAGAGACTAACAAAAAAAGACGAAAGCAATGTTCATTTATTTTATTGGATGTTACAATGATTTCTTGTACTCTTCAATATCTCGTGAGTTGTTTCGAACCCCAAGAGAATCAGCACTGTTTACTCAAAACATTCACTGTGATATATTTTTATTTGTTAGATATGCAATGCTTTTTTATCAATTCAGTGTCTTCTCTGCATAACTAACTAGTCTATGAATTACTTTTGTTTATTTGTCAAATCTTACAATATTGTGTTCGCATTCCATCAGTGCAATCTTATCCAAATTCCAAAACTTATTCTAGCACACGTTTCGTGACGAATAGTATCACCACCACGTATCCCACAGGACAATCTCATTACAAACGTACGAGCATTAAATATTTGATGAGAAGAGTGATATTATACATATTTATTATTGTCACTATGGAAGTGACAGTAGTTAAGTGGATAACGACGCCTACTGACGACCTTGGTCTGCTAAGTTCGAATCTAGTCGGTTCTATAGAATCACTTTTACTTAGGGGTGTTGGCAACCATATGTAGTCTCTCCTACAAAAATGTAAACAACAAGATCGACCCTGTCAACAAAGTTGTAACGTGTTGATTTATACGAATGTATTTACTTTTACTTTTGTACTAGAATTTCCCGCCTTGGGACACAAATTGCTATTATGAAGTAACAAAAATATTGTTTTCATTTTTTTGTTTTGATAGATATTGATAAAATAATTGCATTTAATGTTAATTTAATGTATACACTCTTCAACGATAAGTGGCAAGACAATATATAACGTATACGAGTGATGATAATAGCTTCAGGAAAACTGGGTGCTAATCATTTAGTATCTATTATAAGAGTAGATAGACATATGGAACCAAGATAGAATTTAATCGCTTGCCACAGACTCGATATAAATTTTTCATTACAAGAGGGTTCCAGTAAAAATTGATAATTCTTTAATATTCTTTCATTTCATCAACCTTTGAAGTATTTGATAGCGGAAAGGTGTTATTGTGTACTAGTAACGGGTTAGAAAGTTGCAGACTATAGATGAAGGGAAACCCCGAAATATTGGAATAGAGGGATATCACCATCATGATTTGTGTCATATCAAAAAATTCGGAAAACCTAGCTGCAGCTTTTTGAATACAGTTAAAGCCGTAAAGTGTTAGCTGGAGAATTGCGAGGGAGATGTGGAAGCATTGGCTAGCAGGAAGGATAATTGCAGCTCTGACTGTTCGCAGAATTGAATTCGTTGGGAAGTTGCATAAAGGTGCGGCAAGCTTCAGGCAATGCAATTCAGATCTTGGCGAAACAGTGTGGCGTCGAAGTTGCGACTATAAAGAAAGCCTTTAACAAGGATGTTAGATACTCTTCCTAAACTCCAATGTCCAATGGAAGACGCCTTGGGAAAGCTAAGAAAGTATTTAATACGATCTAACACACCGTCGATCTAAGGATGTTCTGGTTCTTATCAGGAGCAGTTGTACAACGCACAGAACAACAGGTAGCTAGCTACAGTCCGGATGAAGTGCCGGGCATTATTAAAACCAAATTCCCTCAAAGTTTGATAGTCTTTGACTGTGTTTTTAACCGAGGCTATTTTATGCCGCTCCACATTTTTAAGAACAGACTCGGACTCAATTTAGATGACTATATTTTGTTGGTCTCTACTAGGTGCAGGCTTGGGTGTAAGTCTATGGAAAGGCTTTATGTGTGGCAACAGTGTCTAGCACCATGGCAAACCTCCGGAAAACCTATAAGTGGTTGACTCCACCAGTCTCAATATCTGGTTCAAACTCGCCAGATGTATGATGTTCAGTTTAGAAAAAAAAGCAAGTGTGACACCTGTAGCACAAGCTGATTGCAAGGGGAAAACTGGTTTTCAAGCTCCTTCCGAAGGGCATCGTGAAGGCTGTGTGCTCTAAGTTTATGGCACAGAGCGGCTTTTTTCTGGAACTTTTGATTTTGAGGAGAAATTATGTGGTTTTCTTTTCTATAGCGTACAAATTGTGTTGAATAATCCCTCTCTCGCTTTTCTCTTTCTCTCTTACTCTCTATCTGTTTATATATATATATATATATATATATATATATATATATATATATATATATATATATATATATGAGTAGATAAGTGATGAGAATAAAAATCAAATAGAATGCAATATTCATTAAATCATGAATTGTTAAAACAAGGGTTGTATAAAAAACTTTTCGCCTTTCTTTCAAAGATATACCTTTATAATCTGAAGAAGTTCGACCGATAAATCAGTAAGACTATAATTCAAACATTTGAAAATATAAAAAGAGAAACAATTTAAAAAGTGTAAAATATGCAAAGAAAATCGTCAGCATTGAAGAATCACATAACATTCGTGTAAGCAAATTATTTGTAACTGTTACCAAAAGAAACAGGGAGTACTGATAATGGGGTAGACTTTTTTTTACTCAGTTTCCAGGAAATACCACCGTCTAGGAACTACTAATAAGTTAATAATGAATTCATAAAGTTGTTTATAATGTCAGTTTAAATTATCAATTTTTTAAAGAAAGAAAAAATAGCGACTAAGACTAGCTGGAATATATACGAATACAGGGGGACATTTTTCAGGGAGACAACCTATTTCCACTCCTGTTCGTTATAGAGATAAGTATGTGTAATAAAAAGGTAAAAAGTACAACTAAACTCGTTCATTCTAGATATAATAGAATTTCGGATAGAAAAATGTACATTGTTTGTGATGAAGTGTGTAAAACTCGTAAAACTATATGGATCTACGCAATTCATGTCATCGGATCATTTAACGACGTGGCAATTGCAAATACCTGGACATCTTTGAAGGAGACATCAAACAAGCAAATAGGAATGAGATAATACAAAGAAAATACTTCAGGATATGAGAAATTCAATTTTGCCAGAAACCTAATGAAAAGAATAGACTCCTGGGAAACACAACTGGTAAGATACTTAAGTACTTTCATAAACTGTAGAAAAGTAGAACTCAGAAACCTAGATCAAAGAACGGGGAAACTAATGGATATGCTTAAAGCATTACACCTGAGAAATGACATTGGCCAACTTTATAGAAAAGGGAAATGAAGAAGGAAGAGGATTCGTAATTGAAGATTGTGTAGACGATGTAATTAACGGGTAAGCAAAATACATCAGACAAAAGAAAAGGGGGGGTAATATTAATCTAAAAGACAGAACACTGTAATATGGAATAATAAAATAAACCAAAATCTGAAATAAAAGATTACTAAAGGAATTGTCTTCAAGAAAACGTGGGCTTGGCTGCGAAATAAATACTTGAAAGGTAATAACTCTTTGTAGTTGAACAAAGCAACACGATAAAAGCATATATCGACAAGAAAGAAAAAACAGTAAATGTGGACTATATGGACAAAGGGACGAAACAGTTAATTACATCATTTTTTTTAACATAGTTCATCTCAAACAAGCTCCCATGTAAACGTAACAGGCTATTGAGAATTAAAATGAAAGTTTTTGGGGTCATCCTGAATTGGTAATTGTGAAGCGAGATGCTTGTTCACATTAGTTTTAAATTTCTGCATGTTGTTACAGTTAGAGAAACAGGGAGCAGGAAGTGAGTTCCAAAGTCCGACCGCTCAAGGAGAGAAGTTATTAGAGTAGAAGACACTCCGGAATCTGGGGACCTCCACAGTTAATTGATGGGATTTAGCTGATTGTCGGGTTAGTCGAGTGTATTTACGTCAAGGGGGCAATAGAGCAGCAAGTTTATCGGAGCACATTCCACTGAAGTACTTGTAACGAAAGCACAAGGATGCAACATTGTGGCGATGGGACAAGGGCTGAAGCTTAGTTGATAGGGAGGGGCTTACTAGATTAGATACTCTTTTTTTGGGACCTATTCTAAGGGGGGGACTAGCGCATGGTGCACCGGCCCACATGTGACAACAACCCTCCATGTATGAGCGGTTGCTGGCTTTGTAAGGATATAGGATACTGTCAGGTGTAAGAGTTTTTAAGCACGGTAAATGGATCCCAATTTCTTTGCAGCAGCCTCGCAATGGTGTGCTATGTATTTTTTTCCAATTCATGTGACCTGTGAATGTTAGGCCCTTTAGTTTGAATATCATAATTGAATGCCGCAATAAAAATAAACATGACATGGTTAGGGAAGGTAGTAAACTGAGAGATGTGTAAACGACTAAACTTTTAGCGCACAACAAATGCGACACACACTACTTGAAACCATGTTGGATTTTCCAACATAGTTTTGAGCAAGGCATAACACTTTCTCGGACCTTGAAATGAAGACAAACTTAAAGCAATGATGATCGTCAACTGAAGGAACCCCTGTCAAATAATCAACTTCGCCGGTAAATGAACAAATATCCTTCTCTATAATATAAACCAATGCGAATTCATTGGTTGATAAATAAATATAAATTCGTCTCGTCACTCAAAGCCCTCTATTTACATCTATAGAGACAAGTATAATACATGTACTAATATATATATATATATATATATATATATATATATATATATATATATATATATATATATATATATACACTCATGGTCAAACATTTAAGACTACTTGAAAATCTTTTAAAATAAACCTTTTATTTAAGGATAGATTTTAACTCGAACCAATTAAGGTTACCAATACTACAATCTAAAAGTTTATGGAAACAAAAAGCTACATTTCAAATTTTTTTATTATTTTATTGAAAAGTTTACATTTTTTATAAAAGAAAAGATTTTACAGTTGATCAAAATTATATAACCAGAGACAAAAATTCGACGAAATTGTACGAAAAGTGTATGAAAACATTCAACAACCAACTTTAATAATGAGTTCTACTTCCACTGGTGTTGATTGCTTCAAATATTCCTTGAGGCATGCTAGAAATAAGCGTTTCCATTAAAGTACGGGGGATGTTGCTTCAGCTTCTGAAAGTGTCTTCACGGATTTCATTTTTTATTAAATACTGTTTCCCATTTTAATAAAGATCTCTTGTCATCCATCCCCAAACATTTTCAGTTGGGTTCAAGTTCGGTGAGCATGCAGGATGTCCCAAGAGATGGACCCCATTTTCTTGTAGAAAAGTAAAGGTCCGTCGTGCAGCATGAATTGCATCATTATTCTGTTGGAATAACCATCCATCCCCACACCAACAATGGCCCTCCGTCATCAACGATGCTTTTTGTAGCATGCTAACATAACAAGCCGCTGTCTGACGATCCTGCACTACTTGGAGCTCCATCGTCCCTCTGCAAGAAAGTGCACCCCATACCATTACTTGTAGGGAAACATTCAGGGGTCAATTTTTGTGTTATGACAATATTGTTGAAAACCATCAGGACCATCTACAATTAATGTTTTCATCATCAGAAAACATGACTTTCTTCCACTTCTCAACGTACCATGTTTTATATTCACTACCAAACGACAAGTGGTCCGTCTTGTGACGTGGAAGCACCCGAGGAATTTGTGTATGCTTTTTATTTACCAGGCTTTTGTCGCCAGTGTCGTCTGATTGTTACTGGACTGCAATCAGCATCTGTGACTGCCTTAATTTGACTAGAAGAAAGTTCACTGTCTTTTAGAACACCCCGTCTTATCCTCCTACTCAATACAGGAGAAATTTATTGGAGTATACCAGTCGGTTTTGCTTTTTTAGAAAGTTGCAAATCACAGTTTTACTGCGATTTTCCTTAGCTGACAACCCTTTCTTATGGAAATCTAGAATTCGAGAACGCTCAACTTTTGTAAGTGTATTGTTTTAGGCATGGTGACACCTTTACGCAGTGATTGTTAATCTCAAACTGAACTCAAAACATTGGAATTACCATAGATCTAACAATTTATATCCATGGTGTTATGATGTTGATCAAGTGTAAAATGCCTCATTTTATAAAAATGTAAATTTCTGAATTAAATGTTTGGAATGTAACTTTTTGTTTCCATAACCTTTTAGATTGTAGTATTGGTAACCTTGATTAGTTCGAGTTTCAAATCTATCCTTAAAAAAACGTTTCTTTTAAAAGATTTTCAAGTGGTCTTAAATGTTTGAACAGAAGTGTATATATAGTATAACTTTTAAGTTATACAAACATTATTGGTTACATATGCAATGTTTCAGTTGTCCTCTCGAGAGTCAACTTTCTCAGACCTTTAACATTTAGAGTTTCTCTAAAGGTCTGAGGAAGTTGACCCTCGATGGAGAGGACAACTGAAACGTGTCTGCACATATGTAATCAATAATGTTTGTATTAATAAAAAAATATACGAAAAAACAGTTCTACTTTTATTAAGCACTTTTATAAACACTGTAGTTTTATTGTATTAGAATCTAGAGAAACAAATATAATGTATGTACTATATATATATATATATATATATATATATATATATATATATATATATATATATAGCTTTGATACAGGGAAACCGTCTGTATTTGGATGACTATATTAAGACATTATCTTGGGTAGAGCTTATTTGTAAGGATATCGCCAACTGCCATTAGCTTTAAGGCAAAGCTCATAGAGTAAAACTAATTCAAGCTCCAGGCACTTGACAATGTTTACATTGAGATATCACTTACATTTAGTCAGTGTCTTATGATAGCGCAGGGGTACAGGTGCCGACTGTCATCTCGATGGTGGAATTTCTATCCCGGCTTGAGGCTTTTACTTGTCTAGCTGCATTAAAGAGCTGTGATACAGCGACACAGTCTGTATGTGGATATATATATATATATATATATAGAGAGAGAGAGAGAGAGAGAGAGAGGGGTAGAGAGACGGAGAATATATATATGTAGAGAGGTAGTATGCGTACACATCTCTGTGTCTTCGTTGTATAATGTAAAAGGCTATCTGCAAATATTTTCTATATAACAATATATCATTTTCAGATAATATACTCTGAAGTTATGAGAAATAATGAAAATCTTTGCATAAGTATTAAGGTGGCGAAATTATAAAAGAGAACCTCGTCTATTCTATATTTAAATTATTATCTGTAAATACTGAAATGTTAATATTTTATCATATCGAAAGAACGAGAAACACTTGAATATAAAATATGATAAACACTCAATGTCTCGAATGTCTTCAAAGGAAATTGCGGAATAGACACTTGAAAAGAAAAAAAAGAGTTGTAACAAAACGAGGCCATTACAGAATGGACAATATAGATAAAACATTAAAATTTATATTGGCTGTATTTAAAGTGTAATATGGAAATAGAAAATAGAGACGAGAAGATTTATTCATGATTTATTCGAAAGGCCAGCTGGAAACTTCTCCATTGTTTGTTATGTTTTGAATATATATTTATTGATAACGTCAATGTATCACGACTGATTCAAAAAATAATATATCGTGATACATACAAAACATGTTAAGATGTTTGATTCATATTATACGAAACAGATATGTGTCTGTGTTTTTATCCACAGAGAGTTTTTTTTCTAAATCAGTGCTCTTCAGTGTGGTATAACGGTGGCTACGAAAACAAAAACACTGCACACACTCACACACACTTTCTCTCGTTATATCTTATGAACTTTCTATCCCTCTGTATATATATTTTACATATTCATATATACATATATATATATATATATATATATATATATATGTGTGGGGGGGGGTATATATATACATTAGTATGTGAGTATTTGCGTGTGTGTGTTTTAAGCACAGACAGTTTGTTTTGCCGTATCAGTGTTCTTTAATGTGACTAGAACGGTGGGCGCTTCAAGCTAAGATTCGATATATGATTAAAGTCATAGAATAAGAGAAGCATATGATGTTAATATTGTCTCATTATGATATACCTAGAGTATTCTATTCCTTTACGTTGTGTTATGTATTTACGCTGAGAAACATTGATATTTAATGTAGAGCATTATATATATATATATATATATATATATATATATATATATATATATATATATATATATATATATATATGTATACATAATTATAGATAAGAGTGATACCATACTGTGATTTAATGTCAAAATCGGAGCAAAAAAGATCTTACACATATTTCTACAGAAACATTCTAAGTATAATTGAACAAAATCCAAGTTATTATATGAACATCTCTGTCCGTTTGGGATATTTATTTGAAGACTTTATATATGGATCTTTACCTGGGTATTCAGCGGGTTTAATCAGGCAAGTGTCTCTCAGAACAGGGATGTTCATACGATAACTTTGATTTATTTCAAGTATCCTCTGAATTTGTCTCCGGAAACATGTGTAACATTTATTTTTCTCCGAAATTCACATTCAATCGCGGCATTATGTTACTTTGACCTGTCATTTTATTTATGTATAGCATATGTATTTAGACATATATATATATATATATATATATATATAATATTATTATTATTATTATTATTATTATTATTATTATATCATTTATTGTACTATTTGCCATAAAACCCATTAATAATATTGTACAGGAGTAGATATCAGAGGATTTCGGTTTGTGTGTGAACTTGCGCATCAAAAAGTTTAAATATATTGAGATTGGTTAAAAATAAGTTAACTAATCTATATATAGGAATTTAATGGTAATCGAATTTGTATGGCAACCGAATATGCGTGGGCATATGTATACAGCTGCAAAACTTGATGTGTGCATCTATATTGTTATAGAATGTGTAGAAATTGTATGTTTTCTACATAATTTGTCAGAGTTATAAGGAGAGTAAAAATGTAAGATTTTAAAATGTGATCTATTTCTGAATGGCTTGTGGTTGCTTACAGCTTCTTACACCATTGGAATGTCAAGAAGATTTATGCATTGTTTTTTCTAATATACAAAGAAATAAATCTTAATCCTTAAATATAGAAATATAATAAAATAAATAATTTAAGATATCAACCTTTATATATACTTTTAATTAAAGTCATGTAATATGACATTTTCTCTGTGTAACCTTTGCGAAGGAATGTATTTCGTTCATTTCCATCTTCGTTTTATACAAAGAACTGGCCTGACGACGATAGTTCTTTGCTATAACTGAAATATGACTGAAATGTGTAGTAAAACCGTTTGCATAGGTTAAATAAAAATGATTGTGAAGAAATATATGTTTCTGAATTTTTGTGATGGGGAAAGATAATTTGTAAATTTTTAATTATTCGGACCACTGCTTTCATCTTGAGTGTTATCATCAGAACGTTTCGACCGCTGTAACCTCCGGCCTTCTTCAGGTGTATTTTTCGAACTCGGGTATATTTCTAACGGACTCGGAAATCTGGACAGAATTTTGAACGGAACACTTTATTTAATCCGACGGAACGAGAGCAAGCTACACCCGTAGATTTAATAAAGGGTTCCGTTCGAAATTACGTCCAAATTCCCGAGTTCGACAGAAATATTCCGAGTTCGAAAAGAAACACATGAAAAAGACCGGAGGTTCCAGCAGCCGAAACATTGTGATGATAACACTCAATATTAGAAGAGTAGTTTGAATAACACAAATTATACAAATATATATATATATATATATATATATATATATATATATATATATATATATATATATATATATATATATTGTTTTTTGCATCCTGAGGAAGCCTTTCAATCACACGAAACGTTGACGAATACAAAAATAATATAGATTTTGGCTCTCTCTCTCTCTCTCTCTCTCTCTCTCTCTCTATATATATATATATATATATATATATATATATATATATATATATATATATATATAAATTACATCGATTCTTTATGGCGGTGCCATATATATGTCAGGCCTCTTAGTTACAGAATAAATGCAGCTAGTTTTACATATGTTTCTAAATATTTACAGGATTGTGCGATGTGCGATGTGCGCTGATTTTGACTTTCTTACCTTTACGCTATAAAATACTTATCTACAATTATTTACCTTATACCTAAACTTGGTTGCACACTTTCTAGCAAAAAATATTATTTTGGGGTCGTTTACTCGGAGCAGAATTCAACAGTAAAGAGATTCCTCTCGACATTTTAGCATCAGAAATTCATCGCTCTCCATCTAAATTAGCTCAATTTGTAATTCCTTTCAAACATTTTCTACATCAACATTAAAGGGGTTTCCAAAAAATAAAAATTACTTTTGCTATCACTGAAGTCATTAATTCTCGAGTGTGATTCTTTTTTTTTAATTCGTTTAAATTTACAACAAAACCAGAATGTGACCGTGATTGGCTCGTGGGGAATTAAAGCATCAGCAGTTCTGAGTTGATGCTTACAAATTTGAATTTTTGATTGACATTAGAATAATCCAAAAAATCGATTGATTTAGACTTTGTAATTTTAAATTTAAATCATTCAAATGTTTAGTGAAATCTACGAGGAATGCAAAGCTACAATGCCAATTATTATTGTTCTGTTCGGTAACAAAGTAGCCCTTTATTTCTAAGAAGGCACATAACTCTGAGACTATACTAGTGTTGAAGCATTTGCCATTTAGTAAGCAAACAAAGCAGGTCACACTGAAACAATCTTTAACGTGAAATATGTGGGTTACTTAAAATATAGGTTAGCAAATAGGATGAATAAGGTGTAATATAGTCGTATCTGAAATTTTAAGGTGATATGGTTTTGCGAATTCTCTAGGTAAATTATGAAAATACAAATTTTCGATATATTATTTATACATTTTCGTGTAAAATATTTAAAAAATACCGTTAACTGCTCGCAAAAAAGAACAGATACTTAATTTATTTCAAAATATGAGGATGTCTTTTGTTTTGCTCCTCCGGAAGGGTTCCATTTGGGAGCCCGCTGAACATAGATAAATGAATAAGTGAGTGAGCAATAAAGGTTAATCATTGTGAATTTGTTTTTTTGTTCTTAGTCTTTCAGAAATGGCTAGACGATTGAATTTCGAAATATACAATATTCAAAGTTGTAGTCTTTATAATACGTTGAATAATTAGGTTTACACAATGGTTCTCGTTAGATCACCGAAGTTAAGCAATGTTTTACCTGGTCAGTACCAGATGGGTGACAATTTAGGAGTACTAAGCACTGTATGCGGTAGGATAGCGACACCTCCCTGCACAAAATGCAGAAGATAACGTCGCCATCTTCGCTGACCGGGTTCTACGTAGGACTGAGGACTGCTTGTGACTTTAATATTCCCTAGAAACTTCCTTCGATATATGAAAAATAAGAAGTCGGCTCAACCCCCATCGGACAAGTGCCACACCCGGGTGTCAAAAAGCGGAATGGACTAAATCTTAGTCAATACTTATTAGTCGTTCAAGCGATAGATTAAACGTCTTGGCTATATGTCTTAACTTTTTATAAATCATTTATTCTGTGACCGTGTCTTTCATTTTCTGAAGAGTTCGTTACTCTTCCGTGATATTGAACGACGTAAAAAACCCTAACCTAATCCTAACTCTAACGTGTGAAAATGTCTAGCGCTACCGAATGGGATATATATAATATTTTATCGATAGCCGATAAACACAAATAAAAGTCTCTTATTTATGGTTTTCGGGGTCGGCGTACCCGCAATATCTCTTGCAATTTCTTCAGATTGTCTGGTTATTGTCCTGCGAGACAAACTAATTTTGTCCAACATAATAAATTTTTCAGTCACTGAACCAAAAAACTATTTCGCCGAGTCATCGCGGGAATAGGTGTTTAACCTTTTGTCAGTTTCGCTATCAAAATTGTCTTTTCTCTAAACTTTTTTAGATAATGTGTGTGTATTTGAACAAGTTAAAAGGATACCTGACAGCGACATTTTAAATTAACGTTATTTTTCATTGTAGCCTTAGGTAGACAAATTAGAAAGAAAAAAGACCGCAAGCGGCCATAGATACGCTGTTTTTCTCATTATTATATTTAAGTGAGCAACGGCCACAATGCATGAAGATAAAAAACTGTGCAAATAAATGTTCCTAATCAATAAATAAATAAAATCCGCTTTCAATTTTCTTATATGTATTTATTTTCTATGTTATTCGCTTAAATCTTTGAATCATTAATCAATTTAGCGATAGTCCACCACTTTCAAAATGCTGAACTTCATTCTGACCAACATATTTATTTAGGCAATCATGTTATGCAGTGGATACCCTTACGGCCATCTCTGAACGCATATGATACACTTCGTAAGGCAGCTTAATCTAGAGCGGTAACGCTTGATATAGCCAACATTTTTGACAAGGTCTGGCATGAAGGTTTTTTTAAAAGAATTTATCCGTACGATATTAATCGAGTATTTAATATAATCAGATCCTTCTTATCTAAAGGAAAGATCCAGGTCGCCCGTGGTGGTCGCACATCTAAACAACATCACATTAATGTTGTCAAATTTACTTGAACATTAAATGAAACGTACTATTGGATACGATAAAACACTCTTAGTAGTCCCGTCCGCAGTCCTTGGTAGGGGCGCTCCAAGCGATTAGAAATAAACTAACCCTTTCTCAGAGAGAAGGTAACGCATCTATGCTATTTCAAAACCTAACGTAACAAATCGACTAAAATGCTACATCAAAATTTATCGTGATGGCCCAACCTACGGAATCTCCTCTAATAACTTTCTAATACGTATATAAAACACGGCTTAATTAATATGTTACGCTGCAAATAGTATGTTACGTCACAAATAGTATGTCTCTTTCTTTGTTGTTTTTTACATAGTTCACCCCAAACAACGCAGGCCGCCACTGTAGACGTAAGGGGTTACTGAGAGATAGGGTGTAAGTTATGGGGGCCATCCTATGTTGGGAGTTGTGCAGCGAGATGTCTGTTTACATTAGTTTTACATTTCTACATGTCAGTACAGTCTGGGAAACAGAGAGCATGGACAAAGCTCAAGAGGCCGGTGGCACAGGGAAAGGAGCTATTGGAATAGAATGCTCTTCGGCATCTGGGCACCTCTATAGTGAATGCATGGGATTTGGACGATTGTTGGGTTGGTCTAGTGTATTTACGTCGAGGGGGCACTAGAGCAGCAAGTTCATCAGAGCACAATCCATTGATGTACTCGTAAAACAGACACAATAGTGCAACATTGCGGCGATTAGACAGTGGCTAGAGTTTGCTGGATAGTAAAACAACTATTAAGTTGACGACTCTTTTTTTGACCTTGTCTAAGAGGGAGAGACTAGTGGATGATGCACCAGCCAAGATGTGGCAACAATACTTTATAAATGAGCGAATGGTGGCTTTGTAGAGATATAGGATAATGTCTAGTGTGAGAAGTTTACTAACACGGTGGAGGAGCACACCCTTCTTTGCAGCAGCCTTGGCAATGCTTCAATGTATTTATTCCATTTCATGTTACCTGTAAATGTTAGGCCGAAGAGTTTAAATGTTAAACTCTCATGTAGGGTGTTATTAGCAATGGCAATCGGTGGTTGAAGAGGTTTCTTGTAGTTATTGAAGGAAAGGAGCTTTGTCTGTGTGGCATTAAAAGTTACTAACTATTTATGACCCCAATCCACTACAGCCTGGATGTAATTTTCTAAGCATAATGTCATTGCCTCGGAGATGTGCGCGTCCGTTTTGCCCACATGACGAGAGTAGAGCGTGGTGTCGTCAGTAAATATATCTATCTAAGTCTCAATGACATCAGTAGAGGGCCGGGGATGAATCCCTGGTGTGCACAATCATTTATGTCATGTTGCTTAGATTGACGGCTATCGAGGACAACCTGAACCATTTTTATGTTAGGAAGGATCTAATTATGTTAAATATTTGTCCAGTGATACCATATGTTACGTTACGACATAATAAAGTTGTTGGTAACTTTAGATTCTTAATTCTTTTGACAGTAACAGACTGACGGTCGTCGTTACGCCGACAGAAAAATATTATGTCTCGTTGACACGCTGTACGTAATCATTCCACTGAGTAATGGCGTAGATGTGTAGTATTGGCTGTAGTTGTCGGCATAATCGTGATTTGTCAGCAGCAATTTAATCGTTCATTCTCCTTTTCTCTTATTATGATGATAGCAGTGATGTTGTTTCTCTGTCTGTGTCTTTCTCTTATTTATGTAATAGTTTCTGGCATTTCGCGTTTGGGGATAGCAAACTTCAACCTGTACCTGAGTTCTGCTACCTGAGCGACTCCATTTCAACGATGGTGGTTGTGAGACTACTGCTATTACCCGATGCAAATCTGCCTTGAGGGTATTTAAAAAACTCCTGCCTGTCTTCGCAAATAAGCATCTGGCGAACCTAACTGGAGGACAGGTGTACACCATAGAGTGCATCGACGAGCACTGTCAAGAGACTGCAGCGTAACGAAAGAGCCATAATTAGATAGATCTGTCATGTCATACCGGAAAACGACACTCTCTTTGAAACTCTTCTCTCTAGGCTTGGTATACGGGAAATAACTGATGTCCTTATACTGGGCAGGATGAGGTGGCTTGGCCATGTCGAGCGAAGCTCTAGCTGGATCTCCGCGTCAGAAACATGATGTCCATCGCATCAAGTCTGCAGGCCGGAAGACCGACGCTCGCTAGGGATGAACTGTGTAAACGCGACCGTACAACCCTGGCGATTGAAAACTAAGATCCTCGCAACCGCCGAACCTAGAGAGGAAGACTTCGATCAAAACTGACAGACAGGCCACACCCTATTATAGAGGAGTAATCAAAGGCTTGTTTGAAATAAGTCGGATGATGATGATGATAGTGATGATGAAAACGAAAATGTAGTTATTAAAAACGCCAACATAATTTATTTTTTATGTTATACTAGCAAAATTACATTTAAGTTAATATTAGAGTGTAGTATCTGTTCTCGGAAAGCCGGACACATCGAACATTTGTTCTAATCGCATATTTTTGCAAGCCAAAGAAGATATCATGGTGAAGGAAAATTACAGGATGTTATTGTGCCGAACGCATTCTCACAACCACACGCCACATGATGAGTTAATGCCTGGGAGGATGATATCATGAAAACAGAACAGATAATACATAACCTTCCAAAAACGAAGAAGATAATCATGAAAGGATAGTATCATGAGGAACGAACATATAGTATACTGCCTCCTAAAAAGAGGAGATAATGCATGGGAAGATCGCTACAGAAAAGATGATGATGATGCATAGTATCATGGAAACAAAACAGATACTTCCTATTTACCCAAAAAGGAGAAAATAGTTCCTGGGAACATGCTCTCATCAAAACAGTACAGATACTACATTAACACCTTTCACAAAGGAAGGATGATATACCTGGGTACATTACCGCTACATACTTAAACAAGGAGGATGTAATTCCTGGGAAGACGGTCTTATGACAACAGACCCCATACTACATAAACCAGTCCCATTTAAAGATAGTAGAAGAATAGATTTAATCAGTTTTCTTTAATTTATTTAAAGACATCTACTCATAAAAACATTATTGTTATAGTTTCTTGACATTTTAGTTAATATTAGAGTGTAGTATCTGTTCTCGGAAAGCCGGACACATCGAACATTTTACTGCTGACGAAAATATAGCGTATGTATATGAATATATTACAATGCAAAATGACAACCCTATATTAATTTATTAGAAGCTGTTTATGAAATTAATAAGCCCTTAATATGTGTGTGGGTGTTTACAGTGTACTATATATATATATATATATATATATATATATATATATATATATATATATATATAGTATATATATATATATATATATAGTATATATATATATATATATAGTATAGTATCACAAAAGGGCATGCTGTATCAGAGAATTAAGTAAGCACAACCTGTTTTGATGTTAATATAGTTAAGAGAAGTGGAACAACTTTCGCATTTATTCATTTAGATACACCCTTACCGATGGATGTTTAAAATCCTTAAGGCACACAAGCTAATCGTCTTCTCGTTGTTGTGATCGCCACTACCATAATCTTTATGAATGCAAGTTGTTGGTAAAGCGCACGCGGGTTAATCGTCGCGTCACCGCCATAATCGTTGTGAGCCCAGGTTGCTTTTGTCGTTCGTTAACGCAAAAGCAAACACGGCAACACTTGTTTGTTGGTTCATAAAGAGGTTTATTCAAGAGAAAAGAACATCGTGCGTGTGTGAACGATCGAGAGGTGAGATAGTTTTAGGGACGATGCGTAACACGTCATTCCTCGTTCAAGTTTCGCCTGCGAAGAACGAAAAAGAGGACTCGTTATATAAGCACATCAACTCCGCCGCGGGTTACCTCCGAACATTAAGGCCCCATTAGTTGAAAACCTGGCTGCCATTATTTAAAATTTATGGCATCAAAATTATTGTTTTTTTTTATTTAGTACAGCACACTGTAAAGTTAAATACTAATTGCATAAGTGCAAACAAACGGTGTATGTAAATCTACTGTAGCAGGAATGAGTTGACTACAACGGTACAAAATCAGAGGGAACTGGTGTTTAAACACCACTGTTATTACACTGACAAATTCTCGACAAAAACACTTTGACTCAGCTGCAAAATTCGATTCTACGTCCGCTATTAATGAGCCTTTCTTTAAAACCAGTTAGTCTATTTACATGTAAATTAGATGCTCACTATAAAAATCTGCAATTATGAACAAAAGTTATTTTTCTCTAGAAAAACGGTCCGACGACACCCAAAATATCAAATGTGTTTTAAAGCTGGTGAGTTTTTTGGAGTTTTTTTTTTCATCTCTATTGTTACAATGATACTCTGCACCCGCTTGACCGGAAAGGGATGCAGAGATCCAAATAAAAATACCTTAATCTGACCGGTCCACCAGACAAAGACAAATATCTTTCAACTAACTTCGCTGCATATCATTTCGAACTTACTGTTTTGAGCTCCAAACACGTTAAGCGTAATACTCATCTTTAACTTCTAATAAAAATTGCTTTTTTTGCTCAATCTAATTTTAAGTGGAAAATTCCGTTGCTTACTCATCCAACACCAAATATTGATACACTTACGTAATTTCTTATTTCGATTAAAAAATTTTAAAAACATGTAATCATTTTTATTAATGGCAGGTAAATTACACAATTTGTGCAATGAAATCTATTTCGTGCACAAATTAATTAATAAAAATACAAATAAATGGTTTCTATCTTATACTAAAATAGCACGACTTACTAAAGCTAAAAGCTACTGGAGAAAAAGAGTTAATGAGATTGTAAGCGGCAAGAGGATTGAGAAATACACACAGAATGTACAAAATTTGACTACGTATAAAAATGGCTCGACAAGTACTTGTTAACATTGAATTTGAGAGGATCATGTTGTCGTCTGCAGGGAAACAGTAATATATTCTACAGATTGAGAGTTCTTTGGCAGGAACTCAGTTTATGAAAATTGTATTTAATTTAAGCACAGAGAGAGAGAGAGAGAGAGAGAGAAAAGGTAATTTACAATGGTGGTAATAATATGATTTTTTCTCTGGAAGTTTTATAAGAGGAACAAGAGATTGGAGCTCAGTCGAGCACCTGTCATGCAATTATTATAAACTTGAGAAAAATAAGAAAAATCTCTTCCATGAGAGAATAATCTAATTCATCATTGGAAATAAAGTAAATTATTTATTCATTGACATATCATGTTTAAATTATTGAATTATTTATTCGATAGAAACTAATTTTAAAACTAGTTTACGTAAGGATTGCAGTTTGTATTGTCCCCGTACTATACTATTCCGTGAATCTGTGTTTTCTTTTTCTTCTTCTTTTCTTTTTCTACTTCTTGTTTTATTCTTGTTCTTCTTCTTGGTACGCTGATATTACTATTTTATTATATTTTTTACTAATAAGTCATTATTTATAAAGGCTAAAAGCCACTCGAGGATAAGGGTAAACATCATGTAGAGGATAACCTCTATTTTCGATTGTCAGTTCGCCAGTCTTGAGGATGTTGAATTTACAGAGAGGGACTCACAGAGGTGTCTTCATCCTCTCGCATACATAACCTGTGGTATTCCCAAATAGTCACTCTTATTTCCCATGACGTCGGTTGCCGTAAATATTGGTTGTGTTTAAAGTAATCAGTTGCAGCCATTTTACTTTCTATAAAATATATGTCGAATATAAATGACTTAAAAAATGATTTTGTTTTAGTATATTGCAAGTAAAATTACGTGTATATATATTTTTTTTAATTTCAATGTAGTAAAATATTTTTTGTTCCATATTTTTATAATATTGTTACATCATAACTTGATATTAGGTATGTATCAAATTAACGCCATGCCGACGTTGTTGGCCGCCGGCATCATTAACCAAGATAACTGTCTCTTGAGCATGTTTCTTTGTTGCATAGCAAAGGCCGTGTTTTGATGGAAGGGTTTGCGTGATAAAGGTCACAGATTAACTAAAAGCGGAGGTCACTGAAACCACGTGATTTTCGACTGCATTTGTTGCCGTCTCCTTTTGGCTGACAACTTAAGCAAGCGGAATCTTCAGTGGTTTTTCATACATGAGTCCATGGGGTAAGACTATCTATTTATCTGAATACCGCTCTCTCTCTCTCTCTCTCTCTCTCTCTCTCTCTCTCTCTCTCTCTCTCTCTCTCTCTCTCTCTCTCTCTCTCTAACCCTTTCTCTCTCTTTCTCTCTGCCGTTGTCGTCTGCATGTTAAAGTCTTTGTATCATCCTCACTCTGGGGTTATGAATGATTCACATTATCCATATTAATATAAACTTCTTATAAACTAAACTCAGAATCCGAGGGTTTGATCTACAAACAAACAATAATCTGGGTTCACAACAATGACATGAGTGTATTAAGAGTGTGAACGGCTAATCGATAAGTGAAAATATAACATCTTAATACCGGGCGGTGTTTTGTAGTCGCTAGGTATGTTTTCTTAAAATAAAAGTTAGTTAATGAACTTTATAACGACTTTTAAGACAGTAATGATTTATTCAACCAGATAATCGTTTTGTGTCCGAAAGGTCAATGAGCAAAAGAGAAGGATATAATTATTTACATTCTAAGCGCAATGTTTAATTTCGTTTTTTTAGACCATTTGAACTCCGTACACTTTTCAGTTTACATAACATATAGCTAAATCGCCGGCAGATATACTAACATTGAACGTACTCACCGAAATATTTAACAATATGGACACGATTTGTTCAGTAAAATATCGGCGTCCTTTCCCCTGTGCTCGCTTCTATTCGTTTCTCTACACATTCGTCCTTTTTCTTTCTGCTCTCATTTCAACTTCTCTATATAAAGATGTAATAAATAAATGTATATGTATTAATATATAGATTTGGCGAGACGGTTAAACAAGTGAATGTTAATTTCGCCGATAACCAACATTTCTCCGTTACAATTATGCTGTCATGTCCATTAGTTTAATTATTGCTACTCAACCAGTAGTTGCTGAAAGGTAATTTTAAGAAAGATGTAGTATTAAAATGCCATAAAGAAAACTGAATTAGTAAAATCTAATTGTTGCAGAATGGAAGACACCCTGAAAGGCAACGGGAATAAGAATATTAAGAGATCGCAGACCTCATCGAATATAAGCAACTAGAAATGTGTGCATTATGCTATGTTAGTCGAAAAGCTGAGTTGGGAATCCTGTGCACTTTAATAGTTTTATTTTATCTATTTTAAATTCATTATCTGAAATTCATAAAAAGCTAATGTCAGATCTTGGATAAGCGTCAATTTATCGCCATTTTAAATACAAAATGGTTGTCATTTAATTACTTTAGGTCAACGAGTTTTTTTAATACTAATGGATCTCCATTTACGAAGGCCAAAACCCACTAGAATATAAGATATTTTGAGACTACTATGTTGAAGTCTGTAGGGAAACATTCCCATGATTACGTGTTTCTATGGGTGGAGATTTCTTGTAAAAAAAACTATGTTCATGGAAGAAGTTTTTGATTTTAGATACATAGGGAAAGATGAGAGAGCTCTGTTGGTAGTAAAACGTGTTCTTAATGAGAAGATTTTACAGAGGCAACCGTAGCTGGGAAATTATGATGGAGTAGAGAAAGTAACGTCTGTTCTGTGAGAAAAGGGGCTGCAGGGAATAGAAGAGATTATCTCTCACTAGACTACAAAGTTGATCTTGTACTCCGTCAAGGCAAGAAATTGTGCTCTGAACGGCACCTCCCCATATATGGCAGCAGTACTCCATATTGGGCCGACTCTGACTCTTGTACACGTAAAGGATTGCATCATGGAACAGGAACTTTTTTGTTGAGCGATAAAATGATCGCACCATTTTTCCAGCGACTTTAGCAACGGATTTAATCTTCTATTTCAAATCTGGGGTGAACGTTAGTCCAAGGTGCTTCTCAAAAACGGGGGCGTCTTCAAAGTGAAAGCTATTCATTTCAATCGAGGCAAAGATTTGAATGGTAAAACGGGAGAAGCTATTCTTTTGAAGGTGTTAAAAGTGACAAGCCACATTTTCGCAAATGTCCTACTTGCTCCAAATCGGCAAGGTTTGGTAGAAAATACTTACTTGCTTTTTCATCAATTGAAAGAACATTCATGGGAATGTCAACACATTTTATTAAACTTTTGTTTTGATGATGACGAGGTCTTTGTATTTTGTGAAACCAACGGGATTTACATGCTCTAATATATATATATATATATATATATATATATATATATATATATATATATATATATATATATATAATGAGAATTGAACCTATAGTGAAATGATTAAAGCTCAATATACGAGATAGAGCAATTATAAATATAAATGAAGGAAGGGAGATAAAGATGTGCAGATGACAAATCTATTTCATCTCCGATTGTTTAATGCAAGGTGTACTCGATAAAAAAATGTTTAATTTTCTTTCCTTAAGCCAGACTTTTCAAAGATTAAAACCTTATCATCAGAGGAATTACATAGATGGATAAGTTAGCAGGGGAATAGCCAAAATTCAAATTTTGAAAAATTTAAGAAACAATATAAAGTAATGGAAAGTAGGAGTGTGTGGATAAAAAGTTTATCAAAATATAGAGTCTGTCCGTTGACAAAGTGTCCGGTCACGATCTATTTAAAGATGGAAAAGTGATTTCGTGGATACTGGCTTAAGGAAAGAAAAATAAACATGTTTTTATCGAGTATACCTTGCATTGAACAATCAAAGATGAAATAAATTTGTCATCCGCACATCTTTATCTCTCTTCCTTCATTTATATATATATATATATATATATATATATATATATATATATATGTTTTTATCTACATACGTATACGTTTCATCCTTTCTGAAATCGTCAGTGTAGAGTAGATTATTCATACCGGTCGCCAGACTCGGACCCCGAAACACGAGTCATGTTTCAAACTAAATCAGCGTGAGATTAATTCTATATAAAGGCAGCCGTCGTCAAATATTTGACTACTGAAAGGAACATGTATTGAACCCACCATAACGGATGTGGTAATACTACTCACTACAGAGCCCAGCCTAGATTTGGAGTCGACAAATAATTATAAATATTTGTTTTTCTCTACATACGTATACGTTTCGTATATAGTTAGGTTGATCCCAAAATGCCTCCCACGGAATTGTTTTTAAATTCTACAATCCTTTCTGCAATTCAAACATAGTTGTTACAAATGCATTCTTTTACACGAAGAGTTTTTGTTATTTTGCAGTTCAAGAATATGCTGTAAATGTGTACACTTAGATCGGATGTGCAAAAGTGTCAGTAGGAACCGACTGCTTACTTCTTGGTTTCTTTTCTGACTATCTGCTTTCAGAAATGGAGTAGAGCGATGGCTATAATCGAGGAGCGTCGACTTACCTTACCGTATGAAAATCACCGATGTGTAGATAACATATTGTTTTTTATTATTATTATAATTATTAGGATTAGTACTATTAGTATAACTATTAGTAGTAGTAGTAGTAGTAGTAGTAGTAGTAGTAGTAGTAGTAGTAGTAGTATTGTAGTAGTAATTATTATTATTATTATTATTATTATTATCTGTACTCACTAGGAGTTATCATACGGGTCATCGTCAGTGATTGCTTATCGATAACAACCGGGGGTATTCTCTAGAGTCTGAGTGAAAACAAGCCTCCCTAGATTTTCCAGTATTCTCCACCTTTTTCGATAACCAGCGAAAATAACCTTGCGGTATCGCAACAGCCGCTTACCATTAATTTCACGATGGTAAGGACCATTGGTCTTCTCTTAGATTTGAGTGCCAATAAGCCTACCCAAGGCCACTGAACTCTCCGCACTCTTCCAGTGGAGATCTGGTTTTTGTTGTCCTCCTTGACTCTCTAAAAATATTTTGTGTGGTGTCTGCCTAAACCGGCACCATTTTTCTTTTTTTTAGAGGGGAGGCGGAAGGGGGAGCCGGGAAGGAGAGCTGATTGTGTTTCTTGTGATTTCTGTTCATTGATTATTTTTTGTGATCTGTCAGCTGAGACCGGTGTAATTTATTGGGTTCGTGATGTGGTGTGTTTCATGTGGTTTTGTTTTATTCCTGTTGTAGATTCCATGTGACTGATTACCCTTCGTAGCTTATGATGGTTGGGTCCGCATTCGAGGTTTTTCCTTAAAATTGCAGCTGTTTTGATCATTGCCGTCCTTTGTATAGTCTTAATGATCCCTTTGATTTCAATTTCTCCCAGTCTTTCCTCCAGGTTTTTTGGGGCTGTACCTAGTGCTCTTACGATTATTGGTATTATACTGATTTTCTTCATGCTCTATATTCTTTTTCAGTTCTCTTGCTAGTTTCGTGTATTTGCTTTGTTTTTCCGTCTCTTTGATCTTCACTCTGTGGCCTGCTGGAACGGCGAAGTCTACGATTTTGCAAGATTTTTCAACTGGTCTATTATTATAACATCCGGTCTCTTAGCTTGTATGCGTTTGTCTGTTTGTACATCCATATCCAAGTTGATGTTGTGTTTTTCGTTTTCCAGTACTCCTTCTATTTTATGTTTGTATCATTTGTCTTCTTATTCGAAATTCAATTGTTTGCACAGTTTCCAGTGTACTGCTTTCCACACGCAGTCATGGCTGTTCTTGTATTCTTTTTGGGCTAGTTTGCTGCATTCACTTATTATATAATTTACTTTTTATCACCACAGTTTGCATTTACAGTTTTCCTGGGATTTATCTATTTATATTTAATGTAGTTTGTCCTAATCGCATTGTTCTGTGCAGCCATCAGTAAAGATTCTGTTTCTCTGTTCAAATGTCCTTTTCTTAGCCATGCCCAGCTATTTTCGTTGGTTTCTACTCGTTTCAGTCTTCTGAAGCGTCCATTTAGTTGTTTTTCTTCCCGCTTTTCTTTACTTGTTGTTTTGTTTCTGGTTTCGGTGCTTCCCGAATTGCTCGTTGGAACGGTGTCTCTTGCTGCGTTGATTAACGTTTCCGTGTTCTGAGTTATGTATTTCTCCAGCTCTTTTTTGAGTCTTCCATACAATCTTCTATACTTACCAGTCTTCTTTCCCTTCGTTTCTTTTCATGTAGAGTATTCCGTATCGTCTTTTGGGTTTAGTGCGTTGTGCATGGTGTTTAATTTTCTGATCCTCTGGTCAAGGTGCCTGAGTTCTTCTTTAGTCCAGTATATTAATGGGTCACAGTATATTATTAGTGATACTGTCCAGGTGGTTATTCTTTTTAATAGATTCCTGCTATATAATTTCGTTTCTAAGAGTTGTCTTGTTCTCCATGAATATTCTTTTTCGATGTTCTCTTTCGTTTCTGTAGATTTGATTGTGTCTGCTTCCAGAACTCTCAGATATTTATAGCTATCCTGTTCGCCTAGCGCCCTAATCTCCTCTTTGTTGGCCAGTTCCATGCCCTGTGTCTCCTCCAGTTTTCCCTATTATTATTATTATTATTATTATTATTATTATTATTATTATTATTATTATTATTATTATTATTATTATTATTATTATTATTATTATTTATATATTAATACGATAGCGTGTCTGTTCGTATGTCACGCTTACATCAAAAGCTATGCGCATGCGTGCCGCACCCCTAGATTTGGAAAAGCATTTAAGTCACCTAAGTTTCGTTATATTTTCAAATATTTCCCTTTGGCGCAACGGTTAGCGACGTAGGATTTTAACGCTGTTTTTTTACGTCGACCTGACTGGTTTATAGTCTGATCCAAACCCACCTCTAATATTTTTGTCTACATCGAAGGGGGAGGAAATAGGGAGGGGACGACCAGGAAGACATATTAATACGATAGCGTGTGTGTTATTTTGTGTGTCACGCTTACATCAAAACCAACGACCTTCCGAATCTTTGTATGTTACTCATGAATTGAAGCCAAATTTAATTTAATCTAAAGCATTTACAAAGTAGGGTTTAGTCGTCTAAATATTACTTTCACTAAAAATATTGTATATAAAGATGTTTTGTAAATTGTTTTGATATATTGTTCATTTTTTTAAATAAATATGCAAGTCAAATCTTATCATATTTTATTCAAACATGTATAGGTTAGGAACAAGATAATTAGTACTGAAAACATAATTCTGTGTAATTTACACGGGTCCCGCTAGTTATTATTTTTATTATTATTATCATTATTTAATTATAAATGCCGTAGATAAGTTGTATGACGTCATTTTATGACAGGGACACACGAATAAAATAATAATAATGGCGATCTTTATTTTGTTTAACTCAACTTTATTTGGTTTAGTTAATTACATGTGTTTCTACTTCATTTCCTCAGACCAACATTTACTGCAAACTGTCGGACAAATGCCACAAATGTGTGTTCACAGATATTAATTGAGAGGATTATTTTACTTGGTGCAAATGACGTAAAGCACTATTTTAAGGTGAGTCAATGTTAATCGCTTTTAAATATGAGATAATTGAAGAGGTAAGGCATCCTCTAAATGGATAATAGTGTGCTTGTAATTTAAGGATTATTTTACTATAGAATCACCACTTATGTAGGCTAAAAGCAATTCGTAGATAAGGGCTAATAATATCGATAGATAGACAGGTGAATGAGGGTAAATATTGCTAGAGGATTAAAATAATTAATTAAACTCGTTGACTTATAAGGACGCTTTACAATAAGTGTTTATTAATATTATATTTGAAGATGTCGTGTTATACCCAATGCGGAAGCAATCGTGTGACAACGCGTTAGAAACATCGCAACTTATTCCTTCAAACGTGATAATTGAATACATAACTAATTGAAATTTTATGTAGAAACTGTAAAGTTTCAAATATTGTAAAACTATACAAAATATGAATACGATTAGAAGAATGAAAATGTGACTCGGAATAGAATTATATTCATAAAAACCGTTTCTTTATTGTCTCAACGACAAATAAAATGATTGGTTGAGTAATTCTGAATTTTATTTCGAAACAAACAAACGTTATTGTTAGAATATGTAAAAGGCGACTTCAAATGAAACTATGAGAATAGGCGTACCTAAATGTGTAAAATTAATTCCCTGAACAGTTTTACAATACTTTTATTTGCTCTTTTGAAGATTAAAATCAAGATATAATGGTACTAAACTTTATGTATAGTATTCTTATTCGAAGTTTGATTAAAATCCATTGTATGAATTTCATTATTGAAAAAGATCTACAGGTAAAGGCTTAGGATAAAAGGGCTTTTAGAAGAATTGAAATTCAGTAGAAATTGATTAATTGGTGTCTAATGACTATGAATAAGATCCAATGCAAATCTGATATATCTGAATTTTCGAGAGTTTTTACGTATTATGCACCCTCAACCGTTAAAAATACTTTTACATACTAAAATTTCAGAAGTATTTATTAATTGATGTATATTACATATTGTTAAAATCTCATAAAATCGGAAGTATCTGAATTTTCACAAAGGGTTTAGACCCCTTTTTTACTCGTTTGCATGAAACTATATATAGCCCACATTACCTACCATTAGGCTCTATTTTAAAATTCATAATGAAGTGTTAATTATTTTACGAGCGAATCTGTTACATACAAACATACAAACATATACACATACCAAACTTTATATATAGATAGTGCACCTAGTCGTGGTTATCATTGGTAATACAATGCAGTCAGATTATAATATTAGAATTTAGCATGCACTGAAATGTTAGTAGACTAAATAAAAGAATTAAGGTTTTAATTATAAAAAGTTTTTGAAATCGTTAAGTTAATCTTTTGTTTCAAAAATTAGAAAAGTTATCCGGTGTAACCCGGGGGCATGGATAAACAAAATCGAAGAGGTGTATATGTTAGTGACATATTTGTTTTAAAAATTACCTCTTTCTACCACCCCGACTCTTCTTTCTCCCTCTTTTCTCAATTTTTGCTACATCCCTCTCACAACTGGTTCAATATAATAGAAGGAAAGAAAATAACTTGACCGAAGAGTTTGACCTAGTTTCGGTGTTAGTTTTTAAACAACTATCAGAATAAAAAATAAATTATTCTATAAGCATTCGGTTTATATTTTGAATCAATAATTATAAGGGCTATGCGATGTAACCTGAGAACATAGATAACAAAATCGAAAGGGTTGATATGTGAGAGACACTTCTACCTCTCCCTCCGACTCTTCTCTCTCTCTCCCTCTCTCTCTCTCTTTCTATCTATCTTTCTTTTTTTTTCTCTGTTTCATAATTAGTCCAACATGACAGAAATAAATTAAAAAGGAAGCAAAAACGAAAAAGAAAGCTGACCGAAGAGTTTGGTCTAGTTTCAGCGTTATTTTTTAACAACTATTAGTAAGAATGTAAAACAAAATGATCCTCTATGCACTAATTTCGGCCACTACAGAATGAGCATTGCAGTGTGAGCACAACTAAACTAACTAATATGTTTCTATGTTTAAACCTACATAATCAACATGGAAACAGATAGAGATATTATAGATTCAAAACAACAAAAAATTCAAGTGTTCTTGACTGACGTAATTGCTACACGGACTATTTTTTTTGAAGACTCCAATATAAAATAACCCTGAGTAAAGTAGTGATCAATGTAGCTTGAACTGCGTAGTTACAAAAGGGTCACCTTTAGGCAGTATAATAATGTTTACAGATGCTGGCTTTAAGGTTATTGTAATGGTCAAAGGATGGGTGTTCTCATGAGATTAGGTCGACACACTCCCTTTCGTAAAGCTAATCTTATTAAGCACTAAAAATAGACGATAGAATATAGGAAAATACAATTTTTCAACAGATGAATCAAAAGTAAATCTTGATCGGTCTGATGGGTGTGCCATCTGATGATGACTTTTGTCGAATGTCGATGTTCCAGAAGGTCAAAGGCGACAAAGAGAGGGATGATTCTGTCTGGTATTGTTAATAAAACCGATCATTGGACCAATCGAAAAATTGAAACACAACAGTGGTAATTATTGGGTATTTTGATGGAAATCTTTCTTCGACCTGTACAAAGCACATTGTCGTAATATTAAGTTAAAGCTTATTTTCGTATCATTTCAGAATTAATAACGAGTTATGTGAAAGAAAATAAGTTCATTAGAGACAACATAATGGAACGACAGTCTTCCATTCTTTTATCCTATTTCAAACTTTTTATTTTTATACTAATTGATCAGAACTTATCAACGCAAAAATCAATTCGAGAATACAAGTTGATGAGATCGCCGGCTGGATGCTGAATCATACTATGAGAGAATTGTAAACGATGAGCGTTAATAGAAAATTTCGATTACTTAATAAGACATTACTTTGTTCACATTGGACTTGAAGGTAACGATGTTTCAGTCTTCAGGGAAGAAGTCCCGTAATAATGCGTTCCACGGACGGGAGGTTCTTGGAAATACACATTGTTCATGGAAACTCCGTTTAAGAGTTAGATAAACACAAAAGTTAGTGCGTAAAACCATGCATTTTTCTAGCCCAACATGAAATCATTTCAAATGGTGAGAGGAAGCGAGAAAGCGAATAGGAAGTTAGACAATATTCGCCGACACAAATACATTCGGAATTAAATTATCCGCTCTAAATAAAAAGTCAACAGTTGGAGCGTTTCTTTTTCTTTAGAAATGGTGATAATAATTCATATATAAGAAATTAAATTACTGTCGTAATTCTTAGATTTAATATGAATAGTTGTGCGAACACTGGCGAAACATAATTGTGGCTGTCATGTTTGACGGATGGCGTACACTAGTGTATAAAAGTTACTGAAATTTTAAAAAGTCAGCGTTTCGCTAAAAAGTGAGGCGAGAATAAAAAAAAAATGACTTTGTACATAAGAATAAAGAGTCTTAATTAACCAATCTCTTTCGCTATCCCACTTCTATCTGAACCTGTATTAAGGCCGTTTATATATAAGCGTGATTAGGATAGATATGTACACACTGATAGAAAATCAGATATAAATATGGTTACATGGAGTCCGAAATTGGCAGACATAGACAGAGTGTATGAAAAGTAACTCCATATTATTAAGTGGTCGTAATTTACTACTGAGATATAATGCTTACAAGAAATTCGTATAATAAGAGAGTGTATTTTTTATTTATAATTCAATATAGACGCCAGTATTTGCCACCATCTTTTCAAGTCGCAAACCGCATCAACTGATTTCACAAGTAACTCATTTTTTCCTTTTCTTTGTCTAATAGTTAATTTATTGTTGATTTATAATGAATACTATGCGAAGATTTGAGAATTTGCAAATGAAACAACATCAAAACAATTGCCGACCCAGAAAACAGTAAGTTCTCACCGTCCATGAGAGATGTTTCTGAAAAGTGAACTGTTTTTGTTTGCAACTATAAATTTCTATAAACCAGTATCCTAGCGATCTGTTTGCTTTGATAACTCATTAGTAGGAAATGTGCGTTGTCCGCAAAATCAGTTGATACGATTCGTAGTCGACTAGAAAAGCTGGTGGCGAATACGCCTTCTCATATTATTTATTAAGACTTACATATATATATATATATATATATATATATATATATATATATATATATATATATATATGATTATAAATATTTGTTTATCTACATACGTTTCATCCTTTCGGCAATCGTCAGTGTAGAGAAAATTATTCATACAGGTTGATGTCAATAGTCTGGGTCAAACGCCAGACTATTGACATCAACATCGAAGGTTCGATCCTTGCCTAAGTTAGCCATGCCGATGACGGCTGTGAGCCAGAAGCACGTATCCATTGATTATATTTATGTACGTATAAAATTAATACATATATATATATATATATATATATATATATATATATATATATATATATATATATATATATATATATATATGGAGTATCGTACACGATAAGTCATGAAAATGAAATGCCGTAGTAGACAAAATGTGTGAAAAATGACAAACGGAAAACAGGTTAAAGTGCAGGAGAAAAACAAAAACAGGAGATTAGACCGGTTTCGTTCGTGTTATCGAACGTCTTCAGAAGACGTTCGTGTTATCGAAGGTCTTCTGAAGACGTTCGATAACACGAATGAAACCGGTCAAATCTCATGTGTTTGTTTTTCTCCTGCACTTTAACCTGTTTTCCGTTTGTCATTTTTCACACACACAGACACACACATATATATATATATATAAATATATATATATATATATATATAGATAGATAGATAGATAGAAATATAGAAAGAAACAGTCTGACCAGTAGATAGATAGATAGATAGAAACAGTATTGCCAGTAGATAGATAGATAGATAGAAACAGTCTTGCCAGTAGATAGATAGATAGATAGATAGATAGATAGATAGATAGATAGAAACAGTCTTACCAGTAGATAGATAGATTAATAGATAGATAGATAGAAACAGTCTGACCAATAGATAGATAGATAGATAGATAGATAGATAGATAGATAGATAGATAGATAGATACTACTAAAAGCGGCATTATAAAATCGATCATTTATTGATTTGTTCTCTTTTAAATTTTTGTTTTGGAACATTATCAACTCGATGATTAATCGACTTTTGTGAGTTTTTCTTTTATAAAGCACGTTTCCACCATGGTATAAAAGTCAAAGAATCTCAAATACAATTGAGTATTATAATCTTGAAGGGACATTCCATTTATATAGCCCTCACACGCACCGCCGGCATTGCCCCGGAATAAATGAGCGGCCTTATCTGACAGTCATATTTTAATCATAAATAAAGTAACATAAAGTAACATGCGCCACGATATCCTCGTAAGTAGTTTTTTTCTGCAGTCCTGTTATATTGTTTTAATCACTTATTTATTTATTTTCTCTTAATTTTCTAAAAACCTTATTTTATTTTATTTGTTGCCCTACTTGTTCATTCGTTAGGTATCTGTTATTTATTCATATTTTTATTCGTTTTTATTTATTACTAGCAGGACACGCCTCCCGGCGTTGCCCATGAGGTGTAAAGATTTATTTAACTATAAAATAATAAATAATAGATTATCATTTCTGAAAAAAAATGAGAATAGAACCTACTGTAAGGTATAAGGCTCATAAATGCTATTAAATACTAAGAGTTTTAACGCAAATAAGTCACAAATCGATATGTTAAAACAAAACAAAAAGTTGCGGCTTTGTTGCTTTCGACCTCAAACTACCACTAACCTTAAGTCCGTGTGGCCAAATAACAAACTTCAATAAAAAAAAAAAATTTTAATTGCAAAAATAAAAAAAAATCCTTTTTTACCTATTTGCTTTTGATTTTTGATTTTGTTTTTTACAAAATACACTGTAAGTTAAACGTAATAATAAGTCCATGTGGCAAAAAACAACGTCCAATAACTGGTACTGATGTCAGGTCTGGTCTGCTTTCTTACCTGTTTCTGAAGTAAGGTCTGGTCCGCTTTCCTACCTGCTACTGAAGTCAGGTCTATTCTGCTTTCTTACATGTTACTGAAGTCAGGTCTGGTCTGCTTTTTCACCTGTTACTGAAGTGAGATTTTGTCCGTTTTCTTAGGTGTTATCATGTAGACTAACATTACCTGTTTTATGGTTAGGCTGTTAGTGACTAACCTGCCACTCCCATTGTACAGGCCTTGTGTGGACACACAACAACACTAAAATGAAGAGCTTCTAAACAGCGGATAAGCTTCATGGAAGCTAACGGCCATCGAGACCGATCGAAAATAGAATGTAGAGCGTGGCTTCCCTTTTGGTAGCCTCGTAACGTTACTCATTTTGAGCGATGTTTCTGACAAAAAGAGAAGAATTTCTGATTTTGAGATTGTCAGTAGTTTTGAGTAAGTGCTATGTGAAGGTTTTTAATCCTCTCATAGAATTCATCGTCATTCAATTATCATTCTATTTATCACATTAATCTTTATCCTTAAATGGCTATCGGCCTTGATCCAGGGACGGGTAAAATTAATTCCCCGATGCCCTTGGGGGCAAAATGTGGTCTTGATCGACGAGGGTGGAATTGGTAGCAAAATGTTTTGCAAAAAGTCTGGCTCTGTCTGACGTATCTTCTTAATATTGTAAAGTAGAGTGGGGGTAGAAATTAAAGAATTGACCGGAATCATTTGTTCTACTCGGCGTTGTCCGGGATCAATAACCATTATCAACATTATTTCTGTTCATACTTTTATTTTAACCGTACTTTTGACAGTGTCGCGAAAGTCTCCTAACTAACATTACAGTAGTGTATTGGATAAGTGAAGGGGGGTCGTTGAGAATAACAAAATCTTTTGTTCTATTCAGTGTTCTCCGAGTGCAACAACATTATTATTATCGCTATTAATAATTAAGACTGTTGTCAGACGGACTTGATTAACCTAGACAAGATAGTATTGATCATTTATCATCACTGATTAATTAGAAAATCACTAGGTTAACAGTGGAAAATGGAATCTCGAGGTTTTTGGAGCTTTGACACTGATTAAGTCCGGCTTTATATTAACACATAATATGCCTCTCTGAAACTGAGAAATTTAACGCTTCCTTCATACCTAAATGATTGAAATGTGATAGATATATTGATATCTGAAACACAAAAACGTCAATTAGTATAAAGTATCGATGTCTCTAACTTTTGCTACTGCTTGGTATGTCTTCGAGTTCTCGCCGTCAAGGAAAGAAGTAGAAACGTTAAACATGCACGTATTATGTTTCTGAACTTTTGAGATGAGGCTTGATAATTTGTATAATTTGGAGTATTCGGACTAATGTTCTCATCTTGAGTGTTATTCTCACAACTTTTCAGCCGTTGTAACCTCCGACCTTCTTCATGTGTATATTTTCGAACTCTGGAACATGTCTGTCAAACTCGGGAATCTGAACGGAATTTCGAATGGAAACCTTTATTTAACACACGAGGGTAGCATGCTCTCCTTCTGTCAGCCATAACTGGGGAAGTCTTCAGTAATTCGCCATTCTTCGTATCACACGAAGTGTGTTTTGAACCTTCAACCTTCAGATGATTATCACTTGCAGACAATACTCGTGGGAATTTTGGGAGCCTTAAACCTGTCCTTGTTTTAATGTGCCGGCGATACGAAGAATAATACTGAGATTAGAACAGTAGTCCGAATAATCAAAATTATACAAATGCATGTATTATTTTTAAATATTTAAATGGTGAAATATGGTAGATATATAAATATCTTAAACACAAAAATCTCAAGTGGAAGAAAATATCGATATGTCAAACTTTTAATGCTGCATTGTCGTGAACAGAGGACGCAAAAACTATAAACAGGGATAAATTATTTTTGTGGGTGCCTATTTACTTCGTTCTGGTCTATGTATAATGATTTTCGATTTTCAATCAGTAGATTGTATGATTTGTAAATAGGATCAGAGTAGAAAAACCTCGACAATTTGATTTTTTAAGTAAATCCTATTGTAGAAAACATAACCCACTCTCCCCATCAGGCAGGCACACTGTAGCAGTTTTTTATTTTCTGAATGTTAATTTTCCCAGACTAGTTGTCTCAGGAATGGTTTACAATTTAATCTACTCTACCATTTAAGTACTATATAGTGTTTAGAGAAATGGAGGTCTACAATTGTCAAGATGTTAGCGAAACTACTGCCCCAGAACTTGAACGCGAGTTCGTACCGCAAACTAATTCCACCATGCTTATCTGTAAGTAAACAACTTTTATTGAACGTCGTGTCAATATTTTGTTGTTCCAATATTAAACCCCATTTGAAACGGCAATTTGTGATATTTTAAAAAATCCTACTGAATTCAAAAGAACTAATAAACTTTAGTGGAAGTATGCGCTCTTCTAAACGGCATTGCAGTTTTCAACGCGACATTTTTCCCCAGAGAGCAGTTCCACTAATCTGGTTAAGGCTTTCTCTGCGCATCAATTCAATTCAATCAGTTTTACTGCATCACATTCTCTTCGAACTAACGGCGGTATTTAAGACAATGCTGGTGAATCAAGATACGAGAACATGGAATAAAGTTCGTGTAAAATTTACTAGTTGATCCAACCCGGCGTTGCCCAAGAGTGTGATTACAATTAGTGTAAACCTATTCGTGATTATTTAAAACAAAAAGAATATAACCGAAAGAATAATTCCTAAACCCATTTGAACAAAATCATAAATAATTAAATAAACGCATTCGATAAAACAGAGCGCACAGGCAACAAATAAAAGGCATAATATTCTTCTTTTTCTTCTTTGCGTGTCTTGAAAGGTGATGTGATTACTCTTAGCTCAGCGGTTAGAACTTCGATGTAATTTTCAGCGATCTTTGATTTTGATTCAACGATTGTTCTATTGTTAGCTAGCACGATGCTTCTATGTTTCTCATAATGATGTTCATTATATCTAAATAAGGGCTTGATGTTGAGGTCCACGGTGAGTTATGTGTAGGAAGAGAATATTACATTAATATGGTTTGCAGAGTTTTCCAACAAGTTCTTCTTTGGTTGTGGATAGTTCTTCAATGTTTAGAGATATGATGGGCAATACTGGTTTTGAAGGCGAGCGTTTGTCTCTCTTCATATTTCAGACTGGTAAGTTTCTGACATTCGTTGAGTTTATGTCCTTCATTGTATAAGATCTAAGTTTTTAACAAAGATACGGAATATTTATTGTTAATAATATAAGGAGTATTGATTTACTCATCTCCAGGAGTTAGGCACAAGGCCAATTTTTATCTCACTCCCACAAGTAAGACGTGACCCAAGGTCGGGTCGGGAAAGTGGGGTTTGAAAGGTGAGCACTCTGGCCATTAAAAATTGCCTGGGAAACCCCGTCGGCATTCCCCGGTAGGGGCGCCTCAGGCGCTAGGCAGTAAGCAATAAACTTACTCCTCCCTAAAGAGGGAAGGCGAAGCCTGGGAGGGTGGACCTCCTAGAACTGCACAGGCCAGACCCATAGACCGGCGTAAATCAATCCCCGAAGGCCAAGACAATACCAGTCTATGGGGTGCAGTATCCATCGGAACACATACTACACTTTGATCTTAGCCAAAAGGCCAAGAAAACGCTTTAAGGACATTATTTCATCATCACCATGACAATAATTTAATTAATCACCAGACTTACTTTTGAATTTGAATTTCAATATTTTTCAGTAATAAACTTTCTCATTAATAAGAAAATTTTATAATAATTATTTATCTCAATCCTAAGAATTTATATCATTAAGAGTTTTTTATTGTCAAGATAGAAGATTTATTAATTTATTTATTTTTCATTTTCACCAGGAATTAATTATCTTATTATTCAGATAATTCATAATGATTAAATTATATTTAGCGCATTAAAAAACTTACTTAAATCCTAATTAAATATTTTTTAAATTCTTAGACAATCGTAATCAATTTTATAATAAATTAATGATGTAAGCGTACTAAGGTGTATAAAGAATTAGAAAAACAACCTAAGTTATCAATCATTGAAACAGACGCTTGTTTTAAAACTGAATTTAGTCACTAACTTTAAACTGATCGACACGCAGTTCACTCCCCTTAACCATACGTGTGTTTATATCCAGACGACCGGCCCCTGAAATCCGATGATAGACTGACTTAAAATATTTTTCAAACGAGTTTTTCATTTTTATTTTTATTTCAATTTTAATATTATTTATTTTAGACACACATATGTTTCTTGAATACATTAGTAGGCAGAATATAGATGAAAGTAAAAAAAAACTTTTTAACACAAAAAAAACAAATAACGTTTTCTCAAATCACACGGGAGCCACCATTTTGGTGTTTAGGCTACAGTATCAACAAAAAGATGATGAAAGTTTGGAAGGTCAGACCCCTTCCCAACTCGAAACTGACGGTACGAATTTTGTACTGATTTAATAAATATTTACTCTCTTAATCTTGAATTTTAAATCTCTCAATTAATCTAGCACGCTGTTGGGGGGGACGCACTATCTTACAAAGATATATATATATATATATATATATATATATATATATATATATATATATATATATATATATATAAGGTTAATACAACAAAAGATATGAGAGGCAACTAATATCTTTAATTAGTTAATATCCGGATAAAAATAAAGCTCAATATACTGGATAGAGCATTAATTGCAATAGATAAAATGAAAGAGTAGAATAAGTGCGAATCAAATTTTATTACAGTTCAATGTTACGGCAAAGTTCTTTAAAGTCCTTAACTCATGGGTTTTCAAAGAAAATCTTCTCCTCAGAGGACCATTACCGCAATGACATTACTGCAGGTATTAAAAATTAAACTTTGAAAGAATATAAAAAATATATATAAAAATACATAAAGGTATATAAAACATCAAATATATCGGCCCAAAGATGTGATGCTTTATATACCTTTATGTATTTTTATATATATTTTGTTATATTCTTTCAAAGTTTAATTTTTATTACCTGCAGTAATGTCATTGCTGTAATGGTCCTCTGAGGAGAAGATTTTCTTTAAAAACTCATGAGTTAAGAACTTTAAAGAACTTTGCCTGAACATTGAACTGTAATAAACTTTGATTCGCACCTTATTCTATTCTTTCACTTTATCTATTGTTATATATATATATATATATATATATATATATATGTGTGTGTGTGTGTGTGTAATGAATAGAATGTAGAAAGTCAAATAACGACGTGCTTTTTCTCTAAAGTAAACCTTAAAGCTTTCGATTTTATAAAGTCATTATCAAGTTAAGACATTTTTGTTTTTATAAATAATTTCCCGTCGGAGATAAAATCTCTCTGTGGGTTACTTTCGCTGAGATGTTATGCGCGAGATGTTATTTTGTCGAGATGTTAAGCGCGTATAATTTAAATGTCTTTAAATGTGCATAAAGAATAGAATGCTGAAAGTCAAATAACGACGTGTGGTTTTTTTCTCTAGCCATGTGTCGTCACCTGAGTGAATAGATCTAGTTAAACATATAAAAAGTATCCAACTGTTTACCAATTAGCAAACATGCTTCAAACATTAATAAAACAAAATCGAATTTAATAAAATAAGTACATTACGTCGTTGTTTTTAAACGAGTCGCTACTCACCACTCACCTGGAAACAGGAAGGTTTCCTTCGCTATCTTTATCTGGTGCTCTGCCAACATCAGGTGAAAGAGTGGGTACTGGATTCTCTAAGAGAGTTGAAAGAGAGTGATAAAATACTGAAAGTAAATGGATGAAAGCTTTATCTCTCTTTCTCTCCCTTTCTCTTTTTCTCTTTTTCTCTCTCGTTCTTTCTCTATCTATCTATCTATCTATCTCATCCAATCACTCTCTTTCCCTTTCTTTCTGATACTCTCCGATGGTTTCGATGAAAAAAGATTGAGGCGAATAGTTAAAAAAGGGTTGAATGCCAACACTTTCTAAAAGAGTCGCAGTGGTATTAGACTTTGCGTTGCTTGAACGACTTTCTCTTTGAAAAAAAAAAATTATACGCAAATCGAAAAAAAAAGGGCGAAATTATTTTTTTGGTCCCCCGATTTATAAAATCGGGGGACTTATGTTTTGAGGCATGTCCGCCCGTCCGTCCGTCCGTCCGTCCGTCCGGATTTTTCTCCGCAACCATCCATTGAATTTCTCTGAGATTTTGCATGAAGTTGTAACTTTGGTCAGGTTAGAAAGTGATATTCTCTGATTTTTGAAAAACAATCTGGTTAGCTCCCCAGGCAAAAAAATGACATCTTTTGTCCCATAACTTTTCCTTCATCCATTCAATTTCTCTGAAACTTGGCCGAAATGTGGGGACAATTGTTCCTAATAGAAAATAAGTATCGCTGACATTGGAAAAAATCTGGTTCGCGCCCCCAGGAGGTCAAAAGCCCCAAAAATGGCAAAAAATGACCCTTTTCTCCCATAACGTTTGATCCATCCATTCAATTTTTCTGAGACTTGGCCAAAATGTAGAGCAATTGTTCTGGATATAAAATGAGCATCCTTGGCTTCAGAAAAATTCTGGTTCGCGCCCCAGTGGGTCAAAGGGGGGGGGGCGGTCAAAAATGCCCCAAATTGACCAAATTTATTGCATTTTACACTCGCCACATCGAGTCACATACAGAGGGGGACGACGCACGCGCGGCTTGTTTTATAATACAAATAGATTATTATTTTGATCAGAATATTCTCAATATAACGACAACTTTATATAACGAAACATGAATTTAAATTTAACCTCGATAAATTTGGCTATAATAAATCTACTGATGCACAAGGAAATTAACTTTACTTTATGTTTCACTCGTCCCATGACGGGTACAAGCAATACATATAGCATTAGTTTTAAATTGTAATGTTGTTATCTTTCTTTAGAAGGTCTGGCACGGTTTCAGTGGTACCCTCTAAATAGTGAAGTAAACAATAAAAAAATAATGTGTCATCGTTACTCATAAAAATCATACATAATGATCAGTTAAAATGTTTAGGATTTTACCAAGCATATACGTATTGTTGAAGCTTACCCGCACAGCGACTCTTTTAAAATGTATTACTTAATATAACTCAAAATTTGATGTAGAGCAATTATTTCTCTATTGACTTTTTTGTATCAAACTTATTTGAAAGGTTTTGGGGGAACTTGAGAATTTTGTTAAGCTCACTCCTAAATAGTAAAGTTTACGAAAAGAATAATGTGCCCATATATTCCAATATATATAATGATCGGTTCATTTCATTTTCCTGTACAACAATTATATATATATATATACGTGTTTCACTACCAAGCAGATACTTAATTTCCCTGATGATCTGGCAAGCAAGTACCTGCTTGGTAGTGAAACACGTGTAGGAAAAATCTCTTTAATTTTAATATATATGATAAATAAATAATCTTTGAAAGAAAAAGTATTTTGTGGTGATGATTGGTCTCCTGAACGGAATGCTTTGGTAAGCCTTCAAAAAATCACATATAAATGCTCTGTGCCCTGTAATCGAGTATCATCGAGCTTGTTTTAATTGGCCTAATCTCGGTCTTCACTGAATAATCTATTTTCTAAGTGTAAAATCTCTCTCTCTCTCTCTCTCTCTCTATATATATATATATATATATATATATATATATATATATATATATATATATATATATATATATATTACAATATAATTATACACAGACACGTCTTTCGTCGTTTACGAATTATCAGCGTTGCTGAACCTAGCGGTATTCGAAACAAGAACCGCAAATTCTGATGCATGAATAACTACAACTGAGCCAATTCCTGCTGTGCTATAATATATCGCTCTTTTATCGATTGTATGTATTTCTTTATTTTGTTTGCGATCTTTTTAAACGAATTCAATTATTTATACGAAAACGCATTTTTACCTTAATGCTAGCTTGAAATAATTTTCCCATAACTCGTGTGAAGCCCCCATAAATAAATTTTAACACTAGCGGATATTGGCTCAGTGATAGAGCTACAGGCTTCGAACTCTGATGTTCTGGTTTCGAATCTCACTAGGTTCAGCCACGCTGATGAGTCTTAAACGACGAAACATATATCCGTGGGTAATAAAATTTTAAAATGTATATGTCGATACCCATCTGGCTGCATCAGATGTGTTAATAGAAAATTATTCTCAACTAGCATTAAGTTTAAAATGTGTATTCGTATAAATGATTGGATTCTTTCAAATAAATTATATATATATATATATATATATATATATATATATATATATATATATATATATATATATATGAAACCTTAAATGTTAATATTTACGAAAATTATAACGTGCTCATGTAACTCACTGTGTTGACTAGTATACATATTAAAAATTTATATTGATCCGTCTATTAGTTTGGAAGATTATCTTGTACATTAAAATATCTATACACACACACACACGCATATATATACATATATATATATATATATATATATATATATATATATATATATATCACTTTATATGTCGGGAGGTATATGGATGGCGAATCAGAGACATTTCTGTTCTGATTTGGTCAGCATGGCGTTCGCAGTATGATGATAAAGAACAAACTGATACGATTACACAAGCAATATATATTGATAACGACGCAGTCCGGCGACCCAATTAGGAACGTATATGAGGGATATGGTCTATCTCCCCCTCTCTCTCTCTCTATATATATATATATATATATATATATATATATATGTATGTATATATATATATATATATATATATATATATGTATGTATATATATATATATGTATGTATATATATATATATGTATATATATGTATATATATATATATATATATATATGTATATATATATATGTGTATATATATATATATGTGTATATATATATATATGTATATATATATATATATATGTATATATATATATATATATATATATATATATATATACTGAGTAAAAGTATGTAAGTTCTTAATATGAACTATCATTGTGTGTTATAAGAATAGGATAGCAACAAAGATGTTGACAACAAGAGGAGAATGTTAGTTTTATTTAAAAAGAAATGAATAAATGTGTTTAAACGACTATTGCCATTGTTGATGATGCGTTTCAATTCAGTGTTAATATGTCCTTCGTTGACAATGAATCACGGATACAAAGTAATGCAATCAAACATGACTTAATGACAAAGGGAATCAGAAGGAGGAACTATGTTTTTGTGAAAAACA
>OY744524.1:101380840-101390840 GCA_963556195.1 Sepiola atlantica | reverse complement strand
ATATATATATATATATATATATATATATATATATATATATATATATATATGGGAAATTAAAAAGGAAAAACCAAAAAGGATGTTTTTTATGTGTTCATCAACGTTTCGTCTTTATTTGTAAGACTTCTTCAGGATGATAATATTAAGAAAAATGTCATGCAAGTACGTGTACATATTGGGTTGACATGATGGGTTGATGGGAAGACGTAGTAGCCACTACTGGAGCAGTAGAACCAACGTCCGGACTTGGTAATGTCAGTCGCGTGGAATGAAATGAATGTTGATGGTTCTGAGTGAAAAAAGTGGAAAGGTGGGGTGAGCAGGGATAATGTGGATGGTTGTAAGTGAAAAAATAGAGGGTTGGGGTGAGCGGGAATAATGTGGATGGCAGTAAGTGAAGAAGTGGAGAGGTGGGGAAAGAGGAGGGGGAATGTTTGACCAGGTGGCTGCTTCAAGAATGTGAGGGATGTGTAGGTTAGAAGGTTTGGGTTCGTGGTGAATGAAGATGTGTGGGGTGTGTATGCAGAGAAGTTGAAGGTAGGAGAAAAGGAGGACGGGGAGGCCCTGTGATTTTGGTGGGTAGGTAACGTCACGAGAAATTTTTTTTTAAATGAGGTGGTTGAAGAGTGGGAGATATGGGTGGGTAAGGGTGCGAGAGAAGTGGTCGAAGGGGTTAAATGAGTGAGGGGGAGAGGGGAGATTTGTTGTGATTAGGTGTGAAATATTTGAAATATGTTGAAAACTGGGAATGTTTGACCGGCTTGCTATGTTAAGAATGTGAGGGAAGAGTAAGTTAGAAAGTTCGGCGTGGTAAATGAAGATGTGTGTGTGGGGGTACATATATATATATATATATATATATATATATATATATATATATATATATATATATATTCGTGTATTGACGAAAAAAGTGTATTTCGCCAGTGTTTGCATTCGCTATTTATGCAGATATATAACAAAAATGTTAATATAAAATCGTAAAATTAAGTACATAATTTCATTTTTATATACAAAACATCATCATGTGTAATGTTTTAAGGACAAAAAACTTTTCATTATAGATTGTAGGATTTCTTCCGAATTCAGTTCAGGTAGTAGTGGTTGTCTGACTTGCTATTTGATTTCTAGCTTCATATCACTACTTTAAATCGTTTCGTCCGGGACCTAGAAAAATACACATATTTTATTCCCGAATGTTGCGTGATGGGATAAAATTACACACATATATATATATATATATATATATATATATATATATATATATATATATTCAATATTACAGATGACTTTTGTCTGCATATTTTTCACTTGATCTTTTCTAGATTTTTTATTAATTTTAGATTTCAGGCTGGAACTGACATATGTATTTACCGTACTCATTTTGTACCCTAGTATTTTCGGTTTTTTTGCGGAGCCATCTTTAAGGGTCGTTGTCGAGTAAAGAATAAGTATTTTTAAATATATAGTGATGGTTTGGGAGTGTACTGTGTGAGTGTCTGTATATTAATAGAGTAATAGGCTAACATCTAAAGGCAAATACTTCTTGCCACATCTCACAACTTCGAAAATCCTTGTAGACAACACAATTATATAAGAACGTGAAACTAACAAACTAAGATATTAGAAGCTTTTTTCATAAAAACTGAAAATAATTTCGATAACGATGAAAACATCCTAAAATTCTTTAATACTAATATACTATCAATACTATAACCAATCAAGTTTCGAGGAATTTCGATGAACATAGTTTCTTTCTAAGAACCTCTTATCTGCAACACGTTGCCAGATGAGTTCTTCTTTGAGGGCTACAATATGGTCATATTTACATTTAATGTCAATAAAAATCTGTCATAAACAGTCTTCATAAGTCAATTCTATTTGAAACGTTAACATGATAATGAAAACCTATTTCAAACTTAAGCCTGACAAACCAACGAAAATACTAATTTGAACTTAAGAGTGGAAGACCTAAAAGTGTTATTTAAAACCAAGTCTTACAAACAAACGTAATCTGATATCAAACAAATGTGACAGAGAGATGAACATGATATTTGAAACTTAAACGTGAAAACCAAGGAAAACTCATTTCAAAATAAACCAGACCAGCAAAATGCTGTTTTAAACTTAAACGTCAAAGTACGAATACAAATCCATTTCAAAATAAAGCCTGACAGACTAACGTACCTGCAATTTTCAAGTTAAACGTGAAAGACCAATGAAAACCGATTTTTAAATTAAGCCTGAAAGACCACCGGAAATACTGTTTTAATCTAAATAGTCACAGGCCAGGAAATGCTATACAAACCTAACCTTACAGACTAAGGACAGAAATATAAAAATAAACGTGACAGACGAGTGAAAATATAATTCAGACGTAAGCGTTACATACCAATAAAAGCATATTTAAAAGTGAAGCCTGACAGACAAACGAAATTGCTATTTTAATCTTACAAGTGACAAACCAGGAAATGCTATTTTAAACTCATATTACAGACTAACGACATTTCTCATATCAAACAAGCTTGAAAGACGGACAAATATGCATAAACTTGAAAAACTAATGGAAACTTATTTCAAACTGAAGCGTGACAGACCAACGATCATGCTATTTTAAACGTAAGAATAACAGACCTAGAAATGATATTTTAATCTTAATTCTTTTATAATATATTACATATTTTAGCTATCAATCTATCCCTTTTAATCGAGTGGTTTTAGCTTTTAGCCTTCATAACTGTTGACTCATTAGTTAAGAAATGACAAATTACTGAATGTGAGGTTAATAGTCACAAATTGTAATCAACCAAGATGATAAAAAATAGTTCTAAAGGAACTATTCTTTCGGCATATTATCACTTACTTAAAAAGGGTACTATTATACAGAACGCCCCGCGTTTCCCTGACTTCGCGTCGTCAACGTTCGAGCTGGTCTCGTCAGCGCCCGAGAGTAGACAAAACTATTAACCAATCAGGTTGCAGAAAGCAGGCGATAACTTTTGGAATAAATTAATTAATACTATCTGCAGCGCGTTAAAATAATAATTTCTACGATCTGAGTCAACGCGTCGAATCTCCCGAAATACTCATTGAGTTCTGTCAGCAACAGTCACTTCTAGTGAAAGACTACCCCTAACTCTAAACTCTAACCCTAAATCAGAAAATTTAAACATAAAGGAAAAAACCAAAAAGAAATTGGCTAAAAAAGTGGGTTCGTTGTTTGTTATATAAAAGAATCATTTTTTGTAACTTTTCGTTGTACAAAAAACATTTTATTTTAAAACATTTGCTTCTATTGACAAAAATAATCTAATTAATAACAGTTGTTTATCTATTGTTTGTTCATTCTTTATGTGTATATATGTATTTTATTTTTATTTTCTGTGTCTAACTTTTTTATTGGAAACTTTGCTTGAATTCATCGTCTGGCAGTCTTCAATGTATCGTGTGTTAGTCTTCGCCTCGTCAACTATCGGGCGCTTCCGATACCTGTCCGAACGTTGACGATGCGAAGTCACAGAAACGCGGGTTGTTCTCTATAAGAGTATCAAAAAAGTTCATGAATTAAATAAAAATATTTTAAGCAAACTGAAAGGATCAGAATCTACTTCAGTTTTTGTTGTATAGAGAAACCCTGATATATTGGACATACTAGTAATAACGAAAAGGTATTTTCGTAACCTTGTATATAAAGTAAAATGAGATGTACTCATATTTAATTCACCGACAGAGCTGCATGAATAAAAGCTACACACCGAGAGCTGCTTTGTTTCTCATTTCTACTAAAGTTACTCCGTGTGCGAAAACATCAAAATTTCGATTTCATTCGCTTTTATTTATTTTATATCTATTACAATAAGCCTCAAGTTCTTTTTTTTATTTATTCGCTTTTTGAATAACCTGTTGCTTTATATAACTATGCACAAGCAGACGATGACGGTCCTTTTCCCGATTTGTTTGTGGTAAAACTTATGATTCCTTTGAATTTTAATTCTAATTATGTTACGTTCCGCATATTTTTTCATGTAACGTTTCCCTAACTATCATACCATACTTCATTTTCGTTGTGGAATCGTTTTAGACAACACACTCATTTCATATACGTCTAAAATCTGAACTTATATCAAAAGTACATCTGCATCAACAGCACTATTTAAATACTTCATGTACTGTTTTTATCTCTTTGTCGCCCATACTTTATTAAAGTAATATTATAAATTATTAACTATTTTACTACGTTTTAATAAGCCAGCGGTAACAACAACAGAGTGCTACGTAACTATTTTAACTGCTTTTCCAGCACGTAATCGTCAGCCGACATTAACAACAAGTGACAGCTACGGAACTATTTTAACTGCTTTTCCAGCACATCGTCCTCAGCCGACATTAACAACAAGAGATAGCTACGGAACTATTTTAGCTGCTTTTCCAGCACATGATCCTCAGCGGACATTAACAACAAGAGACAGCTACGGAACTGTTTTAACTGCTTTTCTACCACACGATTCTAAGTCGCCGTAAACAATGTCAACAGACCGCTACTTCTTATTTTTTCGTTAAAACTTAAACATATAATAATCACAATAATCCAGGAACCATGATGATCAAAGCTCGTAAATCCAAATATTATATTTAAAAATTATTTAATCCTAACACCATAATAATCAAAACTCGTTTATCCAAAGATCTTGATAATTAAAATCAAGTAATCTTAAAACCATGCTAATTCAAACACGTACATTCGAAAACCATGCTAAACTGAACACGTTAATTTGAAAGCCACGCTAACAAAACCACGCTAATCTGAAGGCCATGCTAAGCTGAACAGGTTAATCTGAAAGCCATATTAAGCAGAACTCGTGTGAACACAAAAAAAAACTTATTGATAAAATCCGCGTTTACCGAAACCGTTTCAAACGAAGTAATATGTTACTATCTTAACCTCTAGATGTCTTCGATTTTAAATAACAGGTCAAAGTTTATATTGGATTCAGAATGTCAATAAAACGATTGTGCCTGTAGTCTGCAGAGCGTAGCAAAGATCACATTGATAAATCGCATTTGTCTCTTGGGGAATTTCTATTCTCGTTCCTTCATATATCGGATAATTCACGATAGAATATTAAAAGAATAACAACGCTATGAATGAATGACTAAACTCGAACAGTTTCCTTTTCATACACAATAACACTATCGATCATTGAAAACTTTGTGGAGTGAAATTATTTCAGTTCACGTTTTTATCGTATCAATACAGATTTGTCTGGTGCATTGTTTTTATTCGTTGGCGAACTTAACAGAAGTGAACACGATGAAAAACGATCTATGAGGACTACAAACTCGGCAATTCGTGTTAAAGTTGATATTTTACTTTAATTTCATATGTCTGTTTAAATACATGCTAGCCTGTTCTGCATTAATGTCGACTACTAAATAACAGTAGAGTTGACTCTACTTTAAATTGTTTGTAAGACAAAAGAAAAAGTACAAACATTTGGGCAATTCTTAAAAGTTATCTGAACGATTTATTGGATACGAGTAAATGCATCCGAGTTACGACTGTATCGACAGCTAGGAATGCGAGTTAATACCTTCCAAAACATATTGGTTAATAACAGAATGTAATAAATCCGATATCTTTCATAACTAGGTATAACAGATTATGTAGTTCGCGACGATATCTATTAAAACCATCACGCACCTTCGTTTAATTTATTCTAAAATAATTGTAATAATACTGATTAATGCATCAGTATTTGCACTAGCTATAGATTAAATAGTGTGTTGTTTCTTTTAATGTCTGTACTAAATGGCTGTTCTGTACCGGCTAGGCCATTTCTGGTGTATTTTTTTCGTAAATCGTAACAATAAACAATAGGCCCCTTTTATGGAAATACAAGTTTATATATAGTAGTGATTCTATTGATATTTCCTAGATGCTTATCGAATGAAACAATAGTGCTCAAAAACAAGTAGAGCTGTATTATAGTATTAATTCGCCTGGTTTGGTAGGACAACTTTTCTGTGCATCGTAAACCAGACTAGTACACCATGTTGGGGCCAAGTTATACATTTATTTATGAAATAGTGGATTAAGCAAGAATTTCAAGTCTTGGTTGGGGAGATAGTCAGGGAGAAGCAAAACTACAGTATTGCATAAATGAGTAGAAAAAAATGTATTGCAACATTGCGGACAAATCTTCGAAAGGTAAGCGAAAGGCTGGCGCATGTCAGGTGGCGTTGTTTGTGAGTTTATTTGCAACAAGTATAAGCCGTCTCTGTTTCTCTTTCTAGTGTGTATATGCTTTTTGTCAGCGCGCATACGAAAACAATGTTTTCATTCTTCACTTATCTGTTTTTATATGTTGCGCATTCTTTTCAGAAGTGTACATGTGATTGTTACATTAAACGTCTTCTTCCAATTTTAAAGCCAGAAGTTGTAAATTTATCGTTGCCAGTAGAAATGTTGCGAAGTCAGAATATATTAGGTACGACTTCGACTCCGAATCCTAGGATTCGAAATATTCCGATTCCGACTCATTAGGTTAAAGTCTTCCAATATTCCTTGGATCAGTAGAAATATGTAGCTGATCTAGAAGTTGACATGGGTTCAGTTGTAGATTGGGATACGAAATGGCTTGTTTCATTTAATCCAGTTAAGACTCAGCTCGTGTTTTTCCAATCGTAGGCGTGTCTCTTTTCCCCGTGATATTTCTGTGGATAGCTTTGCTCTTAAGAAGTAATCAACTTTTTAACTTATTGGTCTTTGTCACTGATCAAATCATTGTTGGAGTTCATACATTAGATCCATTGCTATTTCTGCTTCTCGTAAAGTCGGTTCTGACTATCGTTCGAACACTTTCTCATACCTGAGGCGATTTTCTATCTCTACAAATGTACAGTCAGACTATGTATGGCGTACTGTTGTCATATTTGAGGTGGTGAATCTCTGTCCTATTTGAGGGTTCTTGATAAGGGGCAAAAATGTGTCTGTAATTTAATTGAACTTACCCTTTCTTCTTCTCTGCACCCTCTCTCTAACAGACATGATGTTGCTAGTCTCAGTCTTCTCTATAAATACTATTATAGCATGTGTTTTACATAATTATGGGATCTATTCCCGGCTTCTTTTGTTCCAGCCTGTTTGACTCATTTGTCTAGTGGTCTCAATCAATTCGCTGGTTTGATACCTCAGTGTAATACAACTTCCTATTCCAGTAGCTTCTTTCCAAGAACCGCAAGCTTGTTGAACCTTCTTCCTGATGACTGTTTTCCTCCTACCTATAACCTTGGTCATTTCAAACCTAACGCCAATAGACATCTGTCTTTACGATAATCATATTTGTCTTTGTTAGCTCCTTACATCAAGTGGCTTCATGCCTTTCCTTGGGCGATTTCTATTCAGAAAATTTTAGAATTCAGACCGTCTGTCGATTCTTCGGGGTATAACAAAACAATTCCGACTCCGACGCCAACAGCTAACACTCTTACCCGTCTGACACTGAATCACAATTCTTTTAAAACCATCTGATTCCTTCCTACTCTAACTCTGCAGCCCGCGTTGATAGCCTTAATTGGTTGCCAAAATATTCTATACTTATTCATTTCCGTTAGTTGTCTGTTAAGATATCACCGTCTGGTATCTAGGTACCATTAATGCTTGAGGTTCTTTCATCAATGAATGAAACTTAAACAGAAATATGAGATGCTATTATTATTATGCAGCAATGGACATGTATCTTTCTGAACTTTCTCTTTCGCTCTCATGTTCACTCTCCTCCTCTTTCTTACGTCTTCCGACTACTTTATTTTTTGTTCTCCTTGCTTTCTCCCTCTATTTCTTTCTCTAGTCTGACTCCGTTGTTCATTTGATTAATAAATAAATTAGATTTAAATGAAATATAAATATAAATATTAATAAAATTTATGGGCGCTTTTGTTTTACAGGGCTGAAATAAATTATATCTCTAATTTTAAAGAGTCAAATGACAGGGGGAGATAAATCAAACTGTTCCCCCAAGATGTATCTTCAAAGGGATTTTACCGTTTTCAATTTCAATTAACTAAAGTAAAAAAAAAATTATACGTAAAAGAAGTATTTAGGAATTTATTGTATTCGGTACGAATAAAACTTTAAAATATTTATTGAAATAAATTAAGCAATTAAATAATAGAAAATTACGTAAATTAAACGATTGCGTAATTTGACCCAGTATAAAACTATAATTTATTATTTTTCTATTTTGCCTAGACAATTTCTATTTGTAGATCTATAAAGCAGCGAAGTCTCTTTGTGCATATTTTCCAGATTTTGATAAGTGACTAGAATATTATTCACAATTCACGATACACGCATCGCCATCAGAAACAACTTGTCCTTACCCTCGTATTATTAGTATCCCATCATGTTAAAAAAGAGGAAGGTTATTCACTTAATTGTTGAACTTACCAAAATCAAACATCTATTCGCTCAAATATCCGTCGACGAAATGTCCATTCGTCAGATATCCTTCGCCCATTCGTATGGAAGTCTACTGGAGTAGATTGGTAACGAATGGAAATTCAAAGAAAGGAACATCATCGTATGAGAATAATAGCTGGAAGAATTTCATTTATGATAATCAACCATGAACGAGTTATTATCTCACTAATACTACTTGCCTCTAGACTATTGTTGGAGAAAGCAATTGTCTTCGAAGGTCTCAAAGAAAATGAACCTTGCGTTTATCTAACGACAAGAGCAAAGAAAGGATATTGACACCTAACTATATAAGACTCCTGTTTTACCGCTGTTTGTTAGTTAACATGAGCGTAACGCTAGTATTACGTAAACGAATTAAGGTTAACCAAATTCGATGTAATATTAGTATTGAGACAGCTTTATTTGCATACGAGGCAATATCTTATCTCGATGTTCATAGAGGTCAACCTGCCCAGGTTTACCTTCTCGCCTTTTTAGATCGGGTTAGTTTATTGTTAATAATCCTGCTGCGTCCCTAGTGAAGAATGCTGACGGGGCTTCCTAGGCAAATTTTGTCCGGCCTGAGTTCTCTTCTAGAGCGCTGGTTTTTCAAATTCCACTTTCCTGACTTTGTGTATAATCTTCCCGCCGTAGTAGTGAGATGATTAAAATATCGACGTTAATTTGGAAATAAATGTATCCATTAATTCAAAAACTGATAGATATATGTTAATGGAATTAGTAACACTGGCATAATTATTTACCTTATAAGAGTCAAATACATCCTAAGATAGAGTAATGTTGCCACATCTGGAAAAATGCCGCTCAGAGCATCCTTTTCTAACTTAACAGAGTACAAAAACCGGCATCGAAAACAAGTGAGCGATGTCCTCTTCTCCACTCTTCACCCTCTTTCTCCCATAAGAGACGTGACCAGTCTTTCTCTACTCATTCATTATTTTCATAACAGATGCTCGACTAAGCTTCAATCTATGGTCCTCCTGTAGAGCATTTACAACAAAAACTCGTCTAACTACAACCACTGTCAATAAATCCCCTCTCTCCCTCTGTGTACTTAGAACTAAGCGAAACTTCCATGAGAAAATGTTCTTGTCTAGAACTGCTCGTCTGTGGAACATAGTACTACGGGGTTGCTTCCCGGCTTACTATAACGTTACAGTTTTCAAGTTCAATGTAATCAAAATCTTGTTAAGCCGTCCTCTTCAAACGTCACTTTCTGACCAGTTACAACCATCGTTACTAATCCGGTATGTGTTTCACAGTCTACCTGACAAACTCATTGACCCTTACTCTCGAGTGGACTGTAGGCCTTGATACATGGTGAAACGATTGTAAAAAACGTAGATATAAAGGGCACTCTACCGAGTTACGTTGGATTCATTATTCTTTGGAAGTAAGTGTACTTGTGACTTAAAAAACTACATAACAGACTTTTATGCAATTTAAACCATAGATAGTAAGTGTGAAAAGAGAGCCTAATGTGCTATGTTATGGTTTGTTTTGGAGGACAGAGAATAC
>OY744524.1:101275840-101375840 GCA_963556195.1 Sepiola atlantica | reverse complement strand
ACATGAAGATGAAAATAACGATTTTAAATGTTACACCACCGATCTGTGTTCGAAATTGAATGCCGTGAATTAAACAAAAGAACATTATTTGTAACTGACGTATAATCATGATAATAAAAATGTAATTTAATAAATCAACGAATGCTAATTTAAATCGAATATAAGCAGAATATTTTACGTATCTGTGTAATGTGTATTGCCTCTAAGGTACTATTGCCTTGTGCGATTATTTAAGTCAGTGAAAATGTAAACACGTTTTTTTATAAATTGTTGCGAATGAATAGAGAGAGAGGGGAGATGGAGAGAGAAAGAGAGAGAGAGAATGGACGGTTATAATAGGTAAATCTGACAAAGAAAAAGAAACGGCTCACGTAAAATAACTCCCTCCCATCAAATAAAAAAGACAAATAACTGACGTGAAAATAGAAAATGCGAATGCTGGATTAATGTTAGGTATGTATGGATGGTCAAAGGTTTAACAGTGAACTTATGTTTCTGATAATTATTAGTTGAAGGTTCGTAGAAAAACTGATAGTACTTGCTTGGTATCAACAATTGAATGTTGTAGAAATGAACACTGCAGTTCGTTTTACGCAGTATTTTGAAAAATATTTTTACGCCTTTAAGTTGTTATGTATTAAATTGTCGAAGTGTTTAATGAATTTATACCTGAAGTAATCGAAGATTGCTAAGGGAAATGTCTGAACTCAATGAGATTAAGAGATAGTAGCCTCCGTTTTAAATCAATATACAGTATAAGTGTTCGTTAAATGTATTCCGTAAAATGCGGAATGAGATTAACTCTATACGTAATAGTTAAGAATAAAATAATCCGATATTCTCGAAAATCAGGGGAATATATATTAAATTGATGCGGAATGTACGGTAATATGTATTAAAGTAATGGTGGATGAATATAAAACAATAACAGGTACGTATTTCGAAAGTATCTGTTGTTTCTTACTTCCTGGTGATGATTGGGAGGGATTTAGTAGAACAATAATACAAGGAAAAGTGTTTGGTACCATCTCTATGGAGTATGTTTTGGGGAGAGTCTTTGATTGTGGTCTAACAATAGCATTTATTCTTAGATGATAAAATAGCTATAAATTTCTTAAAACACGCTTGAGTGAATCAGCTGAATAGAGTGGTAAGTTTAGTAGCCTATGATGCCTGCGGTATTTTTACTCTCGCCAAAGAGACAGGGAAACACGTCTTAACTTAATATAGAAGATGAGGACGATTTATGACACGTATACAGCATCATCCCGTAGACACCCCGGTTTCCGGTAAACAACCGAAGTTGAGCAGCCAGTACTAAAATGGGTAACCATTTGGGAATACCATGCGCTGTATGTGGACATCTAGCGATTGGCAAATTGCGTCGCCAACCCGCAGTGCCTAGCGTGGCGACTATGGAAAAAATCTCTGAATGACTGTCGCCAATAAGGTGGAAGGAAACCATGGAGAGGTTCCTCCTCCAGGAGTAATTAAAAACCCTGATGGTAATGGTGGTGGTTATTTGTTGGCATTTGACTTGAAGACGGACCTGTTTTCATCCTGAATTTCTCTGACGCGAAACAAAAAGAAGGAAAAATAATGTTATTTTCCGTTCTAGTAGAAGAAAAGTTTCTTGAATGTATTATAAGGACCAACCAGAGTTTAAAGCTCAGTCGAGCAACTTCCCTGGAAATAACGATAAAATAGACAAAATCCATCGACGTTTCTTTTTCTGAGAAAGTTCAAAATCGACTTCAAAATCTAGTGAGGGATAATTTCGTCTATTCTTACAGCAACTTTCTTACAGAAAAGAGGTTGCTCGTTATTCTCTACTTTATCGATATCTTCATCGTAGGTGCTCGACTGAGCTGCAAGCTATGGTTTTAACAGTGTCGGACAGCGCCGGTATGCGTTGACAGTGAGCCTACGAAGGCCGATGGCGCTATTACTGCGCTAGTATAAATAGAGAGAAAGAGCACCATAAAAATCTCTGAACGGATCGCACCGTTGGTAACGAGAGAAAGAAACCAAAATATCATTTTATGGGCTTATCAAAAGATAAAAAACAAAAAGAATTACTTTCTCAAAGTCGATATGAGACTGACTACTGAACTCAGCGAGAGTTAGAATTACGGTCAAGTTTTAAATCTCGAATCGGATCAATCTGTTTTAAGTGGGTCATCCGAGATGGACGCTGCTTAATTACCCTGCGTGACAGTCGTGATATATCTCAGTTATTGTCGAAATCAGAAATAAACGGTCATAAACAAATTTGACAGCTGTGTCGAAATTAGTTTTAGAAGCTCTGGATAAACGCAATAAAATGTATTTCTCATGATAAATCGGAGGCCACCGCGACCCCCCGGGTAGAGGCGAAGTACGTCTCGATAAAAAGCAAGCGAGTACAATTTACAAAGACAGTTGAGTTGAGTCACGGTCGCAGAGAGAGTTAGTCGGAGGTCGTCGGCCGCTGACGCCCATCAGTGGTGAGGCCGTCAGTTACGAGTGGATTGGACGAAATAACTCGCTCTGTATTTCCTCCACCGAATCCGACATATCAGTTTGTGTATGTTCTTTTCTCGTCCCGAACTTAGAACAGATTTTCGCTGACAATGATAAAGACGTCCAGAATTATTAGCGCCCGTCGATCCAACTAACACACGCAGTTAAACTTTGATAGTATGGAATGGACTGGCTTTATAAACAAACCAATGTACACTATTTTTTTTTAATTTAATAATTATTCTTGTAAGAAAACCAAACAATGTCGTTACAGACTTAATTCTTTCCATTCAACTATTCTGCATGAAATGACACTTATATTCCCATCGAGACAAGGTTGCTGAACCAACCCGGTTGATTGCTCACTGATCTAAACAAACATAACGTGGGAGTTAGTAGTCGCTTGACCAGGCGTTTCAACATCGGCAGCCTTCATCAGAACGGCAACTTTTCCCGAGCAGTACCGGGTGACCAACCGAATCTGGAACGACGTCGTAGGGTGAAGGAGTTCGGTATATGGTTCTCGCCTGGGTAATTCCATGTCAAATCATCCACGAATTTAGGATTTAGCACCACAGATTGACATCATAAAAACTAAGAAATCCTCAGAATTTGAGCATGTAACTCCAAACGGTTTCACCTCAAATTTTGGAAAGTACTATCAAGAGAGATTCTGTTGGGAGGGAGGGGTGAAGCGGTCACTTATGTCTGGTGAGGGGATGAGTAAGCAGTTAGTTAATAGATTTATATGCATTTTTCCAGTGAATTGAAAGGAAAATCAAGTTAAAATATTGCCTACCTCAAATTCTACTGTAAATTTTACAGACATTTCTTTCATATAAGAATTAAGTGCTGACTAACTTCCTTGTCTGCATAATAGAATAGATACATTGCAGCAACCACTGTATCTATTTTAATTAGGTATAGTTAGTGTCTTTCATTTAAAATTATTTAAGGGTACATTATGGTGCACTAATTCATCTCCGTTGCGTATGAAGCACATTTGACTGAAAGATGTTGTTTTGTTTTTAGTTGTGAAGTTCGCTTTTGTAAATAGCTGATTATTAGCTGACTTATTTTACCTTTGACTATTTAAATTTTACTTTCTAAAACTTATTTCAAGGTGAATCTTATATAAATTTAGATGAATGGTCTCCCCAACTCTTACATACCAAACTAGTTTCTTCCCCCAATAGTGTATTTTTGAACCCTCGGAAACAAGACCTAACTTTGAATAGAAACTCTGAGTGAACAATTTTTACCATTTTTGGTTCAGAGGTACTTCATAGTGTCTAAATGAATGTCCAAATGAAAAGAACCTTTACTATATTGGTCACATCATTGTTTGCGCCATGTTGGAGCACATGAGAAATTTTCTAAAATTTGATGAAATCTCATAGAAGGCTTCATTTCTTAGCAAAACCGATGCCATTTTTGAATTCGTCAGATTGAAAAGCTTACCTGTGTGAATTTTCAGGGTCACATCATGTTCCAAACTGAAAATATTCAAGAAAATGTCATTATTAAAATGTCGCCTGGGCGACATCTCGCTCGATTTACGCGAAACAGAAAATGCTTTAAATCGGAAACCGCTTGGAGTTACATGCTCAAATTTTCGGGATTTTTTAGGATTTATGATGTCCATCTGTGTTACAAGTTACAACAAAATATGAAAATATTGGTTTCAAGCGCTGGATGATTTGACATGGAATAAAAATTTACAGCAGAAACTCGTCTAGTGGCGACTACTTTAAATGATTTCCTTTCTTTCTCTGTGTACCTCTCCTTCAGGAGAGACGTTTCTAGATTTTTTTACTCAATCGGTATTTCCAGGGAAGATGCTTGACTGAGCTTCAATCAGTGGTTATTACAAAGGGGAATCAGAACATGAAGCTCAGTCGAGTAGCTCCCATAGAAATAATTAATGAGCAGAGTGAGACTAGCATCGTTTCTTCTGTGAGAAAGGATCTGTAGGGAAAGGAAGTGAATATATTATGTCTATTATCTACCACAGTCGATTTTGCACTATATCGAGGTAGGAACAAGCGGTGGGAGGCATCTCCCAAGATGTAGCAGCAGTACTCCATCTTAGAACTATTTTACTGGTTATATAAAGCAGATGAATAAGACAGTCGTGTAAATGTGTTTTCACGCCGAACCCTCTCCATACTTTGATAGAGTTATATGATGCAAATAAATATTTACACATCTTGCTTTACGAATGTCGGAGAGGTTGGTAGATACTGCTATATCTATATAAACTCTAAGTGGATAAGAGAAAATAGTTTATACTTTTCCAAGGAGTATTAGTTTAAACGATGCAACATTTATGAAGTAACTGGGAACTGACAAGTCCACAGAAAGAACACATAGACATTACCGCAGATGCATATACAAAGGTTTAACTCATTCAGTAAGAAAAATCACTACGTCTCTCATTGTTTCTCGCCATGTCTATCTATTGATTTTGAAAAAAAAGTGTATAACTAATGAAAGTAAGCGTAACGAATGATCTAAACCTCCAGACGTACAAAACATTATAGGTTGAGCTTAATCTTGTTATAACGATATTTTCGACAAGTGAAAATTAAATGATGTTCATTTATTCATTGTTTTCAGAAGCAACATCGTAGGAAATAAATACATCATATTCGAAGCAAAAGAAGAAGTGCAAAAATTATATGAACTCGTCTTCCTCTCTGGCGCTTGTTGTGTCAAGAAAATCGATCCAGTATGATATCCGATTTCACTTGTTTACAAACAAATTAAGGTAAGTGTATATAGACGTCTTAACCTTATTTAAAGTTTCTATTTCACTTACCATCTTATGTCAGGATATAGATACATCAATGTACATGACTGTATGTTGAATACACAGCCATGACAGACCGGGATAAATAGAAAGAATTATACGGGTTTCAGAATTGGCTGCTGTGGTTAACGTTAATGTTAATTAAGTTACCATCAATTACGGATAATCTAAGGGTTCAACTTTTCATTGTTGATCGTGTGATTGTTTAATTCAACACAAAAAGTAAACAAAGAAATATCAGCATGTGCAGGTCGACGACGAGCATCTGAGTGATTATTAATTATTAATGATAATAAAGTAGGTATGTCACGTCTCTCTCTCTCTCTCTCTATATATATATATATATATATATATATATATATATGTATATATATATATATATATATATATATATGTATATATATATATATATATATATATATGTATATATATATATGTATATATATATATGTATATATATATATATGTATATATATATATGTATATATATATGTATATATATATATATATGTATATATATATATATATGTATATATATATATATATATATATGTATATATATATATGTATATATATATATATATGTATATATGTATATATATATGTATATATATGTATATATATATATATGTATATATATATGTATATATATATGTATATATATATATGTATATATATATATGTATATATATATATGTATATATATATGTATATATATATGTATATATATATATATGTATATATATATGTATATATGTATATATATATATGTATATATATGTATATATATATATATGTATATATATATATGTATATATATATATATATGTATATATATATGTATATATATATGTATATATATATGTATATATATATGTATATATATATATGTATATATATATATATATATATATATATATAAATATATGTATATCTAGGTAGCATCTTCTCTTGCAGGCAAGTATTGTTGAATATGAGAGACAACTTATGTCTAGATATCCTTTGGTAGATCCTTTCAATAGTCCGAATGAGGACCTTAGTTTCAGAGGGGAATTGGCTGATGAATTTTTTATAGTTTAGATTTATCTCCCAAGAACTTTCAGACCCATCCGGGTCCATCTTCAGAGGAATGAGGTTAATCAGGTACAGACCATGTGTTAGTATTATAGAAGGTGTTGGCGGGAATTATGTAATAAGTACGAAACTATAGTTTTCCACTTCATTGACCGAGGACAGAACAGAATAAGTGTAGCATCAGAACATATACTACACTTTGTTCCTAGCCAATTTAATGAAACATTGTAAAACATAACAGATAATCTTCTGTTTAATTTTTCCGTTTTATATTTTCATTTTTTCTAATCATATTCTTAGTAAAAATCCTTACAAGATGATAGATGCTACATAAGTATAAGTACCTTGTTCGATTCTTTGTCAAATTATCAACAGGTAACAAAAGACAAATGAACAAAAAAAACTGCAAAAAAAAGATCATTCCTAAACATTTGTTTTTTTTTTCACCTGAAGATGATTCGACGAAGAATCCAAAATTGTAGCAGTCAGCGGTTTATTCTTCTCTATGAACAAGACCAGGGACGAGACGAGTTAAGAAACTGGTTGAAAAACCACCCCCACCCCGATGACATCTGCGCCAGTTATTTTTTTAAATAGGATTTTGAAAGTTAACTTTAATAAATATTTTTTTCTAAATTTTAGATATTATTCAACCACGGGCAATTTCAATTAAGAAAATACCAACTTTGTGGGTATTTGTTTTATCGTTTTTTACTTTTATCCGGACATACATACATACATACATACATACATACATACATACATACATACACACAGACAACTCTTCTTTATATAGATTTTTCGAGGAATAAGTCGGCATAAGGGAAGTAACTCCTTGATAAAAAAATTACTTCCCTTTAGTACAAAACCGTAAAAAGTAAAAACCGACCCCTCCCTCGAAATCTACGTCAGTTTAGGGTCAAAGAATGAATGATGTTTTTCTAAATTCTAGATATTATTCCACCAGGGCACCACCGATCAAGAATATACCAACTTTGTGGGTTTTTATTTTGTAGTTTGGGACTTCTAGCTGGACACACACACACACACACACACACACACAGACAACAGTAATTATCCTCTTGCTTCCTTGTATTTAAGCTGTATATACACACTAGCAGGACTACCCAGTATCGCCTGGTATCCTCATTTCCGTAAATTATACTTATGTAAAAATCATTTGTCTTAACACGAACGATATTAATAAATTATTTAAAAAGACAAAAAAGTATAATCAAGCGGAGAAAGTCTTCTATGTTTAAAAATCATTTTTTAAATGAAAAAGAATGCTGCCTAAATACACACACACACAATATATATATATTAAATGAAAGGATAAAATAATCCGACGATATCAATTAAAAAGGAAAAACGGAAGACCTAAAACTTAACGTTTCACCCAACTGTTGTGTGGGCTGTTTCAAACGCGAAAAAATGCTCAAAGTGGTAAAGAACGAGAACGACAAGAATGTTGTTGCCACTTTGCCACTCTTAGTATTTTTTCGCTCTTGAAAAAGCCCACGCAACACTTAGGCGAAACGTTGAGTTTTAGGTCTTTCGCTTTTTCTTTTTAATTCAGACACAATATATATATATATATATATATATATATATATATATATATATATATATATATATGGGGGTGTATATGTTTGTGTGTGAGGGTGAATATGATGCCGCATCTGAATTGCTTCTCTTGTCTCATTTGATTATGTTAGATTATTCAGTTAATCCAATCTTTGGTCCACTCAAATTAGCACCAAGAAGATGAATACTTTATCCAGACCTTTTTTCCATGAACACCTATTGAGGTGTGAATCTCTGTTGAAGGAATTGCAGGGAAGAATGGAACCGTTTAAATATAGATGTTACAAAAAGAATGTTAGCTTATATGGCCTACATAAACAATCTGTTTGCAGTATTTTCTATTACATATTTTGTCCATATATGTTTCCTTTAAATAACGACTTCTGTTCTAAATCCTCTTTTTTATTATGTCTTATTGTCTTTCATTTTTCTGCTAAATCCCGACCGTATACATGTAGGCTTCCACCGAAAATATAGTGATAAATAAGAAAACGAGGTAAAGAGCATTATAGTTTGGTAGAATCATTATACGTTGTGCATAGAATTTAGAAAGTTGAGACAATTCAGAGTAGTATTAACACCGAGACAAATAAATAAAGGAAAGATTACCAAGTAAAAACTACTTTTACACTTTTGGGTAATGATTTTCTGTTTATTTACCATTTACTATTTCATTTACAATTCATAGCGTGTTCGTCAGTGTTAAAGTTCTGGTATTTCGGAGCAAAACCTCCTCATCAAAGTTGCGTAGAGAGTGTGTAATAGTCACACTCTCTTCAGAGGTGCTGCAAGTAGTTAGCGCCGATCTTAATCTTAATTAAGAGCATGCGTATATTAAATTGTACTCTTGGATTTGAATTATCAGATGACTTTAGTGTTCGGAAAATCTTGAGAAACGTACATACATGCTTTATTAAGAATTTACGCACGTGATTTTTATAAATAAATGCGGATAGTTATGAAATAACACTCTGTTTGCGGTAATACGTACTGTAGATTCCAACCCTCAAAACCGCACAACGCTATCGACTCAATTAGATTACTAGGTGACCGATCGATACAATTATCTTTTTTGCTGTTTTCTCATAAAAAAAGTTCTGAACATTTAAAGCTTTTATATTTACTAATTAATTATTGATTTTCGTTCGCACGGTTGGCTTGCTATTAAATCTGAACTTGTACCTTTGAAAATCATTAGCGATTTGCGCTTTCTTTTATTTTATAGCGTTACTAAGATAGAAGTTTTTTATGTTTCTCACTGCGCGTAATGATGCCTTTATTCATATGCATTTAACTTCCACACTTGTTGAGTTTTTACCATATAAAAAACATTTCTCTTTCCCTTTCTATCTCCTCTCTCTCTCTCCCCTCCCCTTCTCTCTTTCTGTGTATATATATATAGCCTGATGATTCCCTGTAAGGATGAAATATGGATGTATCTGTGTAACTTACTTGGCATAACTATATTTGAATGCTACTACTGGGCTCTACTTACGTGTGGAGCACTGTTGAAGTAATTACTAACAATAGTTACACAATATATTATATTATTTTATAATATTATATGTGTATATACATGAAAGAATACTATTATATGTATATTTATTAAAAAAGGTAGGATTTTAGATATTTTCAACGACATGTTAAAGGCTACCTTACTGTATTTTGTGGGACAATGGGCTCGAAACCATGAAATGCTGAGTTAAGTCATATATAATAATTCTTTATTAATATATTCTCTATTTATATTCATAACTTTCAGATTCAGTATATAACAAGGAAAATTTACTAAACAATGAATAAATGTTGCACTATCATACACATATATATATATATATATATATATATATATATATATATATATATATATATATATATATATATATATATATATATATATATATATATATTTGCCTGAGAAAAATACGGTGCCAAAAAGGGGAGAACGGAATGGAGGAGAGAGAGAGACAAAGTGAGTGAGACAAACATTTAGCCTGCAAACTTCCCTTTTATCCTCTCGTTTTTGCCTGTCAGTACGAATTATAGCGAGCGATGTTAGAAGAGAGGTGTTTAGTAAGCTATGCATTTTTTATTACATCGTTTTAATTAATCAATGTTAATACTGACGAAACTATTGCATATATATAGACAAAATGGAACAATAAATTACAAATGTATAACACCACACATTGATTTATTATGAACTGTTTTAAATAGTTCTGCTGATAAGGCATACAAGTAATTGTTTTTAAAATTGTTTGTCGGTATAGTATATAGAGTATTTCAAAATAGTATGTGGTATCATTGATTTTTTTTCATGAAAATCGTCCAAGACAAGGTATGAAGCCACTTAATGTAAGGATCTAACAAGAACGAAATATGATTATCGCAAATACTGGAAATGCCTATCGGTCTTTATCTTGAAAAGACCAACACTTTGGGAAGGAGAAAAACAGTAAGCAAGAAAGAGAGTTCCACAAGCTTGCAGTTCTTGGAAAGAACCTACTGGAATAGGAAGCTGTATTACAATTCAGTAACAAAACAACGAATTGATGTTATTCTTGTCCCAACATTGTTTCTTCTCTATATGAATGATCTTCCAGAGAATATCATTTAGAAAAGTAACATCTATGCTAATGTTGCTTCTCGCAAATCTCCCTTGAATCAGTTGAAATACGTAGCTGATCTAGTAGTTGACCTAAGTTCATTTGTGGATTGTTGTACGAAATGGCTTGTTAATACTGTTAAGACTCAGCTCGTGTCGTAGGCGTGTCTTTTTTCTTCCTGAGATTCTCATGGATAGCTCTGCTATTGAGAAGAAATCGACTCTGAAACCTCTTGGTTTTTCTCTCTCATCAAACTTTTCTTGGAGTTCATACATTTGACCAATTGCTGTTTCTGTTTCTCGTAAAGTCGGTTATCTCTATCGTTCTAAACAATTTCTCACACCTGAGGCTATTCTCTATCTCTATAAATCTACTATCAGACCATGTATGGAGTACTGTTGTCATATTTGGGCTGGTGAATCGCTATCCCATTTGAGGGTTATTGATAAAGTGCATAAACGTATCTGTAATTTGATTTTCCCCGCATTTTACTCTTCTCAACACTCTCTCTCACAGACGTGATGTTTCTAGTCTCAGTCTTTTCTATAAGTACTATTATGGCATGTGTCCTTCGGAATTGTATGATATATTTCCTGCTTCTTTTGTTCCAGCTCGTTTGACTCGTTGGTTTAAATAATTGTTACCCGTTTTGATGGTAATGTAGTAGTGATCAACTTAAAAAATTATCGGATTTATTCATTAAGATTAGTTATATAGCTTTATCCGAAATGAGATCAAATCCTTTATTTTTCATGATTTTGTGGTCTTAATTTGTTCGAATATGTGTCTTTCTCCGAATGATTCGTTTATGTCTTAGCAATAGGTTAAAATAGAATAATAAAGTGACCTAATGACAAGGAGATATCTCGTTATTGCAATTACTAGAATAGCAGAAACAGCCCAACCGTATTACCTGTGTATTTGTTTGTTCCGCGGGCCGAAAATACGGGTACATTTTTTCCACAATTCGGTCAAGTTATTAAACTATCCGACTGATGAACACAATAATCAGTTGGCTGGAATGAATCCGTATAACTATCACTCGGGAGAAAACATCTATTTGTTTATGTAAACCTGTACATGCACAAACACATACGCTCAAACAGACACACACGCTCATATATATATATATATATATATATATATATATATATATATATATATATATATATATATATATATATATGAGCGTGTGTGTGTTTGAGCGTATGTGTTTGTAGCAGTTTAATTTATCCCATATTAGAACCTATTATGTATATTTATTTTTCAGGTATATATCTGGTTAATGATTAGTGATATGTTCCATTTATCTTTAGACCTGAATAAAACGTTTCTGCTTCAAAAACATATGTAATCCTATGAGACATGTACCATTACTTTTTTCTAACGTCAGCTTTTAAAATAATCAATTTTTTATCAAATATATTCACTTATATATATATTTATTTATATATATATATATAAGTGAATATATATATATATGTATATATAGTGAATACATATATATATATATATATATATATGTGTGTATATATATAAATATATATGTATATATATATATATATATATATATATATATATATATATATATATATGATGGATTCTCCTGTCGATTTCGACGTATGAGTGCCCCGCCAGGGATTGCTCGCGCGTGTAATTGTAATTGCAAGGAGTGCGCAATCCACAACAACACCTCTCCTGAGTCGGCACTGCCTGATTCCAATGGCAAGCAGTTCCAGACGACTGGAAGCAATGCCGATATATATATATATATATATATATATATATATATATATATATATATATATATATATATATATATATATATATATATATCGGTAATGTATATATTTATATATACTTTATCTGTACATTAAAAATGGTCTACAAAAATCAATTCATGTCTCAGAAAAAACGGAAATTAAATTTTAGGCCTCCAGACACTAGATATTTAAAATCAAGGGCAGTTGTTAAAACGTAACTTGGCATAAAGTCATAACTGTGGGAAAAGGTTTAAAAATGTTTCTTTTTACTTAAAAACAACCCCCGAATTCAGACCTACCCGCAATCTTAAAACTAGTTTTAAAAACTTAATCACCATATATACAGGATCAAGCCACATGCATGAATGACAGTATATATATATATATATATATATATATATATATATATATATATATATATATATATATTAATACGTACAAGCCATAACAAACACACTCATATATCACCACTTAAATGTTCACATACATACACCTGTTAAAACATATCATCGTTAAACTACAGCTAAAGCCTATTGACACTCAGAGCATGCAAAAAACACACACATGTCACCAACTATTTCATAAATTCATATACACACAAGTGACAGGGAAACCAACTTACATCCGTACACATATATACGGACATATTAGCACTGATATTTACAATCACTTTAACACAACCTAAGCTAGATACTATGAAAGATATGTTAACATTAATAACAGTCCTAAAAATCTGACACAACTTATTTTGCTTTACTTTTATTGTTTACATCACAGCTAAGTTACAATTTTTTAAATCACCTACTCATTTACTATATTTATCCATTAAGTACAATTAATTTTACGTATTCAATTTATATTAACCGCATTAAATAAGAAGTTTAGAATGCTATATATCAAATCTATTAAATTTATACTTATTATTTAACTAAGTCGATTCAACAGGAATTTAATTGTCAAAATCTACATTTTAAATAATCATACAATTACAAAATCGAACACTAGAAAGACAACATATAAAATTCTGTAAAAACAAAGTATAGCAGTAAAGCGCATAAAATAAATCAACATATTAATAGCCTAATTACATAAATAAGTATGCACACTCCCATTCACATAAAACTAAGCCACATAACTCAAAAATAATAAACATTTTAATTAACTCTTTCCTGTGTATAGTATAGTACAAGTGTAACTGATTTTATGAAGAATACTATCATATTATATTCATTAATAACAATCTACTTTGTATTTACTTACGTATTTATTCAATTATTTATTAAATATATCCTCATTCAACCGACTTATTATATGCTATACTTATATAATTATTTACTGCGGTTTTCTTTTAAATGAAGTACTTACATGCTGAATAATTATTTAATATCAAATGAGTTAGAATTATATTTATTATATACATAACTGTTGAAGTTTTATTGTTATGTTAAATCAGATAGCCTGTATATATTAACTAATGATGCTTTATCAAAGTTATTTCTTTATAATTTATATATGAAATGTTATAGTAAATTCATGTGGTTGCTACTATATTTATCCAAGTTGCACTTTTTGAAATTTCCACAACTAATTGTCCACTTGGTCTCTGATTCAACATTCAATCTCTTTCAGGGGTCGTGATAATGGCTAATTTCTCATTAAGACAAAGAAAACATGTGAGTTTATGTAGCGTGGGAGTTGAAGCCTTCCTCAGGATGCTCCATTTCAGTAAGGGTACCCTGTTGTTTTATTTAGAGAACATATGTCTTTGGATAATCCAGTGCCATCCTTCTTTCTCGGGTGTTTAAAGGATATTTTATGGTTCCTGTACCTAGCCTTAAAATCAGTAACGCTGACGTAAAGATTAAGACACATACGTCCAATTTTGGATTAAACCTGAACGGGGGTAGAACAAATATTCTCCCGGTTTCTGTTTTTACTTCTTATGTTTCTCTTTATTTCTGCTATTACACTAATCTTTTATGTTTATCAAGACACTGTATTGAACAGCGGTATTGTATGTGCTACTTTGATAGTAAACATTTCTTTAGTAATAGAACTGTTGCTAATTCTATGCTTAATGATAGCAGTCAGTGATTTGAGTTAGGATGTACATGCACTGTATCAGAATTTTCTCTCATATATGGCTTTCATGTGTTTTGAGGGAGGGTAAACGTAACATTTAACATGTCTGTGATCTTAATGTTAGGTCCTAAATCTTTCATAGTTTTCTGTATGAATATATTTTTCAGCTTTAGAATTAGTAGCGTTCTAAAGTACAGATAGGCAATGATCTGTATATATGCCTATATCCTTACCGTGAATCACACTAGATTCAGATCTAGTGTGCCCATCGTCACATCAAACGAATCCATTGAATCTATGTTCACTCATTGATCGTTATTACAAGTTAGGTTAGTCCTACGACACATAGACAACACCTATTTTATCGTTGGTAATGTCCGTAAGTAATTTCGCAAAGTCCAAGACATTGTAGTATTTTCTGTACGTCCTCTCCAAGAGGTTAGAAACAAGGTCAGATGTGGGTTTTGATAAAAGTGTTTTTCTAGTATGAACTGGATTTGTACCAGGCACGTCGTGTAGTATAACTACTTAGTAAGTGAATTGTAGTTGAATTTGGCTAGTTGTGGTAATGAAAAACGTAACATGCTTATAAACAGTTCGGACCCTCCCACAAGCCAAGTGGCGTTGTTAGTAACTGCTGCTGATTATAAGACTACTTCTGTGGTTCTAGCCTTGGATGTCCTTCTTTTTTTGACAAATTTGTGTGTTATTTTCATTATGAACCTGTGATCCCGTCGTGTGCACTAGGGTACCGAAATATGAATTGATTTGTGTAGACTATTTTGCATCTTTATATAAAGTATATTTATAAAGGTCTACTGTATATTTAGCGCTTTAAAAAGATATTGGTTTAAGTTCATGGTATCAATATTGTTGAACTTGTTTAATGAACATACACATATATATATGTATATATAATTCGAAGTTTTTCAAATCATATGGATTATTTTTTTAAAGAAAAAAATCAACTTGAGAACTGTCAATCGGCTCTTTGTAAATTCGTCTTTGGCCGGGTAACGTTTGTGACATCTTCAATCAATAAATGACTGTGTAATTATTTCATGCGTCACGAAATGTCACGAAATGTGTTTCGCGTGGTACGTTTTCCAGTAATGGGTTGTAATTTTCGCTCATTATTTTTTCTATTAATACGTCAACCTTTGTGTATCGCAACTTTAATCAATATTATTATGTAAACTCTTATATATATATATATATATATATATATATATATATATATATATATAATATTTTTACATAAAGCATATACCAAATTAATTGACACTACCTAGAAAAATCGGATATGTTTTACAATGATAGCGCGGGTCCCCGTAAACGCTAGACACCCATAAAATGAAAATTCAACATTTTAGTGCATTTTATTTACAACCTGAAAATTATATAAATTAAAATGTAAAAATAGAATCCGTAATACGTTTTTTTTAGTATTGAGGACCTTATTCCTTCCCGGGAAACGCTCGGTGGGCCTCAAGGAATCAACTGAATATATATTTACTGGATATTATTTGAATAAAAGAGTACTGTTCTTATTAATTAATACCAAAATCAGATAGGTGACGGTGGTTAAGTGGATAGCGACACGGACTGATGACCTGGATGTACCAAGTTCAGAAGCAGTTGATTCCATAATACGACTTAGGGATGTTGGCAACCACTGCGTGGTCCCTCCTGCAAGAATGCTGATAACAAAATCAAACCGGTCAACAAAGTTGTACCATTCTGATTCATACGAATTTACTTACTCATATCAAAATCGAATATTATAAAAAAGATCATGTCGTTTATAGGGGAGGGCATTCTTCTTCTAACGCTAGTTTATTTATTGTTTTGTTTATTAAATCCGAATGGTATTTTCGGAAATTCTACAATCATGGTAAGTATATTGGCAGAGTTATACCTATCCACACTGAGAATTTTTGTCAAAGATGAAACATATATGTATGTGTATATTAAAAAATATTAATTAAAAATGTATATATATATATATATATATATAGTAAAATACCCTTTTAAAATGCAATTGTCTTATAAGTAGAGCACCGTGAAATTGAGAAAGCTTATTGTGTTCTGCGATAATGAGTTCTGCGGGAGCGTTGAACTCTAGAGGCAGCAATAACACTTCTCCCTGCCTCTCCGAGTAAGTGTATCTCAATTTCAATTACTGTATGTGTCGATTGCCGACGGCCGTGTTTGCCTGAGCGTTTGTCTCTTGATTCTAGCCCGGATCTACGACCTGCGTTCGATCCCATGTGACCGCCTTCAACCGCCACTCTTGTACTGATGAGGATCAAAAAACGAAACGATATCACCTGTAGGTAAAAGAAAAACAGTTTAATATTTAAAATATATATATATATATATATATATATATATAAGACAGAAAGGAAAATAATAAAACACAGGAAGAAATCAAAATCCAAAATCCAAACGGAAGATTTGACCGGTTTCGATCAAATCAAATAACGTCTTCAGAAATAGTGAAAAATCCTGTTTGTTTTCTTATTTCTTTTATTTCTCTTGTGTTTAATTATTTTCTTTTCTGTCTTTCATCCAATTTGCCCCCACGACCTTTCATCTTAAGATACATCGTGTATTTTATCCTAATATATATATATATATATATATATATATAATGTAATATAATGTATATACATATTACATGTTATTGGTGAATACTGTATATAAGAACGTATTCCTTTATCAGAGAGAAGGTAGAACAGATCCCATGTTAAAGTATTCTGCATGTATAAACTTTTTTATCCTTGATCTACCAAACCATTTAAGATATGTTGCTATTGTTTAACGTAATGAAAGACATATCAAAGCGGCTTACATGTAGACGTTATTTAAAATAATAAGTAACTGAAGGAAAACTTTTAAATTACACTAACGCCCCGCACACCGACGAATCTAAGCAGTTATAAATAAAAAAAGAGAACTACGCTGCTGAATCTATGGTCACTTTTACAGATCGAAGACATTTAGAAGAACAGAGCCTTAAAATCAGTTTTCTGCAGTATTGTATAGCCGGTAGAAGCTTTTTATTTTCTTTCAGTGTAGTAACTAATGGGCTTTATACAAAGTACTTCCGTTTCATGTTTCTGGTTTCAGATCTGGCACTTCCGGCTACCATCTGTGAACCAACTACAGATAATCAGAGAGGGTCTGAAATGGTGGGATAAATCAAGAATTTCCGTTTGATTCGTTATGGAATTCTATTGATGCAAGTGCGAGATCCTCCAGTCAAGGGGTGAATGCCAATAGCAAACGAACTAATAAAGTGGGCAGCTAAGTCCAACTACAACACGCTGGCAAAATTCATTGACTCTTGTCAAGTGAAATGTCGTACCCGTGGCGCGGGGAGAAAGGAGAGAAATAAAAAAAGGTTAGGCATATAAATTCTCTAACTATAGTTATAAGAGTCAGATACGCCCAATCATGGAATATTGCTGCCACATCTGCAGAGGTGCAGCACAGAGACTCTATCCTGCCTTGACAGAGTACAAAACTGACTTCGAAATCTAGTGGGAGGGTGATCTCTTCTCTTCCCTACGAGGCCTTTCTCATAAAATACTTTTGTTAGTCTCTTTCTACTCACTCGTTATTTCCAGGGTAAATAATCGACTGAGCTCCTGTCTTTGGTTCATCCTTGTAAGATTTTCAGAGCAGTAACTCGTCTATCCACCACAATTAAAATAATATTTGTTTACTACTTCCTAGGCCCAGAAAAGGCATAGTCATCTTCTTTACTTACGACTTGTGGAACACATTACCGCGAGAATGCTTCCTTTCTGATTATATTTTCGTCTTTTTCAAATCCAATGTCAATAAATTCTTGCCATAGACCACCCCAAACGTAATAATACGCAGTTAAAAGCATTTATCAAACTCAGTGATTCCATAGTTTTCCTCAGCTTTCTGTTAGACCATGATATCTCAAGTGACTCTTGGACTCGAATCTAGTAGAAAAACAGATAACGTATGCACCACGTTCCTATGATCAGGTTAAAAAAATGAACGAATTTAAGGCTATCAGTGATGAACCCCATCTCTTTCATGGACGTGAACTGTTGGTCCAACGATGGAAGTCAAGGAGAAGCTTCCTCAGCACAGTGTCGAAACCCGAACATACATCTCAGGAAGAGATCAGACTACAGCTGTGGATCAGACGACTAGAGAATTGTCTTCCTCTTACTGAAATGCGATCTCTACTTGTGAGACACTGGAAAATGGAAAACACTCAACCGCCTGAGGATATGAACGGGGCGATCAGAAGTTGCTATGACCAGATGGAGCTACATCTGTGAATGTGGAGACGAGGGCAATACGATACAACACTGACATGTCTGCCCCTTGTTGCCCAACCAGTGTAGTTTGAAATACCTTGCAGACTAAAAGAATAAAACAAAAATGAAAAGAACTGGACTACGTAAAAAAGTGAGAAGCTGTTGTATGACCACCTGCTTCAAAGACAGGCAAAGAAAAGAAGTAATTTGTGTTACTCTGGATGAAATTATTTCATTTATATCCATAACGTAATCCTTTCTGTGTGATAAAATGTAAATTAACAGAAGTGGCTACAATTGTAAAATATAGAATATCTAAATGTTGAATATTTATGGTAAGTTATAAACTGTGAGTTGAGTTACTAACGGTGGGTTTTCGCATAAGCAAGTATTGGAGTGATTTCTTATTGGGTTAAAATTTACTATAAATACTGAATCTACAAGAGACACTTTTTCATACAATGAAGCCCACATTTTATTATTTTGCTCGCTAATCCTGAATGTCGGTGTAAGGGGAATAATCCAATTCATCTTCTTATTTCTCGTGTGAGCAAAGTTGCTTCATTTGGCATAAAAAACAAAATGAGAAGACATTTTTTCCTGAGGCTATAGAAATGCTTTCTATTTTTACTTCAATTCAATTACAAATTACCAAACGGGTGTCGTACATGTCTGGCTGTGTCACATCAACTCTGTGTTCTCCATGAGTCGGTCTGTTCGTCAGACGTTCTGCTAAAGCTTGGCACTTATGTTATAGGTCGGGCCTAAGAGGGTTAACAATTAAAATACTCTGGTTGTAAAATCAGCAAAGGAAGAAAATCTGAAATATAAGCATAAATTTTACTAAGCAAAATTGGAATAAGAGAAAGGTCATTTCGTTATCTTGTATTTTGTAAAAACAGGAAGCGCGACTGCTTGAAGATATAAGAAATTATATTAATCAAGAAGCCTGTTATTTATACTAATATTTCAGATGACCAGACAGCACTTTTAAATAAAAAATAATAAATGTTTTATTTCTTGACCAAAGATTTCGCCTCGCTTATCTGATTTTCCAATATGATTACATAATTTTCACTTGCCGATGCTTCACAAGTAGCCTACACGGAATTAATAAACTGCCAAATACCAGCGTGTTTGATACTCTCTGACTGACTCAAAAACACACTCCATTGCTATCGAGATATTTCATGATCTCTGATCGGCCTGGCTGATCGGATGATCTCGATACATAAAAAAATAGAAAACATTTAAATGACTGTAAAAACTGAAGAAGACATGTTATGTCGAAATATTTGGTTTGAATGTAAAAATAATGAATGTTTCATATATTAGAAAAGACTCGCATCGCTTATCTGTTTTTCAATCTAGTTACACAATTTTCACTTGCCGATGCTTTTCAATAGGTTTACTAATAAATATATATATGCGATTTTGATATATATATATATATATATATATATATATATAAATTAAATTTGTTTCTTATGAATTTCTTCACATTTGACAAATAAAATATAGCGATATGGAAAACGTAAATGAATGTAAAATTATAGGTGTAATTATAAGTTTAATATTTCGAGCAGTTCTCCGCTCTGTATCAAAAAAGATGATAAAATTGAATGAAATTGTGACCGTTGAGAGAAAGCTAAATTTTTTACTTTATGCAGTATTAATTATTTATCACAACGTGCAAATCAGTTCATAAGAACCTCTCTACCGATTTGTCAAATGTTAAGAAATTCATTATTTTTTGCAATAATATATATATATATATATATATATATATATATATATATATATAGTTAAATTCCAATGGCTATAGGAAAAATCAATCCAAACCATATTTTTTAGTTATTCTTACATTTGTGTAATTTTCATATCTTAGTTAATGCATGTACTTCTTCGTCTCATTAACAATTTTTTTAAATTTATTTTTCCAAATGTCATACCTGTTGTATATATTTCGCGCGTTTCACATCAAAGTAAAGAGAAATATGTAGGCTTTAGTTAACATTGCTTATTATCAGAGCAATAGTTCATTTTATGGTAATAGGAAAACATATTATTCCAAAGACAGAAGAAAGAACGATGAAAAAAATTAAGAAGTATTGACAGAAAATAACGGCATGCCGAAATACATGAAAAATAAACTCACCTGAAGAATGCAGACAAAAATCCAGGTACCCTCTTCCTCAAAAACACTGCTTCAGAAATTTGAAACTACTCAAATGGTCACCTATAACTACATTCCAACTAAGCTAGCTTGAACCAACTTCAAGAGCAATATTTACTTTGCGGGCTACAAGTGTAATAAGTTTATCGGAGCAGATTCCTTGGTAGTACTTTACGGCTATGAGACAGGGTCTGGAGTTTGTTAGAATTATGAACAGTTACTTTCCAAAGCCAGTTAAACCTGATCGCTATATCTTTTTTTCTTTTTATCTCTCTCTCTCTCTCTTTCTATTTCTTTCCCTCTCAAGTTACAGATTCTCTTTACTTTAATTCGACCAAAATAAAGCATATTGCTATTGAAGCGTATAGGGTTTCTGTAATAGAGGCCAGATTTAGGGCTCAACTTCGCTGGGGAGTTGGGCAGAAATATGTTTGTTCGCATTACATTTAAATGTGTAAGTGTGTACAGTCAGAAAACATGGAGCATGGGTTGAATTCCAAAGCAAGAGGTCCGAGTATAGAAGCTATGAGAGCATAACATCTTTCAGCATCTAGGGATCTCTACAGGGAAGGGGTTTTAATTTATTGCTAGTCGAGAGGGTCAAAGTATTTACATTTAGGGAGTACAAGTGAAGTATGTTCATTGAAGCACATTCCATTAAAGTATATGTAAAACAACCACAGTGCTGCAATACTGTGGTGATGCGACAGGGGCTAGACCTTAGCAGATAGTGCGGAACCTATTTGGCTATAATGTATTTTTTTGCACCCTGTTAAACAGAGTAAAGCGAATACTAGATGTGCCAACGCAGATGTAGCAACAATATTCTAAGAAAGTGCAATTGGTAGCTTTATAGAGATATAGGATACTGGTAGGTGTGAGAAGTTTTCTAGCGCGGTAGACGAGCTCACCTTCGTTGTGGCAGACTTGACAGCATTTTCTATATACCTCTTCTACTTCATGCTGCCTAAGGATGTCAGTCCGATGAGTTTAAACGTTGAACTAACCAGAATGGTGCCATGTCAATACGTGGTTTGAAAGTTTACTTAGAGTCGTTGAAAGAAAATAGCTTCGTGTCTGTAGCATTAAATGAGATTATCAAATGTTGACCCTATTCTAATAAAGAGTGGACGTCATTTTCCAATGATTTAGTTATTGTCTTAATAGCATTTGAATTCGATATGTCATCAGCAAAAATACCCTCTCAACCAGATTATACCGAGAATGGTCTTTTATGAATATTAGGAACAATATAGGACCAAATATCCAACACTGGGAACACCGGCAATGACATGGTGCTGTTTGGATTTACAGATAACACGATCGGCCTGAAGCTTTATTTTCGAAAAAAAAAGATCAGAGTATATCAAATATTCGTCCATTAATACAGATGTTATATTTTTCAATATGACAAAGGGGGTTAGGAAGCGGCGACAAAGGGAACGTTTCACTGCAACTAAACAGGCAGAGAGAGAGAGAGATAAAGAGAAACAAGAGTTGATAGATAGTCTACTATATGAAGTGGACTATTTCCCCCCTGTCATCATTGTCGTCCACTACCGGTGCTAAACTGAGACGTGTGTGCACGTCTCCTACATGTCGAGGTGTGCCATTGACGACCACCGACTGTGGACTTATTACTCCAGTGACACGACCTGGTCTGAATTTCGACGTGCAACGTCCTTGTGCATTTTTCACCCAAACTGTGTCCCCCTCTTTATAAAGTGTATAGATCCCATGGTGATTCGGGTGAGGCACAACATTGACCCCTTTCACTCTGATCTGGTATGAGTACAACAAATTGGCAGGTGCTGATGATGCGGACACATCATCCTTGGAGTTAACGTTGTATCAATACACAGCCTCCATAACAGGACAGTTCTTTCGTGCAGCAATCCTCTTCACTGTCTTATGACACCTTTCTATTATACCATTTCTTGATGGCCGGTATGCACAGCGTGGTCGGAAGTTTACATCCCACTCGTTTACGAACTGCCTGAATTGTTGACTGCAGAAGGCAGTGTCATTATCAGCCAGAATTTCGGCTGGGGGCCACGTTTAAAAAACACTGATTCTAACTGCCATATCACATGTGCAGTGTTTTGCCGTTGTAGTGGCCGCCAGATTGAAAACCGTGTGGGTCCACAATCGATCAGTGTCAAAAAATGGCAACTATTGTAGTGTGTGATGTCCATGCCTAACCGGTTCCATACGTATTGCACACCGAGTCCTCCCTTTTTCCATTGAACTGGAGCTGGGTCTATTGTCTGGCATTCCTCACAATATCGAATAACTGCCTTTACTGCCGCTTTAGACACAGACGGGTCGATTCTACGCACACAATATAATGTTCGCCTGATTCCAGGATGTCCACTATGTCGATGAATTTCGTTCAGCTGTGTTGGGTTCAGGTTTCCTGTGGCAAAAGCACACACTGACTGTGTTGGTTCAATCTTTCTCTTTACATCATTGAGCCACAGCTGTGGAACTCTCGTCAGGGAGTCTGCTCGGTTCTGGCCAGATCTTACTAGTGCTATATCAACTGAAACGTCGTACACTTTCACAAGTGAGATTATCGTGCAGCCTTAGTGCTCAATCGAGACTTTCCCGTGAGCGCATTGGTCACCCAGTGGTACACACACAGAGTCTGTTTTTATGTGTAAAACATTGGCATTCCATTTGAGTGCAAGGTTTAGTCCTTTTAGCACGGCATCCATCTCTGCAACGTTTATATGTTGTGTATCCTTTGTTGGTCGCAACCAGCTTGCATCCTCAATGATGGCTCCACTGGCGTCAAGAGCTACTCCCACAGCAAGCGAGCTTGCGTCCACCCACACATTCAGTTCCTTTGTAGCCACGCACCATTTTCCTCTGCGGGATCTGATTGCTGTACACGGGCAAGTGTGCCTGCTATCATACACTCCAGTGGAGTATCGCTAACCTTGTCATCCCAGTTCTGTGTAACGTTTAATAAAGCCTGTTGCCACTCGAAGCCATCCACACACTGGAAATTGCCCCACCAGTTTGACACACATGGAGAAGATACATCTTCGTGTCATAGTTCTCGGCGCATCCATAGTACTGGTTCCTCGCCGCCATCGCAGTTGGCCATGCTCTGCCCAAATTTCTAATCCCAGCACTCGTGCACCATTTTATCAGTTTTTCCGGGGCCTTACTAATAAGTCCGTACAGGTCCAGATGCTTTCTTACGGATTCAGCCGACGCCACATCCTCATTAATATATATATGTCATCAATATGCGCCGACGTTGCTCTCCTTATCTTCTCATCCTTGGCTAACACAACCTCGAGCACAGCCCGCATTATAAGAGGTGTCACATTTAAGCCAAGTTAGACAATATCGTTGTCCTTTAAATATGACTGTCTGGTACGGCCAGAGAGTTCTGTGAACATGGATCTTTAGGTATGCCTTCCTTAGGTCCAGAATGGATACATTCGTTCCTTGCTGTCTCCATTCTCGCATTTTCTCTGCGCAAACATCTGCATCGCCAGTGAATGCATCAACATAGGTGTTTAATTCATGATAGTCCATCACAGGACGCACCTTATTTTTATTGGCCTGTAGCACAGCCATCAGTGGTATTAGTCCTTTGGGGAGGGCCAAACTCCTCATGATTATATGGCAACAACCAACCGTTGTTTATCCAGGTCTGCAACTCGCATTCATAATCTTCCCTTAATTCATTAGACATTGCATATTCAGAAATCTGAGTTTCCAGTTTCTCTGGTGCATGACCCGCTGACCATTTCTATGCTGCAACCCACACTTTCTTCCGTTCATCAAATTTGGCAACAAAATAAACTTTGTCAATACGAAGTGCTGCGCAGATGGGTTGTGCCTCCTCAAACTCCACACTTCCGGATTGTGTGATCCGAACGCCACCGAGTGCCTTAATGGCGTCAATGCCAAGTAGCATATCGAAATCAAGAGGTTTACCTTGCATAATCAGCACCTTAATTGTGGCAACGTTACCAGTCTCTGTATGAATCCTAATGGTGCCATTTACGCAGCAGGCCTGCGTAACGCCGGTTAATGTAGTTACCATTATCTTCTGCTTTGACCAAGACCGATATAGCTTTACACTCAAGATAGAATGTGAGCATCCATTTTCAAGGAGAGCCAAGCATGGTGCATCATCACCATATATGGTAATGACAGGTAGCGCCGAGTTCACATTCTGACTGGGGAATAGACTGGCGCTGATGTCTTGTCCCCAACTTCGTTTCCCGGACAATCTCTTACCAGATGATCAGTCTTGTTGCACCGATAACATCGTTGACGGGTAGTCTGCCTCCTTTGCATGCAGTCTCTTGCAAAATGATTAGGGCTGTTGGATTTGTAACACGTATAATCAGATTGCCCCATGGCCACAGGTGGTTGGGTAATTTGGGTAGGTTGTGTCGCAGCCACGACTGGTTCCCCCACTTCAGTATTGTCTTTCATCAATGCTCGAGCTCGAGCCAACAGCTCTTCTAAAGTCATATCGTCCACCCTAAAGGAGGACCGCAACAGCCTTTTCACAGGGTTGCGAAGCCCCCGTACAAACACACACACCAGCACATTATCTGGTATTCCTCCAAATAACACTGACAGTTTCCGCAGATCTGGCAAATATACGTCTACAGTCTCACTCGGACGCAATACACGTGCCTCGAACTTGTCATACGCTGTAAATCTGTCATCGGCAAAGGCAGTAAATAGAGCTCCCTTAATTCGTGCTGCATTGGATTTTTCTTCTTGAGTAAGTTGCTGGCAAACTGCGAATTCTCTCCCAGTTAGCCGAAGTGGGATGACATTTTCAAGCCGCTTCACTCCAGATAAGTCACACACTAATTCCACCTTCTCAATCCATTCAACGACTGCTCCAGTCCCATCAAACTCAGGAATTATCTTTAGGTCAAAACGGCTGTCCATTTTAAGCCGAGATAGATTGTTAACTAACTGTGCCAGAAAAAATAAAAATTTTAAAAGTTTGGACTGTAATTCAACCGAACTGAATTTCGTGCAACCCACTTTCTGCCTTTTTCTCCAAACGTTTTTACTGTCTTTCAATTTCCAACAAAATTTCGTGCAACCCACTTTCTGCCTTTCTCTCTCCAATCAAAAATCGCTTCTGCTCCTTCCCAGATGTCCTCTTCATTTATCTCACCTGATATCCACATATGCAAATCACATAAACACCTGCACCTATGAAGAGAAGCACTTTTTAAATCTGCATACGACATGCAAAGCACTTCCTTATTTTTCCTGATGGTGAGTGTTCCTCTTTATAGTCACACTTTGGGATTAAATATATGCGTTACATCTTCGTTTGCATTACGGCTTCAAGATCGCTATAATTATAAACAAATACGTTGCCACATTACACTAACCATCATTCTTTTAACCGCAAATACGGTTGGTGTTTTACAATGATTGATAATTGCATATTTCTTACACATTTTTCCATTAACAGACAGTACATTCGTAGTTGTGACTTTACCTAATTATTAGAACGATTTAGCGAAATTACTACTTCTAATTGAACAATTTTCTTAATAAATAGTATACACGTGGTCCATACACAATAATCATAGTTTCGTCTTTTTAGACTCATATTTGCTTCAAACAGTATTAGTGATTAACACATCAGAGTTGTTTTGCTTTACGTGACAAAAATAGTAATTACTCACCACCTTCATTTTCTCAATTCATCTTTATTTTGGTAAAATATCATTTACGTGACTAAAATAGTAATTGTTGACCACGTTCATTGGATACATTAAATACATGCTTTCTTACTTAACTTTTCCTTTGTACTTGTATATTTTCAATCGTACGTGCTTAAAATAGAGTTTATTTACGTTACACATGGCAATCAATACTCTATAATAATTGTTTGTTTTTTGTTTACTTATTACACAATATATATTTATCTTACGTGCCTAAAATAGAACATACTTTCGTTACACGTGGCCTACGTTCAACACTGTGGTAATTTCTTTTATCGTATATAAGGCTTCTTAAATCTTTCTATATACGATTTCTCAATTTAGAACTATCCAATTTACTGGGCTCCCCACGAGGGCAGAGTTTGACACAACGTAAGTTCTTAATGTGGCGAAAATCTACCCAGGTTTATTATATTTTCTAAAGTAACAACATAAATAAAAATTGCGGCAGTCTAGAAGGATTTTCTTTCATTGGCGAAGGAGACAATAAATAACAGATCGAACAAATACCCTAGTCCGAAAGAAGTACCATTTTCCATAATCGGTCAGTGAAGGGGGTATCCTTCTACACTGTGGCAATTTCTATTTTTGTTTCCCTCCGAAGTAATACTTTCCGTGAGTACAGAGAGTTTCCAAAATTCAAAACCACATTTTTTCTAAACATTAAAACTATCCGATGTGACTTATTTGCGTTGTTCAGGCTGTTTACAAATTTTAATTCATTATTTTATATTTCTCCCGGACAACACCGGGCGACGGGTCCTGCTAGTATAAAATAAAGCGAGGTTTAAAACAACATACAACCGAAGTGGTGATACTGGCAGAGGAACATTTTCCCTAGAATACGTATTCCGTAATTCATAATGATGAGCCTATTTGTTGACAATTTTACCAAACACATAAATATGTACACAAATCCGGTTAAAATTTTAATAAATAAATCTACTAAAAATTTGAAGAACAATTTCCTTCTCTATGAATATTTTGTATCTTGCTTATTTAAAAATAAACATTTTATCGAGGGTGCGAATTGGGTTACTCAGCGTGTTGCCTAGAATATTTATTCCGTAATTTATTATGATTGGGTATTTTGTTTCGGAATGAACCCTATACATAAAAATATATATTTATATACATATAAACTTATACATATTTTGGAGGAAACCCACCGAAAGGATAAAGTTTACAAAAAATAATGTGACCACGAGAGAGAGAGGAAGAGAGAGGGAGAGAGAGAAATAGAAGGAGAGAGATTAATCGATAAAAATAGATAGATAGATAGATAGATTAAGCATATTAACAATAATTCACTTATAAATTAATACTTTTAATTCTTTTTTAATTTAGCCAAATTTACAATTCAACAAAATCACTCAAATTATAAGACCCGAGCAGCCTAGGTCATTACTCGCGATATGCGTGGTCGCTGTAAGTGGGATAGGGTTGACATCTTGCCCGGGTTCCGGAGTGGTAACCAGATACACCTCCGAAGCCGTAAGAGAATGATAAACGCATCCGTCCATATTCTCCTTACCCTACTTTCCCGTCGCCTAAAAAGTACCAAGACGGTGTGAGCACTCCCATTTCTCAGTTACAAACATCCAGCCATCGCCACACGTCTGATAATTCTCGTCCTTACGAGATGAAATAAAATTATGACGTAGAATGGCTAAAATATTGGTCGGAGTAACTTCTTTTTAACTTATATTCATAAATATATATATAAACATTTATATATATATATATATATATATATAATTACACACACACATATATACATATATATATATATATATATATATATATATATATACATATATATATATGTGTGTGTGTGTGTATGTGTGTGTGTGTAAAGGGCTACCAACATTTGTAAATATTTTTTTCAACATTTATTTATTATTTTGTTATTTTATTATTTTATGATTTTATATAACGCGTTTCAAGCGGTGGTCCGCTCTCATCAGATATGTAAATCCATTTGAAGAAACACATTTTTTCAAATGGATTTACATATCTGATAAAAGCGGACCACCGCTTGAACCACGTTATATAAAATTATAAAGTGATAAAATAACAAAATAATGAATAAATGTTGAAAAATACTTTTTCCAAATGTTGGTAGCCTTACTCCTTTACATATATACTTTTCCCTCGTTCAAACTGCACTAAATACTGCACTACCCTCTTTTCTCTCTCTCTCTCTCTCTCTCTCTCTATATATATATATATATATATATATATATATATATATATATATATATGTATACGAGATGAACAGCTCAATTAACAGTGCTATTAATGGAAAGCTAGCGACACCAGATGCATTTTTATACTGAAAAAGATAGACATTATTATTGTCGTTTGATAATTGATATAAGCATTATTATCTAAAAATAAAGAAAGCAATTCTCATAATTTTATTTTCATAACCGCGACATCACTTATGAGTCGGCAATGGCTGTTATTTTATTTTATATTCATGATTTGATATAATGAAAGGCAAATTTTGAAAAGGAGAAACATCGATACGTACACACACTTGAGGTGCAAGTAGGTCGTTGACGGGAAAGATACTAAACATTTGGAGACGAATCTCATTCATAAATTATATATATAAAGTGTACACATAGTTCTCTAACAAACAAATAGGGACCCTATTCTTGACAAATGTGTATGGGTTCTGTTGCTGTTTATAATCCTCTGAGCTTTACTTTTTTAAACTGACTTGTCTACCATCGAAGTGAAACGCTAAATACGGAAGACTTCGGCCATTGGTCAATATCCCTACTTCAATCGAGAACAGAAGAGATATTTCATTTTCATCCCAGCATGAAATGTAGGAAACCAACACAGTCAGAATCATTTTAGTGAACAACATTTATTTTTTACGTTTAAAGTACTAATTTAAAACTTGCGCGCATCTTCCTTAAAAATAGTTTGACTCAGTTATGGACATTTATTTTGGAATTTATTGTTTTTTTTCTTCAATTTTTTATTCGTATTTTTACGCAAAGTGACACACTCAATGCGAAAACCCGTCATTTTTGGCGATATATATATATCACCAGTAATAGCTTTAGAGTGAAACTATTTTCGGATGACACTCATACTCGCTTAAGAATAAACACTTACACACTAACGAATCTATGCATAAAATCAGTTACTCTGACAACCGTCTTAAACTGCAACGCTGCTACTTAATCGCAAGGTATGCTTACTAATAATATGACATTTTAGAACATGACGCGTCTAATACTAGAACAATTGTTCTATCATATTGGACAAAGTGTAATAATAGGTTATTTCTGATCAATTTGGAACTTTCAGGAATCATGTAAAGTTTCTGACTAATGTATCTCAAATGTGTATATATTTTACGGAGGCATTGTGTATTGAATTACACATACCGCAAGAATAAACAAATATTCATGAATTCTGAGGGTCACTTGAAACATTCATTAAAACAACATTGTATGCAGATTCTAGGTAGAAAACTATTCTACCGATCAATAAGATATGCAGTTAAGTATAAGAAATAAATAGGTTTATTTAAAACAAATATAATGGTTTACTTTTGATAGAGAAATGTAGTTTTTTTTATTAACAACGTAGGTATGCGATACGGTAATAGTGATTAGTGAAAAATAGTCTCAGTTTAACAATGTTCCGAGCTGGAGTAAGTATTTTTGAAACAAACTAAATCGAAATACACTGTTTGAATGCAAAATAACATGGTAAAAGAATAGAACTGCTATTTGAAACAAAATATGTTTACTGCTGGACTTAAGCTACTGATGACAACCTCCGAGAAGATAAGTTTATATAGTACATAATATAGTTACAATGAGGAGAATCGTGTATTCATGATTAATAAGTGTATTAATTACATGTAAGCTACTTATATGATTTCAATAAAACATAATCTCAATAAAAAGTTAGCAATCAAATCATTTATTATTATATGCTAGTAATTTTAAGAAATAAATAGTATACTATTTATTTTAATCAGATGTAATTTTTTTGTTAGATGAATTAGATAGAGCAATGACAACATTAGGGCACTAATGAAAAGTGTAATTTTTTAACGAGATCTCTAATCGGAAAAGCAAAATACATTATATCATTTAAAAAACACTGTGAAAGAAAAAAGAAGAATCGGCTAGTCAGACTTAAATATCGTTTTTTAAATGTGATGTTATTGATGGCAATTATTTAGAAATATACTAACTCAACTTTTTAATATAGAGATATTTTTCTTATCTCAAACAGCAACGTATACAAACTGAAAGGGTTACTTTATCTTGTGTTTTATTTGTCAGTATTAATGCTATAACTTCATATATATATATATATATATATATATATATATGATCATTAGTATTATTATTATTATTATTCAATGCAATGTTACTTTCAATAGTAGAACACTTTACGACAGCTGCCTTCAAGTAGTATTAATCCCTATCTTAAAAGAGGAAATCGTACACATAGAGCGTTTTAACGTTGGTCAAGCAGGATGGTGACGGGATTATCCGCGCTTAACTACAAAGAACGCATTCAACAACTAAATCTGTCGTCATTTGAACAACGAAGGATGCGAGGTGACTAATTCTAGCATACAGAATAATCAACCCCAACGCCTCGTCTCGGTCTTATCCGCAGATGTACCATCATCGTTATCGTCTCAACAGAAAAAGGCATCATTCTCTGACGGGTTTTCTGCTCCCTGGAACAGCCTGCCAAAAGAGGTCATGATGATGCATACCATATCCAGATTAAAAGTCACTTTGAATAAACATTGAGACGGTATATGGATGCACTATCGTCTGTATTTTTACATCGTATGGTGCACTCTGCTATTTTTGTTAATAAAATTGAGTAATTGATTGATTGCAATTGAAACGTTACTAACGACGCGTGGAGACATTTATAAAGTTGCGTGTATACATCTAAAAAGACAAAAGAAAATGATTTAATATAAAACAAATATTTTTTATATGAAGATAAACTTTCTTTCAAAGTAAAACGAAGGCAGAAAATGAGAGAGAGAGTCTATTTTTATCCGATCATAGACAAGTACATATGTTAATTTTTGTTGTTTCTTTTTTGAGATAAAGAAAAGATCAAAAACATACAATTAACTTATCTTCCCACTGTAAAAATAATTTGTGAATCCCACGTTGGCCGCCATTTTCTACTTTTTATGCTCATCTCATTTGTTATCTATTAAATGTCTGGACTGTCACTATTTACTGTTTACTCATTTTTAGAGCAATCAAAATATCCGCAATCCTTTTTCGTTCAATTTGAACGCATCTATATTTTTCTTTCAATTTTCTATATCGGAGACGATTGGGGATCACCATTTTTTAATATCCAAATTGTTTTACTTTACAATTTTTACGCTTTTTTATCACCTATTTTTATAACTTTTATATTTTAAACGTTTTAAAGGCTATAACAGTCGTAAATGAGATGTATTAATGGTTTATGTTTAATAGTCATGTGGGTTTTAACTCTAACATTGACAGGCATTAACCTCTGATATATTTGGAACTTGAGATATGGCCAAGACCCGATAATCAAAAGCGAAGTCTTTTCTCAGCCAATTTACACGTTTATTATAATATAATACCGCCATAATAAGGATGACACATCGATTCTTGTTTTAGCACTGAGGTTAAGCGAAATTGATCCTGGTCAGTACCAGATGATTTGCCATTTGTGAATAACCGGTGCTGTATATTTCTCTCCTTTGGGTACTGTAGGTGTTCCAATGGATTTATAACGGCTTTCAGGTACGTATAACTGCTTACGAATATAAGCGGTAACTATTTTCGCAACCCCCTTATTTTCCCACGACATTCTATGCAATTGATGGTGATAATTCACTTGGGGCCGGGTCAAACCACACCGGATGTATGCCGTCACAGGTCAAATTAAATCTGATTATAGTGGATTATTATAAAAAAACATGTCCACAACAATGTCTTTTAAAGAGTTAATAAAAACATTTTATTTATTTCATAACACTAATCTGTGCAGCATAACTTTTATTATTTTTGTCAGACATTTTGGATGGAGAGTTGCCATGTTTTAATTTTTAAAACGTTTATTCACGCGAATCACCACTGAGAGATGACGGGTTACTGTGATTATGGGACAGATTTTTAGGGGACATCTTAAATGGGGAGTTGTGCAGCAAGATGTTTAATCACATTACATTTACATTTCTGCATTGTGTACCGTCGTGGAAAAATGAGCCAACGAGGGAATTCCAACGGCCAACAGTCCGAGGGAAAAAGCTACTAGAGTAGAAGGTTTATGGTATCTGGGAACTTCTACAGTAAATATGGTGGTATTTTGCTACTAGTAGTATTGGTCGGGGATATTTATGTTAAGGTGGGTTAGGGTTAGGTGCAGTATTATTGTCTGGGCATATTCCGTTGAAGAACTTGTAAAACAAACACAAGACGCAACATGGTGGTGATGGGACCGGGGCTGGAACTTGGTAAGTATTCTGGGACCTGTTAGTTTAGAAACATTTGTGCACCTTGTCCAAGAGCTAGAGGCTAGTGGTTGGTGTTTCAGTCAAGATTTAACAACAATACTCTATGCATGTACGAATAGTGGTTTTATAGATATTTAATGTACTCGCATTTCTAATAAGTTATGGTATTTACTCACATTATTGTTCAGATTAACGTTTATATTTACACTAATTTTCGATCGAAACGCACTTTGTCATCCTTTACTGATGTTTATAAAGTATTTATGGTGATTTTAATTTTTCTTTTTACGTTACTTGGTTGTGTAATATGTTTTATACGTATGTTCATAGAAATTAATACATTAGAAACATCCACGTACATAATATATGAACAAAAATCATATCAAAGTATAAAAAAAAAAATCGCCACACATAGACGGAACATACGGCGTAAGACAACCGGTGTGCACAGCGGACGAAACGTAGTATTAATAATAAATGCTAAAAAGGACAACAGTCCTCAGAAAAAAGACAGTGTAAATAATTGTTGGATACTCCGTCGTTAATGTTCGAGTTGATTCATCTGACACCACGTGCGACCAGGCGGCTATAATTGAATTCATGCATCACAGCTGCAAGATAAGTTCACGTGGATAAACAAAATGGAGACATTAAATATTTACAACATCATTACATTTCATCGCGTCAATTCTCCCGGTCGGGTAATTAGTCGTAGAATGGACCTATGTGAATGTTTTTATTGATATGTATGCGAATGTGATTTACTGACAAAATAGTACGACAAAATACAGAAATATACAGTTTTAATGGGGAGGTGAAGTAGGTAAAGAAGGTCGTGACGTAATTATATTTTTCTCTCCTCTATGTTTGAAAACACAAAATCGTCGTGCTGAAGGGAAAATTCAATTAATTATGGCATCGAGTTTGTATACCCGGTACGAGAGTAAACAAAGTCAACCAATTGCTTCTAAAATTACATTTAAACATTTAAGAAGTGATATTTATTCGTGTCATGAACAGCAATAAGCGTATTAGCTCAAACAGTACAGCGTTGAAATATCATGGTCGCTAGTGACTGATATGCGACGTTTGAATCTCAAGATTGATGGACTCACAGCGTCTGGTTGATATTTTTTGAAGACGTAACAGTTGTTTGGGATGATATATATATATATATATATATATATATATATATATATATATATATATATATATATATATATATATATATTTATTTTTTTGATATAAATTCAAATATAAATTGTATAACATGAAGTAATTATAATAGCTCAATAGTGTACGGCCAGAGCTATGTTATATTCAATACATTTTATATAATTGTATACCATATCAATGTTATAAAGGACAGATTAATGTCATTTCAGAAAACTTATTTTTTTATTCAGCATACAAGTGTAACACCTAGCTATTTGTAAAATGCACCTGTGCATTAAATTATTGGTGGGGATATCTTCAGTGCTAATTGTACAAAACAAAGCGAAAAACACAAAAAAGGGAAAAGCTCGTCGAGCAGAGCCTAAATTACAATCAATACTCATTAATAACATTAGTAGTAATGTTACTCCTTATTTTCTTTCCTTTGTTATATTATACTTTTATCTCCGTAAATTTAGGTGATTTCTGTTTTGCCCGGATCACTGGAAGTACGCAGACTTATCAATTTCTAGCTCAATCATAACTAAGTACAGAAACTATATTTTGGAGATTACTGGTAGTATTTACAATATTTTTTTTTAAACTCAATGTTTAATTATAAACCTATTTCTATATTTAATAAAATTAGGTATCATATTTAGCACTGACCCCTTTTATCACATTTTTTTTTATTTTAGCCGTAGGTAATTCAAGTGTCTATCACTTAGATATTCATCGATGTTTTTTTTTACTTGTATTAATTATTATATTTATTGCATTTGTTTTATTTAATATTACTTTTATTTTATATATATTAAATCCACAATCTTCTTTATCTTATAAGGAGAATAAGAAATTTTGCGTATCATTATCCATTTACTACGATTGTTTATTTATTTTTATTAATTTTCTGGTTTAAATTCCTATGTATTCGTAAAAATAGTATTCAATTCTAATTTAAGATAATATGATATGCAGAGTTTTGTTCTTAATCCCTTATCTAATTTTAAATTATTTTTCAATGTATATGTGTTTATCAATTCAATATACTGATAGCCATAATTCCGTTAGATCTCATATTATAACCTTGACATTAGTGCCTATCTATCAAAATGCAGTATTATTATTATTTATTATTATAATAAAAATTAGAATAAATGTTATATCATTTTAATATAACATTTATTCTAATTTTTATTTATTTAATCTATCTATGACATACTTCATATATACTTTTAATGTAGTAGTTACGCAAACTTATTTATATTGTTATATATGGTTCAAATCGCTATTCTAATTTTCGTATTTTTTATTTGTAATCAGTAACTGAAAATCTCCACCGTTGTCATCATAACGACAACGCATCCTATAGTTGCACGTTATTTTTGACATGGTGAGACATACTGTTGTTTCATAGAATGTTGTTGCTATTTAGTTTTGAATTTTTATTTTCTTACATAATGTTTTTTTATCAATAAGTTAGGTGACTTCCGCTCTTACGGATATACCGAAAATACACTACTTGTTTGTCACATTGCCCTATATAGCTGTATTTATTATTCGCCTATTAGTCCTTTATTGTTTATTTATAGATATTCCGTGTACATATTTATTTCTTCTAAAAGCGATACAAGTATTATTTTTCATTTATATATAATATATTTACTTCTTTATTTTTCCACCGTCATATTTACTATATATATAATTGCTTTCATGTAAGCAGCCGCCTATTATTTCTCTTGTTTATAATATTTCCTTAATATGTTATTATTTCAAATCTCTAATTAACATAAATTGCATATTTTCTGTTTGATTGGTAAATATTTGCTGGCTTTAACCATTTGACCATTCGATAGAGTACTTAGTTTTTTTGTCTTCAAGCTGTTTAATATATTGAGCTATGGTGGTGGTAAATTTATTGACTCTTACCCTACAAGCTTTTTAAATACTTGCCATACAGTTATTATACCTATATTTAAAATAGATGACTGTCGAACCTATGTATGCTGTGGATGTGTTACTACCCACTACATTGCACTTATACACTATACTTTCCGTCATGCCCTCCCCTTTTAATGGGCATTATTCTTTCCGCTTACAGCTACATTTTCTTGCTTTATTCGAGTTTCCTACATTATCAAGACTATCATTGTATTTTATAATCATAGCTTTATTCGATGAGATTATGGTGTTTTTAATGTTAGTCATAGTTCAATAGGATACTTTTATTGTGTGTTTATAGAGTAGTTTACTTAATATCTTATTCACTTTGAAGTTAGTATTGATTATTTTAGAGAAGTCCTTAGGTGTATCCGATTTTACATGTATACTAGATAGAGGAATAAACCATATAGTTTTTCTCCCTCCTATTCGTTATATAAAAACCATTATCTGTATTATTTATAACTTTAATGTTATTAATCTTATCATCTTTTTCCGCTATTTTATCAAGATATTACTGTTTAATATTATTAGTATATCCCCTTACTATATTAGCCCCAATTTTATTTATCCTGTTTGCTCTATTGGCATTCCCATTATCCCTGTATCACGGGGTTATTCCTCCTAACCGTTTTAACATGCTTGTCAAACGTCATATTATACGATATAATGTAACCCTTCCTATTAGTATATTATTTTTTATTTTGGTTTGGAACATTTTCATTAATGTACTGAATATTTTCATTGTAACCTGATCTTTTTAATGCATCATTATAATATTGCTTATTTTCGTTAGATGTATTTATATTCGTGGATATTTGTGACATTCTATTAATTATATTATTTAATATGGGTTATATTACTGGTTTAGGGTGGTTAGATAATTTATATATATAAAATATTTTCTGGTTTGGCTTATGGTATGGACTGAATGTATTATCATTTAAGTTAAGGGTAATATACAAAAAGTTAGTTTCCCTTTCATTTTTATCATGTTATTTTAAAGCTCAATTCTTTAAATAATATGGAAAGCTTTTCTTATTATATCTAGTTATCTAGCCGTATTTTTTGTAATAAATAACGCATCATCTCTATATAATACCCTTGCAACCTAGGTAGTACTTTCTTAATTTCTTTTAGCATATGAATTTTTACCAAATCAGTAACCTGAGTTGAATCTGCTGATCCCATCGTAACATCAAAATTATAATTCATATCCTTCCAAGTCCATATTTTATCATCATATTTAATCAAATTTCTACGAGCTAATTTTACTATGTCGATTTATAGACAAGTGGTATCAGTAAATTATTTAGCCATTAATATAGCCTTATTCAAAAGTCTGGGGTAATCAATAATTAATACGTACATATGTCAAATTGTATGAATCTAAAGTTCCTCTTATTGTTTATGTTCTTACACCATTTAATACCATCTGTTGTTTCAAATTTAGTCTCATCCTTTATTATAATGTAACCATGTCTAATAATATGTGTTTACATTTGCTATATCTGATATATTAGGTGCAATTAATCTAACCTTGGAGTTTAAGTCAAAGCCTTCCTTGTGGTATTTGAGTGTAAGTCTAGGTTCACTATGTATATATATATATATATATATATATATATATATATATATATATATCAATTTTATGTTCTATATTTATTTGGTCGCTGTATATATATATATATATATATATATATATATATATATATAATAAAAATTTCAAATGTCTTTAGAAAAATACATTAGAAGATGATTATTTCAAATACTTTTTTATTTATGGATGTAAGGTATTTTTAACTAAAAAGAAATAGAACTTTAATGTCAATCATACACTAAACAAAGCTTACTATATATATATATATATATATATATATATATATATATATATATATATATATATATACATTTAAAAGATAGCTGTGTTTATCTAATACATTTAAAAATTATAGAAAAAGTTATTTTACAATCGCTTGAATGCTAATGAATTCTAAAACTTATATATCTATATCACATAATAAGTTATTCTAAGATTTTTTAAAGATCACCAATAAAAAAGTGGGCAAATTCGGGATGTATCTCGATACTTGTAAGTCGTAAAATTAAGAGAAAAACAGACGTCACCAGACAGAAGACAGAGTGGCAGACGAAATTATCGTTCTAAATCAAACATATACATCCATATAAGTTGTTAGATATGGTATACACATATATATATAGTATACATATGATGTACACACATATATATATACACATATATATATATAATGCACACATACACACATATATATATAATGCGCACACACATATATGCGCATATATATATACATAGAGAGAGAATGCACACACACACATATATATATATATATATATATATATATAATGCACACACACACACACACATGTATATAGGGGAGGACTTCAATGCCTACTAGACTCCACTCTCATGTGTCTTCGGTATTTCTCTACAGCGTTCTAAATCAAACATGTACATCCATATAAGTTGTTAGATATGGTATACACATATATATATAGTATACATATGATGTACACACATATATATATACACATATATATATAATGCACACATACACACATATATATATAATGCGCACACACATATATGCGCATATATATATACATAGAGAGAAAATGCACACACACACATATATATATATATATATATATAATGCACACACACACACACACATGTATATAGGGGAGGACTTCAATGCCTACTAGACTCCACTCTCATGTGTCTTCGGTATTTCTCTACAGCGGGTGTCAGAGACTCTGACACGAGGATACTTTTTACTTGAAGTAAACCCTGACCAAATATTCAAATGGTGTGCTGTCTCCTAAAACGATCCAGCACGTCTCTCGAATTGCAGACGGGGCACCCCTCTATTAATAGAGGGCAGCTTCGAATAAAGAATTAGAAGCCGTTAACAATGAGAGAAATGAATAATAAAAAAAATATGAATAAAAACAAAAATAAATACTGGCAGGCAGGTAGGCACACAGGATAAAAAGGGCCCATTAACCCTTTCATACACCAGGAGGGAAGATGTACGCAATGGTGTAAACCTGCCTACCTCTGTAAATGGTGCTCCGGCCAATACAGAGGTCAACACGGGTCAGCCATCAGACCTTGAGACAAAAGGTCCTTGCCCCCTATCTCAATCAAATACAGCATCAAAAAAAGAAACATAAGAGGCTTAAAAGCCCAACCATGGACTGTTGCACAAAAGAAGGTGCTATTGTTTTGCTACCACTACTCAAAGTTTGAAAAGTGGAGCAAAACATCCAATCAGATTCTAGCTGATATGATCCAAGAATCTACCCTCCTCGAAGAAAAAAGTACACTGATCGCTAGTTTCCCAGATGGGAATATATTAAAAAGAAGAAGAGAGCACCCTTATAAAAAATGCAACCATAAGAGAGGCTGAAAAAGACTACCTTCTTATCAGGGAAGAAGAAACTAGACGGAGACAAGAGATTAGATGGGAGATGGAAGAAAAGTGGGCACTGTTATGGGCTATGAAATATTGTCAAGAAAAATATACTAAACAAAAAAGAGAACATAGACCTGGAGGGAAATATTCAACTTCTGTCCAGGCAAAAAAATGTTCCACCACAAAAAATAACTTGCCAAAGATATAACAGCATGAGCCTGTTCAATAAAGCTGAGCTAGACTATATGGTATCAGAAGTAGCAGCCCTCATAAGAACCAAAAAGTGTCCACTTGAAAGCCCATCAAAATTCCCACAATTCCCATCATAGTCCAAAACATCACACCATAGGTACAGCAGGAATCACATTACTATTCACCCATGAATGAAGCCGTCAAACTGGCTGGGCTCATGACAACCCACCATAACGCTACATAAACACCAGAATCCCCTTTAGCAAAGGGCTCCCCGACAAATATACCACCACCATCAGCTGTCTATTTAGAATCATAAGATAGCCCTCATTGAACTTAAGTTCTTCCTGACCACTATCACCGAGGCGACTGGTAACACCTAGATCCTCATCATTACCTCAGAAAGTACTAGAACCAGATGATGAGCAATTGGCCTTGGAAGAAGAGCTTCGGAATACAATTGAAGAAGTCCAGATGATTAGGCTGGAGGAAAGACCTCAGCTGCCTAACCCCCAAGCCTCAAGAGCTACCAATACAGTAATACAAAACGTAAACATCGCTCTCCAAAGACTTGTTCCATCTAACATATCCCCCACGGAGCTAAATCAAGTAACATACGCTGCAGGACTTTACTTTGCTAGGAAACACTCCCTCAATTCAAAAAGCAATTGGAGTCTAGAGCACGAGTCAAAACACCACTGTGGAAATTGAAGCTCAAGAAACAACTTAACCTTTGCAGAAAGGAAGTCTCTCAAATAAAATAATTCCTTGCTGCCCCTACAGTGTGGGGACGGCTGGGAAACACCATCTGTTGACTTAGTTTTAAATACAAAAAATATATAGAAGAAATTGAAAACGTTGCGAGGGAACTTGAAGGCAAAATCCAGCACTTGCCAGAAGAATTTAAGAAAAGGATAACAAGCACAGGGCGAAAGTTTAGAACAGACAGTTCAAAAATAATACACGACTATTCTTCCGAAATTTGGTTGGAGAAAATATAAAGGTGGAAGAGCCAGCAGAAGAGAAGGAGCTAGAAAACTACTGGAGGCCTTTGTTTGAAAATGAGGGGCCATGCCACCAAGAGGCTAAGTGGATTTTAGATATCTCGAAGTAATAAAAGCAAGCCAAAAATGCCAGAGCCAAAGATAACGCATGGAATGATAAAACGAAAGCTGGATCAATTTCAGAATCACAAAAAACCTGAGGCATAGACACTATACCCAATTTCTGGCTGAAAAACTAACATAGCCATTATAGTAGCTGCTTCACTAGACTGTTGAAGGGTGAGGAAGCCACACCAGCATGGCTAGTAAAAGGTGATACGACCCTCATACCCAAAACGAGTGAGACACAAAACCCTTCAAAATACAGACCGATCTGCTGCCTCATTAGTACATACAAACTCTTCACTTGCCTGGTTGCAGACAGCATCTACGAACACCTCTCTTCTGGAGCATACCTGGAAAAATAACAAGTAGGGTGTAAGAAGAAGTGTTTAGGCACCAAGGACCAATTGTTGATCAATAAGGCCATCCTTGAGGACTATAGGAAGAGGCAGAGAAATCTAAGCATGGCGTGGATCGATTACTAAAAGGCATATGATAGTGTACCCCACGCATGGCTCCTGTGCTGCCTTGATCTATATAAAATCCATCCGGTCATCAAGAAAATCATGACAGTACAAATAAATACGTGGAAAACAACTATGGCATTAAGACACACTAATGGAACAATAACAATCCCTGACGTCAAGATCCGAAGAGGAATCTTCCAAGGAGATAGCTTATCTCCTCTACTCTTTTGCCTGGCCATTGATCCACTAAGCAAATTACTAAACAAAAGCCAGAGTGCCTACAATCTGAGCCAGGGCAGCAAACAAGATCTAAACAAAAGAGTCAACCATCTGCTATTCATGGATGACCTCAAGCTGTATGCTAGTTAAGATGCTGACTTAAGCCGACTCTTACAGGTTGTACATACCTTCTCCAAAGATATTGGAATTAAGTTCGGCCTGGACAAATGTTCCAAGTGCTCCCTCAGAGCTGGGAAGAAGATCCAAACGGAAAACATACAGCTTGATGAAGACACTGACATCAAAGACCTTGAAAAACAAGAACAATACAGATATATTGGCATAGAAGAAAACGATTCAATTCAACATGCCAAGATGAGAGAAAAAATTGGCAAAGAATATATACGCCGTGTTAGAAAAATTTGCAAAACACAGCAAACAAAGAAAAACAAAGTAACTGCCATTAACAAATTAGCTATGCCAGCGATAACATACAGCTTTGGAATTATTGATTGGCCACAAAAGGACATAAATAGATTAGACACTAAAACGAGAAAAATGTTGACAATGTACAAAGTAATGTACAGAAACCACTGTATACCAAGGCTGTATCTGCCTAGAGGAACAGGATGTATAGGTCTCTAAGAAATTGACCATACATCGAGCCACTATTGTGAGCATCGACCAATATCTGATGAGCTCCCAGAACCCAAACCTTATGATAGTATGCCAACATCAAGAAACCAGAGCACACAGAACAACCTCTAACACAAAACTGGCCAAACATTTTGGACAGGACTTCTTACAAATAAGACAGAAACAGACAGCAATTCTGCCACTGAAATAGCCCGCAGAAGCCGTCAGAAATACACCAAAGACCATCCATTCTAAAAAAACTAGAAGAATGGGCCAACCAACAACGTGCTAAGTATTTCCTAGATTAATTATCTCTAGACGTATATAGATTAGGAAGGCTCTGTAGACTGGCTGAAAAGGGGACCTCTCCATTATGATCAGGCGAGAATGATAATGGCTGCTCAAGATCAAGGCTTGATTTAAAAAGATGAGTGGTCTCAGCAACGATAACAAATGCAGGTTCTACCACACAGAGGTAGAGAGTCTGAGCCACCTGACATCCAGTTGTAAGGTTCTGCTGGGGGATGGCTATTATACAATGCGACACAACGGAGTGTGTAAATATCTTCACTGGACTATTTGTAAAAAGTCCTGTGAGCATATACCAGAAAAAACAATTGGAAATAATTTATACACCATCCACTATGACTATACAATCCCGCTACATATCTACTCTACCCCTCTATTCTACCCCTCAAAAAGAGTACGTTATTCCTGGGCGCTATTCATTATAACCACAAAACAGATACTGCTCTACATCCTATGAAAATGAGGATACAATGACTTGGAGGATAAGCTCATCGCAACAGAAAGGTAATGCCTAGGATGATTGCATCATGACAATGGAAACGATACTACAGTAACCCGCTGGATTATACATTAGTCTAAAATATTATAGTAAAGTCAATTGAGCATTAAAATATAGTAATAGTATATTTTCGACTTCGGATATGAAAGTAATAGTATAGGTTTTGCCTTCAGACAGACATTGTTCTTAGTATACATAAGTCTGATGAGACAATGGAGTGCTACGCCTCAGAATTGTACATGGCCGAATTGCAGCGTCTGCTGTGATTGTGCAAGCCTATCCTGGTTCAAGAGGATCTGTTGCAGTTGCCACAGATGTAGGTGATATCTGGTTGCGCGAGCTCTGTTACAGCCCTTTGCCGTCTGTGCTCTCTCCTCCTGTTTAACTGATGGTCTCTCCGCTCCCCACTCTTTTTCAGCATGCATTTACAGCTCTCCTCCAGTGGCTGTGATCTTCAGCGACGGACTAGCATGTCGGGTCGATGCCCACTGCCCTCTCGTTTTCAGACATCTTTGTAGAGTAGAACACGTCATCCTGCTGGCCTAGAGCTGGTTGCGAGCTCGCCATAAAGAATATCCTTACGGACCCTCCCATCGTCCATTCGTGTGTCATGGTCAAGCAACCAGAGTATACCAAATAAAGCTCATAAGTAATCGATATATTATTGTTATATATTATATTATGTTAATATATTAAACACAAGTTATGTATAGATTAGATTACGTTATTTCATAGTATAATAAGAGATCAGAGTTACATCGAATACATAATATAATCGAGATCTAGTGGTTGTTGGCTGGCTGAATAACATTTAACGTACATTTTTTTTATTCATTTAACTTTCTTATCATCACATTCAATGCCGTTTTTCAAGCTCGTTCGGCATTTTATGAATAAAAACGATTTTAAAGAGAAGTATAAAATAAGATAAGAAATACTTTTTATTAAATCGTTGTTAGAGAATAGTCCAGATATTGAATGACGAGGAAATGTAAAACATGAGTGATATTTATATTTACCAAGTAACGGACGTTGGACAAGACACGAGTTAAAGCACTTCCGCTATTCGCAAAAAAAAATTAAACATGACCTTTTGTTCGGCTTCCTGTATGAATTCTATCGTTTTTCAATTTCTTAGACAAATGGTTAGCGCAAATAACTATTTACTTTGACGTTGGATTTTAGCATGAATGCTCGGCTTGATAAGAGTTGAAACATATAGAAAAGATTAAATCATACTTGATCATTAATAGAGTTGAATCATTTTATATTACTTATTTTGTAGCTAGGCATTATTTCAAAGAAGTGTGCCGCTTTGCTGGAGTGGCCGGCTACTAGAATATAGGGCACGCACACACCTATACACACACACACATATATATATATATATATTAATATATATATATATATATTAAAATATATATATATATATATATATTAAAATATATATATATATTAATATATATATATATATATATATTAATATATATATATTAATATATATATATATATTAATATATATATATATATATATATATATATATATATATATATATATATATATATATATATGCTAAAAAATAGAACTAATATAATAACGTAATGGAAAATAAAAAAGGGAAAACCAAAAATATTATTTATGTATTCTTCAACATTTAGACTTTAGTTCACGACTTCCTCAGGATGATTGATTTGCAGAAACTAACACACAAAGTACAAAATATTTGGAACATTGGTAATTAGAAGCGATAAGCTTTAAATGAGCGTCATGAAAAGATAAATTATGAGCTACAAAAGGATGGTGGCAGTAGGAAACATTGAGTTAACTGCACATTTTTCCTCCTCCTCCATCATGGTTTAAATAACTCCGATCGCTACCAATTTTTGCCACCCCACCCTTTCCACAGTTAATTTAATTTCTCCCACTGCTACTATCCTTTTAAACCCATAAGTTATCTTTTCATAAGCGACATTTTTTCGGCTTACATCAAGTACGCACGCTCACTCCCCCATCCCTAATGTTTTAATAACCACCCCCCACACACATACTTTCCCCAGTTAACTCAATTTCTCCCCCTGCTACCCTCTATTAGCAGCTTATAATGTATATTTTCATGAGCAATCTTTTGACACGTATCTCCTCCCACTACAACTGTTGTACTTTGTGTGTTATTTTCTTCAGACCAATCATCCTGAGAAAATCCTGAAATAAAATATAGTACATAAATAATATATAATACTTAAATAAAATGTTAGTTTTCTTTTTATCATTAGATATATATATGCATATATATATATATATATATATTATATATATATTATATACATACGGTAGTATGTATCTATTATGGTGACTTACCTATTTACAACATGGACTCTTCCTCATTTCTCAATAAATGCCAACGACAATTAACTCTCGCCGGAATCCAGTAAGATAACCCAATCCTAGGATTGCTTTTTGGCGTTATTCTCTTCCAAAGATCGTTTGTTTAGTATATTGTTGCCTTGTTACAATTTGTTACTATTGTTGAATGACTTGTTGTTGTTGTTGTTGTTGTTGTTGTTGTTATCGCTGCCGTTATTGTTATTGTTGTTGTTGTTGTTATTGAACCGACTTTTTTTCTTTCTTTTTACCACTGTTGTTTTTTTTTTGGTTGTTACTTATTTTGTTTGGTGAAGTTTAAGAACAATAATGGCGACGGCTACTTGTAGTCCGAAGCCGGATGACGTTATGGAAATTACCGAGGAGCAAAAGGGGTCGGCTGAGACTACTCCTGGATGTTCAGAATGGAGTAAGCCTCCTAAAGTTGTGATAAATGTCAGTGAATTGATTCAGAAGGCAAAACAGTGCTTGCATCTAGTTACTGATATAGGTTTACTTGTTGACATTCCCAAACTTGAGGAAAGGAAAAAGAAAAGTATTATAATGTTTGTCGTTGACAAAAAGACGAAAAAGTCATTAGACCGTCTTCAGATCCTATTGCGAAATTACTAGCAACAGCAGGATATAGACCACTCAGAATCATAAGATGTAAAGGTTACAATACTTGGAACACTTTGTTTTTAAATGAAGAAACATGTTTGAAACTATCGCAAACGGAAATTATAACCAAAGACTACATTCGTCGAATGGAATATATGGGCAAACGACGAACGGCTGTGTCAGTTTTCAACGTTCCGTTCCATGTAGACGGGGAACATTTAGGGGCATTTTTCCTTAAATATGGAGATATCACGTCTGTAACCATAGATGAGCACCCAGGGATATGGACATTCGAAATACTACTTGACAAGAAAGCTTTTTAAAGTATCCCATATTATATGGTAGTAGGCGAAGAAAAACTACCGGTAATTGTGGCTGGACGAAGGCCTGTTTGTTGGGCGTGTTAGGAAGTCGGCCACCTCACCGTTGAATGCCCACAAAGAAAACCCACTACTATAAAGACAAGAGTGGGCAAACACTTAGGGGTACCAATGACGACAAAAGTGGGGATGCCCATTAATTCACCCCCTTCCAAATCTACTGACAACGATCACTACCCAGTGCTCCCTGACCTAAGTAAACTGGATGACAAGGAGCAAAACGAGTGAACTTTTGTACCCGGGAAAAAACACATGGTCGTCTATCACTGGACGAAATGCGGGAGCAGGAAATGCTATCAAAGAATCCTGGCAAAAACAAATACCTTAAGGTTCGTGAGCTGAAAACAAAACTAGACAAGGAAAAAGTACAGGAAAGCCATAAATCCACCCCAAAATATGAGTTCACAGCCGCCCGCCAAATCGCCCTCTCTAAAACCAAGCCCTCAGTCCTCCCCTAAAACAAAGTCAACTCCCAGTATTACAAAGCCACGTTCCCCTCCAAAGGTTATGCAACCACCGATCACCTCTCCCTTGAAAGAGAGGGAATACAAATGAATCCTTCTCAGCCCAGTAAAGAAAAGCAAAGCCGTCTCCTCTTTCAAGCCTTTCCCTTTAGTCACCCCCAAAAACACTCCCAAAAATACTCCTCCTCCATCCCCTGCAAAACAACTCACTCCGCCTCTCTCTTTCTCGAAAACAGAAACACAATTCCTTCCCACCCCTCAATGAAAGAAGACATGCCACCTCCACCTCCACCCCCATCTCAAAAAAGGTAGAGAAGCCGTTCCCTGGAGAAAAGAATGAACAAACTGCTTTTATCCCTGGAATAAACATATGTGTAACAAACAAAGTACAGGAAGAGACTGTAAAAAACTATAAAGTCGCCGACCTAAAAAAAACTGTTAGAGTTTAGGGAGGTGGGAAACCAGTCTGTTGAGGATCCATTAAACTTTCCTAACGCTGCCAGAGTCCTGACCGTCATCAGGAAACCCGAAGAAGCTAAGGCCCTCTGGCAAATGATAAGGGAGGCGAACGAATCTTTTGAATTATCTCAGCGAATGGCTATCCTTAAAAACGATATATTAAAATGTTTACGAAAAGATTGTGTTGGGAGGGTATCTGTTCATTTGCAGTCCTCATTGTATAGGATAGCCAAACAAACCTACCCCTTGGATGTTGGCCAAAGCAGCATTCAGATGGGCACAGAGACTTTTGAGTGAGCCGTCGGCATCCTGACTTCATCGATGTTCGTTTCTGGATCCCAACCCTAAGAACTCTCAATGGCTCTCTATCTAGCAAGCCTAAATGTACAGGCTGCTCTCGTAAATTTCGAGTTGTTACAGACCTTCAGCACCTTGGAGTGAATGTATGTTGTTTGTAGTAGACCCACTTAATTCCAGGTGACTATTTGGGTGCGCTGACTAGGTGTTTTCACATCTACTCAGCGTACTTCGATTCTCGCTTAAGGGGTGTTTCCTGGCTAGTAAATAAGTCTTTAGATGCGTCGTATGACCCTTTTTTCATGGATCTAGAAGGTAGGCTGTGCGTTTTGGATATTACCATAAAAGATAAGGCATTTCGACTCAATAGGGTTTATGCGCCCAATATCCATTCTGAGCTTGCTCCTTTCTTTCGACGGATCGAGCAGTTCATGAGTACAACTTGGGCGGTCATCTTAGCGGGAGACTGGAACGCGGTCCTGGATCCCGATATAGATTGTAATCGGGGTAGGGGATCTAACAATGATCGGGATGCTAAGGCATTTCGGGACTTTGTCGATAAGTTTGATCTTATCGATAAATTCCGGAATGAAAAGCCTCGTGATAGTGTATGGACTTGGACAGCTAGGCGTGGCTCCGGTGCGGTACAACTTCCAAGTTATATCGACTGGTTCTTAATTAGGAGAGTCGATGTAGAATTATTAGAATGTCCAAGTTTTCATAATATAGTTTACTCGGATCATAGACTTGTTCGGGTTCGAGTAAACTTAGATAGACCTAAGCCTAGATTGGCTGGTTACTGGAAGCTCAACACTTCGTTGTTCGATGTGAAGGGCTACCAGGAACAGCTATTACTAACATTACAGCAGGAATTGACGGGGGTTGTAATTGGGAATAGGAAGTGGGTGAACTTTAAGAAGGTAATTAGGTCCTTTATTGCTGATTTTAGCCGACGACTCAATCTAACAACTACGGCAGCTAAAGTGGCACTAGATTCTAGATTGGATCGGGCAGTGGAGGCGGGGGATAGTGCTAAAGTTACTATAATTAGGACAAAGCTTGCGTCTGTAGCTATGCATCAGCACCAAGCCTTAGTGATTATGGCTAGGTTAAAGAGAATGCCTCAAGAAGTTACAAGTATGGCCGCTGAATTGCGTGCAGAGGAACGTCGACAAGCTGCTGATCAGCATATCGCACGTTTCTCATTGCCGCATAGGCGTCTCGTGACCACAAACGAAGGTATTCTGGAGGCGTTTCGTTTTAATTTCCAGGATCTTTGTACCAGGGAACCCGGTATGTCATTAGCACATTTCGACCCCTATTTAGCTGACTTTTCTCGTCTCGAGGCGACCGAAGCAGCTAGGTGCGAAGTTTGCATAACATAGTAAGAAGTTCAGGAATCCTTAAGGCGGGTTGACCTTAACAAGTCTCCCAGTTGTGATGGTTTGCCCTAGGAGGTGTATTTGAGGATGTCGCACATTTTTGTTCCCTTGCTGACAGTTTTATTTAACTCGTGGTTTAGGAATGGTACTATTCCCGAGTACTTGACCATTGGTATAGTAAATTTGTTACGCAAAAACAAAAATGGTGGGGTGGGTTAGATAATTTCCGGCCCTTAACGATGCTAAATGCTGAGTTAAAGATTTTGGCCAATATCTTAGCCAATCGACTGCAGCTTGTTTTGGCTGGTCTAATTAGCCCTGAACAGACTTGCGCTGTAAAGGGGCGGACCATTCAAGATAATTTGCACTCGATACGCCTGATCATAGATAAAGTCGACACAGAAGCCGCGCTGATCAATTTAGATCAGTCCAAAGCATTCGATAGGGTGGACCATCATTATTTGGAGGTTGTTTTGTCTGCGGCCGGTTTCGGTCCGCAGTTTCGCTCTTGGATTCGCCTCTTGTATGCGAACCCCGGTGTGCGGGTAGAGGTGAATGGTGTGATGTCTGAGCCCTTCAGATTATCCAGAAATCTTCGTCAGAGATGTCCGCTTTCACCGATGTTTTATGTGCTTGTGTTGAAGCCCTTCCTTCACAGGCTAAGGGTAAATCTGGTACTAAATGGGATTACTTTGCCAGGTGCTTGCACCACGTTAAAGTATTCCATCTTTGCCGATGACTTGACTGTGCTTGTAACGAGCAGTGCCGAGATTAGTGTCGTTGAGAAAGAAATGAGAATATATGAAACGATAACAGGGGCCAAAATTAACTGCGACAAGTCTGTTGGCTTGCGCATTGGTGCTTGGAGTGGTGTACCCCTGCAGGGGCCCTTTAGTTGGGCAGACGAGCCTTGCAAGCTACTCAGCGTCTAGTTCGGTCCTGATCTGCAGCTGGAGAAAAATTGGTCGGAAGCATTGAAAGAGATTTGGGCCGCAGCTTGTCTGTGGATCCGTAGAAATCTTTCGTTAATGGGGAGAGCGGAGGTGTGTTGCTCTTACATTTATCCGATCACCATATATCGACTATCAGTGCTTCCTCTCCCGTCGGATACACTGCTTGAGATGCAGCGGGCTCTTTTCAAGTTTTTGTGGGTTGGCAAGGCCCCTATGGTCTGTCGCGAGATTTGTTATCTCCATCTTTCTAAAGGCGGTCTAGGTATGCAAAACGTCGAGATTCGACGTCATACACTTCGGCTTTTTTATCTAGATCGAATGAGTTCACAATCTGAGGGAAACGGTGTCTTCTGGAAGGAAGACACTAAGAAAGCTTTTTCTGGCTTTTAAAAGTGTGCACTTGGATGAGGGGGAGGCACACAGGTTGCCCCGAAGCGAGTGCTCCTTTTTTCGTGAATGTAGACACGCTTTGAATGTCTTCTTAAGGGTGAAAGAAAGCCTCTCTGATACCCTGCTGTTGTCCCGAAAGGCATTATATCGGGTTATCGTGAGGGGAACTGTTCGAGATGACAGAATTGAGGGGCTATCTTTGGCGAGGGGGGAGCTACACTCAATCTAGCCTTGGGCGCCTGGTTTACAGTGCTTTGATAATGACGAGGCAACGCTAACCTGGCTGATGATAAGCATGCTCTCTGGGTCGGTAAGAAGCTTTATTCAGCTGGCTTGGTGAGTTCACCGACTTGTGTTAGATGCGGCGATGAAGACGTGAGTCACGCCTTCTTTTAGTGCCGCATCGCTGTGCCGCTGATTAGGCTTGTTACAGGTCTCATGGTTCGCATACTCAACATATCGTCTTTTGACCTGGAACCTATCAATGTATGTAGCAACTGGGTTCCGACAACAGATAGGCTGAAACGTTTTTTGTTCTTAAGCATACTAGCCGTTATGAGAGACGCGATATTGAAAACTCGTATGAAGGCAGTCTGCGGAGCTGAGACCTTCACTTCTCTCGACTTTATTACGATTTTCAAATATTACATGAAAGCTCGCATTAGGGCCGAGAAGGTGAGATACTCTCCGGTAGATTTTGGGGAAAGATGGGTGAGAGGTGCACGACTGTGTAGAGGGACAGGATCTAGATTAGAGTTCTACTTAGACGTGCCTTAGGTATAGGATATTGGGTTACAAAAACGAACTTCGATTACGACCCAGTTATATGTTAGTTTAGAGACATGTTTCTGTTAATATAAGTTCATAATTTAGCTAGTGTGTGAATAGTTGATTATGGCCCCTTTATATTTTCCTCCTCCTCCCTTCCCTATTTTGTTAACCCCCATTTAGTTTGTAACTCTCCATCCCCTCCCCACTTAGGTGACAGAGAGCTTGATTTGCCAGGATGCAGGTCACCCATCGATATTTTCGAAGGTGGTGTTGTTAAATAAAGCGTTGGGGCCTGCATTAACCTCTTTTTTTCGATTCTCGATTTCGACTGGCAAATCTACGTATCTGCCACAGTTTAATAATGGAGGGCCTTTTTACTAACTTCAATTTTTTCATTGTAAATATTTATATATATATATTTGTACATATTATTTTTATTACCATACCCCCGGTTGCATATTTTACATATATGGGTTTTAAGTAGGATTTTCATGGAGCAAATTCTTTTGGTGATCGGAGAACGATGTATAGTATAAATGCGGTATTTTGGTGATTCATGGTCTAAATTAGATTAGTTTAATTTGTTAGTGAAGAACTAACCTTTCCCATCCCCTTTTTCGGCCTCGTGTCACATTTTATACGTTTTAGGTATAAATAAATACTAATCCAGTAAGATAGTCGAACTCTACTTACCAGGCGCATATTTCTTCCCTCTGTACTCTATTTTCTTAATACACTTGTTTCTACTTCATACCGTGTTCGTGTCTTCCTTTCGGTCCCTTTAACAGGACTACAACAACTTGGCGACGAAGGATTCGAAGATCTACTCTCTCTCCATTTTCTAACCACCAGACAACAACTGGCAATCTGAAATAACGTCAAATTTTTCTTACGTACTCATCTTTGAACAAACGAAAAGTTTTTCGAATGAAAAAAAATTCAGCGTAAGACAAACACTGACAAATGCACGAGGAAATGTAAGACGAACGTGGAGAAAGCTACACAGGCACTAACATTTTAAAACAAGCTTATCCAGCGAACAAAGAAAAAGAAATCTCGAAAATCGGATTTTTTAGGCAAGTAAATTCACGTGATTTTTTTTGTTCTTCGTCTCTTACGAAAAAATATCAACTAAGTTATTTTTCTAGAAGGACACTCGTGAGTCATTATTTTATTCCAGTACTGATTTAAGATTTTTAACAAAGGAATATAATACAATTCTTTTTCTCTCTCCAAAGAGAAAAAAGAAAAATACTACCGCCGAAATTAAAAACCTTATTTTTTTGTCCAGCAGTAAAAAAAAAGGGTTGACTTTTATTTTATTTTTCTGGTTGAAGAACTAATTACGTTAGCAGCCTAATGTAAAAGAGAGAAAAGGCTGTATTGTATAAAGACACAACAGTAAACATGGAAGATTTAAAAGTTATGATGTTAGAACTTGTTAAATTCCAAACCGAACAACAGGCTCACATGGAAGCTAGGTTTCAAGAAAAACTGCTTGTCCGACAACAAAAAGCCAACGAACAACGACGAAAAGCTGATTAAAAACAGCAAAAGTTTGAACAACTATTGCTACAAACAATATCGAATAGGGGTCAAAATACCGAAAACGAATACGCATTTTCCCAAAATACTGTTTGGAGTACAATTAACAATTTTTCTTATTCTTTAGACAATGATAGAACATTCGCTTCATATTTTAGAAGGCATGAAGATCTATACAACATAGATTGAGAAAATTTGGCAGACGCTAAAAAAGTTCAATTACTCCTTCGCAAATTAGGGACCATCGAACATACAAAGTTCGTTGACTACATATTACCCGGCAAGACCACCGATTTAACTTTCTCGGAGGCGGTTAAGTTATTGACGGAGTTGTTTAGCCCCAAAATTTCCCTTTTTCACAAAAGATGGAAGTGCATAAATTTAACGAGAAAAGATTGCGAGGATTACACGACTTTCGGATCAGTAGTAAATAAACACTGTGACGATTTCAAGCTTGCCGAACTAAGCGCAGATGCTTTCAAATGTTTAATTTTTGTGCAAGGACTGATATCACCTAAAGACGCCGAAGTAAGACGCAGAGTTCTGAATAAGCTAGAAAATGAACCGAATATAACTTTACAAAATGTCGCAAAGGACTGCGAGATTTGTAAGCGTGAAGCAAGACTTGAAAGACAGAAAAATCAGGCATAGCACACATGAGAAAGGTACGACAAAAATCATATTCTAACTCGCCTTCAAAATCAAGTCAATCCAAAAAGAATGACTATTCTCACTTTTCGCCAAAAACAAATTTCCCCAAGAAAAAACAAAACAAATTACCACCTAGCCCCTGTTAGCGCTGTGGTGCTCTTCATTGGTATATGGATTGCCCCTACCGGTTTAAAACTTGTTTAATTTGTAACAAAATCGGACATAAAAGCTCACATTGTAGAGCAAATAAAGGATTCAAAAGCCGGATAAAAATCGCAAGATCAGACGAACCGGATAGCATAAACATAAGGAAGTACGTTCAAGTACAAGTCCTTAACGACAGAATAAAGTTACAATTAGACTCCGGGTCTGATTTAACTATCATCAACCTGCAGACATGGAAGAGGGTGGGTAAACCAACCATGTTAAAATCAAACAACATAGCCAGGTCGGTGGCTGGGGAAAAATAAAATCCGAAGGCGAGATTATAACTAACGTTAAGTTTAACGGAAAAAACAAAAAATTAAAACGCTTTTTGCCAAAAAATAGAAAGCCTGACAACCGAAGCTGATAAATTAAAAGAAGATTTGATAAAAACCTTCCCAGAATTTTTTTCAAATGGACTGGGTCGATGCAAAAAGATGGCGCCAAAATTTCAATTAAAGGAAAACATCCAACCCGTATTTAAAAAGAAAAGGGATGTACCTTTCGCCTCACTCGAGAAAATAAATGAACTAGACAGACTAGTTAAGATCGGCATTCTTATTAAAATTGAATATAGCCAACGGGCTGCTCCGACTGTCTATGTTAAAAAGAAAACTAAAGAGATCCGCGTCTGTGCCGATTTTTCGACTGGATTGAATGCATCACTAAAGGTTACCATTATCCTCTTCCGTGTCCAGACGAAATATTTACTACATTAAATGGAGGAAGATTTTTCTCCAAAATAGATTTAAGTGACGCATATTTACAGATACCCGTCGAAGAAGAAAGCTCGAAACTACTATGTATTAACACCCATCACGGGTTATACACATTCGTGAGACTCGCTTTCGGTGTCAAGGTCGCACCAGCCATATTCCAGCAGGTAATGGATACTATGTTAAACGGACTGGAATTTGCGATAGCATACCTAGACGACATTCTAATGACTAGTCATACCAAGGAACAACACCGGGAACACGTCCACAAAGTTGTTTCGCGAATTCAAGAGTACGGTTTCAAACTCAAAGAAGCCAAATGTGATTTTTTTTATGAAGAAAATCAAATATCTGGGCCACATTATTGACAAAGATGGCAGAAGACCAGACCCAGAACGGGCTACTGCAATTCAGGACATGTCGGCTCCTGAAAATATCGTATCTTTACAAATTTTTCTCGAACTGGTTAACTACTACCAAGTGTTCATACCTAATATGCATAACCTCCGTGCTCCAATGAATGAACTTCTGAAAAAAGATAAAGAGTGGGAATAAACAGCTGAATGCCAAGAGGTATTCAAGAAAACGAAAAAAGTCCTAACATCCGATCTTTTTCTAACTCACTATAATCCAGACTGAGAGATTATTGTCGCTAGCGACGCAATCTCATATGACATCGGGGCATGCATTTTACACTAAATGTTAGACGGGACTCACAAACCAATAACTAACGCATCGAGGACACTGCTACCAGCAGAGAAGAACTACTCCAAAAAAGAAAATGGAGTCTTTAGGGATCATATTTGCAGTCTCGGAATTCCACCGTTACATACATAGTAGATTTTTCACTTTACAAACGGATCATAAACCTTTACTCATAATTTTTGGGTCAAAAAAAGGTGTGCCCGTACACACAGCTAACAGACTGCATATATAATGTTAAGATGGGATACCTCCCCTCGAAAAAAATCTGTCACGTTGCCGGATTGTCAAGGCTCATCCCAAAACGTAGTGAACCCCTGGAAGACACTGTGATTGCCTCCCTTCAAACGGAAGGAGAAATTAACTCGACATTACGAAACACAGTAAGGGAACTCCCCGTGTCATTGCATGAAAAAAAATGGAAGCCCTCGGTGACGAGTTTATTAAGATGACCAAGACAAAATTAATTGAAAAGGACCAAAAAACTTCAGACATTTTACTCCCTGTGCGATGAGGTACTCTTGTATAGTGAGAGAGTCGTCATTCCCAAAACTCTTCAAAGGAGAATTCTGAAGGATTTCCATGTTGGCCACCCAGGGACTACAAGAATGAAGAGTGTGATGAGGAGAATCGTGTACTGGCCTAACATGGACCAGGATATCGAGAAAATAGTAAAGACGTGCAAAGGCTGTGCATTGGCAGCAAAAGCACCTCCGATCAAATACAGTCCTTGGCCAAAAACGGACCGACCATGGTCCAGGATCCATATAGATTTCGCAGGCCCATTAGACGGTTTCAAATATTTAATTGTGGTAGATAGTTTCACAAAATGTGTGCCGATGCAAAAGTCCAACGACGGAAGTAACCATAAAATTCCTCCACGAATTGTTCGCCCGTTTCGGGGTGGTGGATTGTTTAGTCAGCGACAACGGAACACAGTTCATGTCCGCTGAATTCAAGGAATTCTGTGATACGTTCCAAATAGAACATATTACGACCCCAGCATACCACCAGAGATCAAATGGCTAAGTAGAGCGTTTTGTCGATACACTAAAAAAAGCCCTGAAGAAGGCTAGAGGCACTCCTACGGAAAAAGCCCTACAACAGGTCCTTCAGGTGTACAGGATCACGCCAAACACGAATACACCATCTCATTATCCCCTTCTGAGGTAATGTTTGCGCGCAAGATAAAATCCGTTTTTTACAAACTGCTGCCAAAACAGACAAAACCGAGACGAACAAATGCAGTACAAAGAACACGTTACGTCCCAGGCGAAAAAATGTTTTTTTAAATGTTTAAAAATAATAAATCGTTCTGGGAACTGGGGACAATTGAGAAGCAGATTGGAAATATGGTATACATAATTCAAGGCCCTAAGTTCTCTCATAAGAGACATTTAAATCAATTTAGAAAACGACTATCGGACGACACCGAAAACGCTCCCCAGGAAGAAGAAAAAATTATCGACACCATATATGACACCTTTGACATTGAGATCCCCCAGGCAGCTTCGGAACCAAGACAATCAAAAAGGAAGCGAAGACTAAGTGATCTGATCGTAATAGACCCGAAAAGGTAACGCTATTAATTTTCCTGCGGAGGTAATACTTGGGAGGGGGTGTTATTGTGACTTACCTATGTACAACATGGACTCTTCCTCTTTGCTCAATAAATGCCAACGGCAATTAACTCTCGCCGGAATCCAGTAAGATAGTCGAACTCTACTTACCAGGCGCATATTTCTTCTTTCTGTACTCTATTTTCTTAATACACTTGCTTCTACTTTATACCGTGTTCGGGTCTTCCTTTCGGTCCCTTTAACAGGGCCACAACAGTATCATATACATACAGCAATATATATATATATATATATATATATATATATATATATATATATATATATATATACATGTGTATATATATGTTCTTAAGTCTAAAATTTCGTCACTTTTTGCACTTTCTAAGGTCAATATCGAATCAAGTTTTAAACAAACTTTAAATCCGCTTACATTGTTGGAAAGGGCGCTTACCCAGCTACATTTTAATATAATAAAATCGAAATTTGAAAAGAAATGAAATAGTAATATGTATTGTTTTGTATAGATATGTCCATAAGTAAGAAATGAGGAATAACGTCTAAACGGTGAAACCAAGCTGTGTTCCTCTTTAAAACAAATACCGTACTTATGATTTTCAAGGAAAATACTTTTTTGTTTTTTATTAGTATTTTTATTTAATTTGAGTTTTTATTCATCTTCATGAACAAATATTTTTATTTATTCTAATAACTTGATTCAAAGAAATATTTGTTTTGATTTTCCTTTTTAATTTTTATATTTCCCCCTTTTTGCATTAGCTGATATGTGAATAACAAAATAACACTGGTTTACAAAAAAGAATTTTTGGTCTGATGCAAGAATGAGGATAGATGATTTTGCTAATTTAGGTGTGCTGAATTCAAATTTATAAATAGTTTTGCTCTACCACCTCTAGTTTGCTGGCTTATAAATAGTCTCATTTAAGTATAAACAGAGAATAAATGTGCATATTTCAAGATTTGCAGCAGTTTATAACAGATAAAACAGGATAGATAAAGAACGCTGATTGAATAAATATACTTGGATGACACAATTACACAGTTCATAGTATCACAGACACTAAAATTATGTTTTCTTAGAAGATCTGGTGTATTTCGCCTCCGGGATGTCACGCCAGAGCATCCAGCAGAAGTCTCCCATCATGCCAGGGCCCCATTTGCCTTGATAGTTGCTTTCCATCTTCGTAATGTCTTGGTGGAATCTTTTTCCATGCTCATCACTAACTGTCCCAAGGTTTGGCGGGAAGAAGTTGAGGTGGGAATGGAAAAATCTTCAGTGACATTCGGCACCCCGTATCCTTGTAATGCTTTAGCAACTTCTAATTACAGGTTTGGAAATCTGGTACGCGTGTGTTACCAAGGAAGGCACTACAGACTGACTTGAATGCTTCCCATGCTTTCAGTTCCTATAAGTTAAGAAGCTCCTCAAAATCAGTATCCTTCAGCACTTCTCTGATCTGAGGTCCGACAAAGATAACCACTTTGAGCTTAGCAGCACTAAGATCTGGGAACACAGTAGACAAGTGTTGGAAGGCAGCACAATTTTTGTCCAACGCCTTCACGAAATTCTTCATCAAACCAAGCTTGATGTGAATAGGAGGAAGAAGCACCTTATTTATGTCTACCAGATTATTCTCTTTGACGTTGTGTTCGCCAGGAACAAAAGTGCTTCTAGATCCCCAGTCGTTTCGCTTGTAATGCTGGGATACAGCTCGACTATCCCATAGACAGAGAAAAGAATAGTACTTTGTGAAGCTGCTTGCATACACATAAGAAGACCAATGACCTTGAGATCTCCACACAGACTCCACTTGTACTCATTGTACTTAATAGCTTCTAAAAGAAGCTCCATATTATCATAGAACTATTTTAGATGGACATAGTATGCAATGAAAATGCTGAGATATTTATTCCCGTTGTGAAGAAGCAGAGTCTTGAGACTTCGCTTGAAAGAGTCTATGAAAAGACGCCAGTCTGAAAGATTATGTGACAAACCAACACACGTGAACAAGCCAGGTATATTTGTGCAGTAGCACAAATTGTTTTCCATGTCAAAAAAGAAGCTAGGCCTTTGTTCTGATTCCTGAAACGGGTGATCCTTATATCTCCATAGACAAGGTTCTACTGTTTAACCTGAGAAGCCAAGAGCGCTGACTGCTGTTTTAACAGATACAAATCACGAGCAAGATCATTCAGGTTTTCTTGCGTGATCCAATGTGGCTCGTTGCCACATGTTTCTGTTTATGTAGACTCAATATCTTCAAAATATATTTACTCGGCAGAATCCTCTCTTGAAGGCATTTCTTCATCTGATAAGAAAAGAAGATCCTTATTTACTGGAGAGTTGCGTACAGGAAGATCATATGAATTGGGGAACGGGGCTCATAGCAGATGGAAGGTTGGGATATTTGATCTTTTCCTAGAAGATGCATTGAAACAAGTTATATTAGTTAGACAAAAATAACAATCATCTGCGTGGCTTCGTGGCTCTCTCAAAACCATCGGGACTGCAAAGTTGAAAGCCGCTTTCCTGCCATTAAACCATGCAGTTTGTCCATTGTAGCAGCGTTTACAACAGATGTGTGGAGCCGAAGACTTGTCCTGATCATCAATCTTACAGTCGAAATAGTGAAAGTAGGCGGTTCTGAGGAGGGGAGTTATGGTTCGACGCTGTGCAACTGTTGTGAAGTCCCCACACACGTAGCAGAAAGAATTGGTCTTGTTGAGGCATCCTCGATGTTTTGATGTGCTTGAAGCCATTGGAGAATCTGAAAATATAACAAAGTAAAACTAAATCATATGCAAGGCAATAAAATGTGCATTGAAAAATGTAATACTAATATTTAGCTACCGAAAAGATGTGTAACACGGTAGTTGAGGGGCATCAACCACCTGCGCCGCCTTCGAGGCAATCTCTTCCCATGACTTCAAGAGCACTATTAAGTGTGAATTGAGGCCTGCTGCCTTAACTGCCAAAATCTGTCTTGATATATAACAATATCAATGTAATCTTATCACTTATATTTAGTGCATAATAACTTTCAAAAATTAGCCATAAGTGCCACAATATTAGAATTAACCCTGAATGCATGTACGCCTTTATGTACCGTATATGCACAAAATGCACATTATGCCTATCTAAAATAACTAGAGGTGATGAGTAAAAACGGATTTCAGATTTTAATTCAGTACTCCCAAATTAAGTAAAAACAAGTATTTTTGTGCTTGCCTCAATTTCTTTCTAAACCAGTGTAATTTAAAAAAACGGATTAAAAAACATAACTAGTTCTCATGAAACTAGTAATGCCATCACGGATTTAGGGTTAGTGGTTGGGGTAATGAATGAAACCAATGGTACCGATTCCACATCCGATTTTGCGGCGGCAAAATAGACCTTTAGCAAGTTTCTTTTATTAACCCAACACCTAAATGTAAGTCCGGGTGGTAATAAGCTAACCCGAACTTAGAATTAGTTGTTGGGTTAATGTTATACTAATTCCGCATCCGGATTCACAGCGCCATGATACACTTTTACTATGTTAATGTTGTCATGTTGCATTTTTTTCTTTGTTTATCTGTCGCCATGGAAATATTGAGTTTAGGTCAATTAAGTACGACGTGATGTTTATAAAATATTTCCGTGCTTTTAAACCCTTTAAATTGTCATTTTTATAGTATTTTGATTCATATGTTCTCCTAAACCAAAGGCAACCCGGTCAATTCCTATATCAGTCACGTAAATTATTTAACGTGAAATGGATTTCGACGTTACTTATAAGTACGTTTTAGTAATACAAAAAAAAAACAGATAATAAAACAGTAGGTTCATTATTTACATGAAAATCCGAAATGAAAAATATAGTCTCTATCGGTATAAACAAATAGAAAAACGAGGCCGAAATCAATTTCACTCGACATGATTTACGTGACTGAAATAAGAATTAAGAGGATATCAATATTTCTCGGTGAGAGCCACTATTCTAAAAGAAAGAACTGAATTTTCTAGTTTCTCATCAATTAATTTCAAAGCTGACTGCAGATCAAATAAAAGCGAGTCTGACCCGAGTCCTTATTTACGTGCCTCCCCACGAGAGCAAAGTTAGACAAGGTGTCGGTTTTTTGGGTAGGGGTATCCACTCCTTCCACATGAAAAAGAATGAGACAAAAATAAAAATTGCCTCAGTCAAGAATGGTTTCTGATTTTCCGGCTGATGACAAAAGCGATAAAGAAAGTGTTGTGTGAAAACAGATACTACACTTTCTTAGCAAAAAAAGCCAACTTTGATTCGAGTCAATAAAAAAATTACCGATTCATGCAAGTCTGTAAAAATATATATTTTCCACAAACGGGTTTTTATTTAAATGCTTTTTTTCGAAAAGCTTTAAAATCATTTTGCTTACAATATTCTTTCAGAGAATTCGTTAAATTGTTCGCTTTTAAATAAATCGAAACTGGCTTCATATTTTTATTGATCAATTTTGAGAAATTTATTTGGGCATATGTTTTTTGTATGGGTATTATCGCATCCTAACACTTTACTCTAATTACTCAAAATGAAAGATGAGATTCTATTTTTAGGTGATTATATGTAAACAGCATTAAACGTTGGCTGTAAAAAGAAATAAAACTAAAAACATTTTTCCCATTTTGCACGTAGACTTAACGAAAAGTAATCACCCACTTACAAATAAATACAGATTGTAAGGACGTGTATTTATTATTTTTTATTCTTGCCTATTTTCCTTATTTCTTGGTAAACTTTGGGTGAGTGTGTTTGGCGGAATATTTTATTTTTCGAGATGCGGGTGGTGGTTTGGTCGAGTTTGCTCATGCAAAAGAATACGCTGATGCCAATTATTTAGGGATTCAGTGCCGAAGGCAGTAGATATCTTTTGCCACACAATCAATTAACACGTTTTTTTCTTTCAAAATCCATACGAGGTAACGAGTTAAAAACTTTGAAAGCTGTGATTGGGCAGCTATATTCCCACTGCTTCTATGCTCGTCGTTGGACGCCTTCACTCCAATGCATCATGAATTATGTATACCAGATTTATCCCGACAATATAAAACAAGTACGGTAGTAAAACCACCATTTATTTAAATATTAAGTTCACACTACATGTTGAAAAAAATAATCTTTAAAAATTATAATTACATTTAACAATATTTAAACAAATTACTAACTTTAAATGACATATAAAAGGAGAGGCTCTGTTTACTTTACACAATACAGAATCTCAATGTTTAAATACTGTTTTGGTTTATTATTGGAAGAGTAAAATTAAATTTAGGAATATAAAAATGAAAATAATAGAGATTAATAATTAAGATGTAAAAAATAGATGCCGAATTTAAATCGAACAAGAGAAAAATATAAAATAAACAAATGAATAATGCCAAAAGACAAGTAAAACATTTAACCATAAAAAGTAAGAGAATATCAAAATAAGTGTCAAGAATATAAAAAGCAAAATAAATTTTTAAAAAGATAGAATACAATAAAACAGTATGTCAAAACAAATTCAGAGAAAATAAAAACAAATAGAATAAAATAATATATAAAAAATGTAAGAAAAAACCCACAAAAGTATACAATAGAAAAAATAATATCTAAATTAGAGAACTTAATAAAGAAAAATATAATTGAAAATATGAAGGACATAAAAATATAATAAGAAAAAATAAAAATCGAAAAATGAATCAAATAATACAAAATGGCAAAAATAAAAATTGGTGCTCTTATAGAGAGTCAATGTTCTGGCAGGTTTCGGAAGCGACCGAGAGTTGACGAGGTGAAAACTGCAAAACAATAAATTGAATACTGGCAGACGATAAATTAAGACGTAGAAAATCAAAGTAAAATACATATATAAAAATAAAGAACGAAGAAACCATAGCTAAAAACTGCTATTAATTAGATGTTTATTTATTTTTGTCAAACAACGAAACCAGTGTTTTTAACCAATTTCTTCGGGGTTTTTTTTAAATTTTACTTATAAGTACGTTTTAGTAATACAAAAAAAACAGATAATAAAACATTAGGTTACAATTCCAATGACCACAACTATGAGCATGATTAGTTCATACAAACAATTTATTTTCGTATTTCAATGAAACTTTATTTCTCATGTTACACTAAAAAATAATCTTTTCAAATTTTTAATTGATTTTTCTGACACGTGTTTCATGGCAAATCGGGACAATGATTTTTTGTCCAACTTAGTCAATCATCAGAGAGAAGTAGTAGTATATATATTGGAATTGTGAAAACCATATTACATCAAAAGCACAGGAGAAAAATATGGTGAGGTTCCGGACTGAGTCCTGATAAAAGTGTTGTAAATTGAAGTAAATAAAATAAAATAAAACTCGCATGAGGAATGGTGACAAATTAAAAAAAGGAATCCCATCAATAAAAACGCGGCACATAAGTTGTAGTTTCATGAAATAAATATAGACATTGATTTATATATGGCTTTATGTACTTAAATTTGTGTAGCATTTTATATATTGAAGACTTATAGGTCCTATTGATTCATATGACTCTCATATTAATAATGTACTTTGTATTTATTTCGAAGAAAATATTTCTTTACGGATCCCGAAAAATAAACTTTCAGTTTCAGAAATAAATCCATAGTCATGCTATTAATCAGAATAAAGTGACAATTTCGATTTTAGTTTTAAAAAGGAAGACGTCATAGCTATACCTCAAATTTGTATACGTACGCTTGGCAAGTTGCCATACAAGTCGCGATTCCTCTTATCTACATCGGAACTGACTTGAACCAGCAGACTCTGATGTATAGTCCGGTTTGTTTTAGAAGATCAACCTTCCCAGACTTTACTCTCTCTTCCAGGAAGGGGCTATTGCCTGAGGCGCCCTTTTCGATGTGTGGCTACGAGTCCGTTTTCGGCTATTTATTTACCCAATCAGAGTAGCAAATCGGGAGCTGTTTCTCCCTAACCTTCTGACCTTGTGTCACATCTTATTATTATGGAAAGTAAGTACATTACGAAATCGTGTATGTTTTGTGTATGCGTTGTACATAAAATATTTGTGTTGAAAAGATTTAGATTGTTGCTATGCTTTTGTAGCAGTTACATGATTACAATCTATTTTCTTTTCCACTTGATTAATCAGTGGTTGGATATAAACACACTTGCATGTTTTCACTCACTGAGTGATATATAGGTTGGGCAATAAGAACACCGTTTGCGTAAAATGTGAACATCCAAACCTTTTTTTACCGCGATTTATAAAGAGTTTCAATTGAGATGTCCATATGAACAGACGTTATAACTCTTTTCTCTTTTCGCCATGGCTTGGCTAGACAGGATGAAACTCACATACTACTATATATATATAGTATATATAAGTCTACAAACTAAACTAATTTTTGTATTCATGTTTTCATAACTCTTGTCCGACCATTCTTTGAGTTTGTGAAACTGTTTCAAAAATGTTGATGCTAAATTGTAGAGTAGTTGGTGACCGTTTTCTTCATATGCAATAAAGCCAGTAGAACGGATATCTATGCACCAACCCTTACTACAAAATGGCGATCAGAGCAGCCTCTCGTTCTCTCTCTCACTCTCTCTCTGACTCTCTCTTTCTCTCTCTCTCTCTCTCTCTCTCTCTCTCTATATATATATATATATATATATATATATATATATTTATATGTGTGTATGTGTTTAAAAGATTTAATTCAATTCAACGAATAAAAACGACTAAAAGACAGATTTAGAGGCATAAAAAAGCCAACTAACTTTCCCCAAATAATGTCAACGTCTTTACGAAACCCTTCTGCTTATATATATATATATAAATATATATATATATATATATATATATATATATATATATATATATATATATATATATATATATATATACACTTTCTTTCTCGTTTCCTTTATGTGTGGCCACCACAGCCAAACCCTATCAGTATGTTTTCTATAGCTGGAGTCGACCGCACGGAGTTCCATGCCCCTTAGCCCCTTTCTCTTCTTGTCATCAAGCCATTAGTTGGCATGATAATATCTATCGAAAGAAACCGAATAATTAGGGTACTTTGATTTGTATATTTTATTTCGATCAAGGTGCGCAACATTATCGCGGGATCTGCAAACTCGCTTGACATCCATAAATAAGAAATACGTCGTTTTATATATTTGTTTTCATTCATAACTTGACAATTTTATAAATAAAGATAGAAAAATATAAATGTTAATAAAGAGTCCAGACCTATGATCAGGGGCTCCTCATTAATCCTCGGTAACCGCGGGTGTCTGGAGTTGTAAAGCACTACAAATTCACCGAAATTTCTGTTAATAAATGTAACTTTATTTAGATACTCGCTCATCGAATTAAGGTTGAATACATCCGCAACTATTCAATATTATGAAATTAATAAAATAAAGTAATATAATGTTACGGGCTGGACTCAAAAAAACATAGGGTTACTCATTCAATCATGGGAAACAATGTGGCTTCTTTCTACATTATATATATATATATATATATATATATATATATAGAGAGAGAGAGAGAGAGAGAGAGAGACAGACAGACAGACAGACAGACAGACAGATAGATAGATATTGATAGAGAGACAGACAGACAGACAGAGAGAGAGAGAGAGAAAGAGAGAGAGAGAGAGTAATTAACTCAAACAGCATCCTTTACTGGGCAGGCCTCTTTCTTCCTCCCTTCTCACCCCCCCCCTACAAAAAAACAGACTGACATCAATAGTGAATATTTTAAAAATAATATGCTTCCCCCCACATCTCTTTCTCTCTCGCACTCGCTGGCTCTCTCTCTCTATATATATCTTACTTTCTCGTTTTCTTTCCCCATATTCGTCAACCTGCCCTCCCCACTTCGTGCAAACGGTAACATCTAGCCTACCAACACCATCACTCATTCCTCAAAACTTACAATTCAACACATAGCAACTCTCCCTTTTTCTCCTCTAAACTTACAATTTGACACCTCGAAAAACACGAGATCAATCCTAAAAAAGAAATCAACCTTTCTAACTCTTCAGCCAGAAATTACAGACGTTTTTTTTTTGTTCAATTATATTAAATTTGACCCTGCGACATTCCGGTTTTGAATTTAGATTGTTTCCTTTCTTTTTTTCTTTCTTTTTACTTGTTTGTAATATGAAATTGAAAGATCAACCTTTCCTTCTGATGAGATCTTAGTTTCTAATAACTACTGGTCGATATATATATATATAAATAATGTGTGTGTGCGTATTTATGTGTGTGTGTGTATGTATCGCTCACCTATTCACAAGACTCAAGATTAGACCACACGCATCGTGCGGGCGCGCACACACTCGCAGACACTACTTCGTTCTTGGAGACGACAAAAAGCAATAAAAAGTATTAAATTTCAAAAGAAATCCGGCGCACCTAGGAGGCTGGGATGACCGATGGGTCATGGATGGGTAACACGCACTTGACCAAGAGAAGCAGCAAAAAATAAAAAATAAAAGATACCCACACACCCGCAAATTTACGCATGCGCAAAAACAATAACAAATTCCTCAAATGAAACAACATTTACTCAAATCGAAAGACATTTCTTCAAATGGATTTTCATATCTGATGAAAGCTGACCCACCGCTTGAAACGCGTTATATAAAATCATAAAATGGTAAAACAACAAAATAATAAATAAATGTTGAAAAAAACATTCTACAAATGTTGGTAGCCTTACTCCTTTACATATATACTTTTCTCTCGTTGGAACTGCACTAATACTGCACTACCCTCTTTTCGATAATATATATATATATATATATATATATATATATATATATATATATAATCAGAATGGACGCATAACTATATATAAGATGATAATCTGCTACATGATGTAGTGAAATTAGCCAACAAATGTTTACCTGACAGTACAGACATATTTCGACATGTTCTACCATATATTCAGCATGCAACTTATTCACAAACATTTACTTTTATAAACGTGATGTCCCACCACAACTATTGTCCATCGCAAACAAACAAACAAACAAACAAACAAACGAGTTTTCTACTCTTATAAGTATATAGATATTTGGCTTTCTATGTAAACGTGTTTATCATCTAATATTATTCAACTTTTTTATCGTTCTATTTTTATTATTACTAATATATGTGTAATTCTTTTGTTTTTTAGGTGGATGTTACGAAAGACGAATGCACCATACTCACAGAAAACTATCAGACTATTCGAAGCTCTCACCTAATCGAAACCGAATCCTATGATTTAAACATTCGCGGGAAGTGAAAACACAAATGCTTTCGGATGTGATCAGCATTTTACTTTTAACTGCAAAGATATTTTATCTGGAAAACTCTGTTTTGGAAATATTCGTCAGAATTCCCTTCGATTGAAATTATAAATAAGAAAAATCCGACATTTTCTTTTCTGGTTGAACTGACTTAACTTCATCCGAAACAAACAGCGTCTGTTACTTAAATAGGCCATATTGTAATAACAAACTAGAACAGTATAACCTTGAGAAAGCCTTAGAATAACTAATACACGTGTAGTTAAATTTAATAGTTTCATAATTTACTAAAGACATATCACAAAATGAAGATAATCATAGAACAAGGGAGGCTAACTCTCGATTACTAATTACATACATTTAAATTTTTAAATGCAAAATCCTATTAAAAATAATAATGTTGTGTTGTGCACAACGATAACAATAAAAGACATCAGCAAGCTTTAATAAGATTTTAGTTTTGTTCTTAAAAAGGCGGTTTCATAAAGGGAGATAATCATGAAATAAAAGGAGGGTTAAACTTTATAAGCTATTCTTTATTATGCATAGATGAATTTAGATTTCTTAAAACATGATAATATTAATTCATAGAAAACAAAATAGTCGCCAATGCCGTTTTATTTTGATATGTTCTTTGCAGAATGACGACTTAAGAAAATAATGTTTTACATTAAATGGTAATAATAAACATGTATAAGTACTGTTTTCAATCAATAAACATGGTATAAAAATACAATCATTTTTTTATCACAGATTTATCGATAATTAAAGTTTTTGTTAAATTAAAAACTGAAGACACATAAATATATCGGTTTAGAACGTCAACTTAAAACACAGATTATATCGACAATATATGTGATTTTATTTATTTAGTTACTTTTGTTACACAAGTTTTTAGTATTAAATTTCACCGTGACATCAATTCAGAAATGTTAATATGAAAAATCAAATATTTGTCGTAGAAAAAGAGAAAAGAAAGGTTATGTTTTCCGTACAGTTTAAAAGAGACAATGATCTCATTTACTCTTACTTGGTTTTAAAATCAGGTACCAGTGACACAGCGGAAAGCGCATTAGTGAGATGATAGAGACTGACTTCCTTACTTAATTGATAATCGTAATTTTTATGCGAATCGTAATAAGTTGTTTCGATTTTTATTCGGAATATTATTCTTCATTTTAGACAGGAAGAATATTTAATTCGTTTAACACATATAACCTTAATTACCTAAAGATTTACGATGTTTTATATGAGCTTATAAAAGAATATTGGTTTAACATAATTTATAATGGTATACGCTTTTACAGCAATGTACATAATAGAAGACATCAAAGATAAACACTTTTTAAATAGTTAATATATAGACATATATCTACTTATAATATAACGTAGATATATTATTTCTGTCTATTTTTTCTAAGTTACCCATAAGGAAACTTGACGCCGCCACTGGGAATAGAAACCTCGAACCTGATGCCTGCAGTCTTAGTCGTTACTGACTGAGCTGACTATCTTATAAAAGTCTTTCAAATAAACTCACTTAATAATTTAGTTAACACGCTCGCTTGACTGTGTAACTCTTCAGTCACAGGAAGGAGGAGATGCGGCAGCCTCGCTAAAATATACGACTGTAAGGAGAATATTTTGGCTAGTCTATATATTTGAATAATTAAATATTATTTATTTATCTATAAGCTCTTTAAGACAAATCACTATAGATTAAACAATCTGGCTTATCTACCAACGAGTTTAAACTTAAAATCCTGGGTATTTTGACCCCTTCGACTATCAGGTCAGCTGCGCGATTGAGACGTGTAAATACGGGTATAATACAAAAATGTACCCGTGATTACATCTAAAGTGTTCAACCACGTGCGATATAATTATTTTGTTCAATTAAAATGCTCTACCTTTATTAAGGGGTTTACAATAATAATGAGAGTATTAAAAATTGTTTATTTATCTAGAGACAGGCGTTTTTTTTCTTTTATAAACCCATATGCATTGACTCAAACAGCTGGATAAACTTCGATCTTAAATAAATTAAACATTGAGTATATTTTACATAAACCGAAAACAAATAATAATACATAAAACCGGCCATAGCTTAGCTTTTTCAGCACTCTTTTATTATTGCTTATTTTAGAATCCTTTATAAATTAAGATATTTTTTAATTGTTACTCATACACCATAGAGATATTCATGAGGCTAAATAAAATGGATCAATCTTTTTAATTATATATATATATATGTATATTTATTATTTCAGAAACTCAAATTTAAAACTAATGAACTAGTTCCGTCATCATATCATTTTGTTAATACATAAGGCTATCTTACGATCGTTTCAGAGACATTGATAATCAAGCCATAATTAAATTGATATAACAAAGTAACTGATGAAATATTAAAAATAATTTACGTGAATATATATCTTAATATATATATATATATATATATATATATATATATATATATATATATATATAAAGGTTAGATGACGTGTTTAAGTTAAGAAAGTTTTACTTGAATCAATATGGAATTTTATTTTAGTATATAAACACTGTTTATAGACGTACGCAGATACACACGCTGTTACATGCACACAAACTTTATTGGAATTGTGAAATATCGGTTTTAGTCATCTGTCTAAAAATAACAACAAACATGGAAACGCTCAACATAACCATACTTCCCTTGTTAAGTAATATATCCGGGGTACATCATAACGACAACCACAGCTGGGTAACAACCACACCTCTAAACATGTTAGATATCGCCACAACAACTGGAGATCTAGGCGATGTTTCAGAACTTAAGAGTGCTTCCAACGAAGAGGCCCTTCATATGACGCGTTTCATCGTACAGAAGATCTGCGTACCAATTGTTGTCTTCCTCGGGGTTGTCAGCAACACTTTGAATATCGTCGTGCTGACACACAGATCAATGAATACATCGACCAACGTCTACTTGACGGTCCTCGCTCTTTTCGACACGCTCTATCTCATTTTCAGCATGACACTCAGTTTAAAACATTTCTCTTCCATCAACGAGATGTCCAGCTACAAATATTGGACACTGTACGCCCGGGTCTTGACCGACATGTGCAGCAATGTCGGTGTTTGGCAAACAATCACGTTTACGATCGAACGCTACATCGGGGTGTGTCATCCAATAAGAGGTCACGTCATATGCACCCCACAGCGAGCACGTATCATCACGGTAATTGTGTCCTCCATAGCGGTTGTGGTTACCATACCGGAATTCTTCGAACGAATTGTTGTGGAAGAGATTAATTCAAACAATCAGACCCTGGTTGAAATCAGAATGACAGAAATAGGGCAATCCCCGTCATATCAAACTGTCTACCATATGTTCCTCACTATCTCATTCACTTTCATTCCGCTAGGGTCGCTGGTGTTTTTTAATGGATTGCTTATTCGGGCGGTTGTGAAAGCTAATAAAATTAGACGCTTAATGTCGAAGGCGCCGCTTCGTAAAACAACCGAAAGGACTGGCAACGAACAGCAGAAGATAACGTTAATGTTAATAAGTGTCGCCATTGTCTTTCTTCTGTGCCAGTTCCCGGGTGCGATCCTTCTGTTGTGCTATTCCTACATACCGGATAGCAAGTTAACACCAACCTTAAGGAACGACTTTCGCATCGCGGGCAACTTCACGAACCTTCTCAACCAGATCAACTGCTCGGTCAATTTCTTTCTCTATTCATTGATCAGCACGAAATTTCGACGGACATTTATGCAAGTCTTCTGCTGCGGACGCTGGACCGTTGTCCGCCATTCTAACCTCAGTCGGACGGAGACATGCAACCTGTATCGGTCAACCCGCCGGTCGTCTAGTGCGGTAACGTGGTGTCCGACACGCACGAACGCAGTGTCGCAAACTGGTCGAAACGCCGTGAGAGCATTTCCTTACAAAGACATGGAAAACGGAAGTCCGACTCGACTTCCGGTCTACGTTGACCTCGAAGAATACGCTCCGTTTCCTGTTTCTGACAAGAATTCCTCAGATGGAAAAGATTGTACATTGTAAATAATATGTATATAGATATATATGGTAAGAACGAATTACATAACGTAACATATATGCTGGGGTAAAATGGTTCCAAATATATTTACGAAAATTCTTGACTGTATAAAATATTTAAAGTGTCATTGAGTGCAAGTACATCTAGAGAGTTACCTAATTTGTGATTTCAGATAAAATCTATTTCAGTTAAAATGTTAAATGTTTTCAAATTGTACACATTTTTAAAAAAATATTTTAAGTAATGTAAATATTTTCGTAAAATTAATTTTCAATAGTTATTTTGTTATTAAATGTTAATTTTCTAATAAATATGGTTTTTCTGTAACATTTGTAACTCTTATGATGTATGCGAATTTAAAAGCATTATGTTTATGATAACGGACATAAAGATACGGAACTACGCTTTATGATAACGGACATGTCAACACACACTGATTTATATATATATATATATATATATATATATATGTGTGTGGGGGGGTGAAAAACATTATTCTATATATATGTATGATAATAATGAATGACCAACGAAAAGTACAACATTTTATAAACGTGAACCGTTGTAGGTTTTTTTCCAAAAGAAAATCATCTGGAAAAAAAACGGTTTTCTATGTTTAAAAAATACAAATGTTGAAAATGGAAAACTGCCATGAAATATATGTTTTTAGTGCCCCTATTTCATTCAGTAGAATGAAATAAGGGCACTAAAAACATATATTTTATTAAATATATGTAACTGATAAAGTGATACAATGATCAGTTGTTTTCTTTATGAATAACCGTATGAAACAGACGAAACTGTTATATTTGTAAGAAGGAACACATTTTATTGCTCGCCGGTATAACAGAATTCAACACGAACCTCTCTTTACAAAACATTATATATTGACTATGTTTCCTTTTTTACAAGGATATTGTATGAACTGTTTTGTTTTGTTTTTATTGTGGTTTTCGTATCCATGGCTCCATATCCATTAGCCATCAAGTGTTCTTTTTTTCAGATTTATTTAAACGTTAAATATTTAAATGTGTGTAAAAAATATTTTCTATGTTTAATTTATGACGTCGCTCAACTGAAAGTGCTTTTGTTTTTGTGTTTTTTTACTTATGTATGTGTTAAGTTAATCAATTAAATGTTTGTTTGAATCCAATTGACATGTATTTATTAAGTTTGTTTAGCTAAATGTTTAGTGGAAAGAGTAGGCACATCGAGAAGTTTATTTGTTCGGATAGTAAAAATTCAGGAAATTCACCGAAACATGTTTAAGTTTGCTTATTACTCCAATCAAGAGAAGCACGTGAGCGCTCTATCCCTTAATAGACTCACGAACGGCCTATGCTGGAAATCTCATTCCTTTTATCAATCATAAGTCAAAAACCAATGAACCAAATTAGTTAAAACTTTGCACAACATTCTTATTTAATAGGTTCTATAAGTGTGTAGAATTTCAGCATCATTAGTCAAGGCAACCCAGAGATCCAGAAAGTCGAATCATAAAATCATGTTATCTGTGTGTACGTACGTACTTACGTACGTACGTATGTGCCACCCTGTATCTCATCAACTATTCGATGGATTCAGCTGATTTTTGGCAGATATAGAGGTTCTAGGGTCTAGTTGATGGCCTTTTAATTTGAGTTTACCATATACTTTAGTTTTCCAGAAAATTCCAAAACACTTTATAAATGACCAGTATTCATGCACTTTATTCTATATCTTATCGACCATTTGATGGATTCAGCTGATTTTTGGCAACGATAGAGGTTCTAGTGTCTAGTTGATGACATTTTAATTTCAGTTTACCATATACCTTGATTAGTCAAAGCACCAACTATATCAGTTATAAGAAGGCATTGTATTGAGGTATAGCCTTTGCAAAAGTAGTGACATTCCATGAAAAATGCCAGTATACTGAAATCATATGCCCTTAATAGGGTTAAGATGAAAATTCATATACACTAAATGTACGAAAGCAAGGAAATTCCCAACTTTGCACACTTTTATTGTCATTAAGGGTATGACTACATATCAATTAAACCATTTAATTATCACATCACTACAGTATAAATCTATATGAATGAGTGGATGAAGTGTGTAAGGTTCGCTGAAGAAAAATTCCTACCAGTAAAATACATAGCCCTGTTGTGCTCATATACCCTTAATGACAATAAAAGCGTACAAATTTAGGAATTTACTTGCTTTTGTACATTTAGTGTATATGAATTTTCATCTTAACCCTATTAAGGGCATATGATTTCGGTATACTAGCATCTTTCATGGAACAGAATTAGAGTTTAACTCGGAAATTAATGATAGAAAGTTGGATTTTCTGTTCGGAATATTTCACCGACGTTCAACTGAATTACATATAAAATGCCCGAACGTTTTCACCTTGTGCATTTTCAATATGGCGCACATTGTATCTAAATACATTTAAAAGAATGTGCAAATGCATAGGAGGAAGATATGGCTTGACTATTTCCACTATTTTAAAATAAAAAAGTGCAAATACACTATTTTATTTTAAAATAGTGGCAATAGTCAAGTGTAAAAAAAAGTGTAAATACACTATTTTATTTTAAAATAGTGGCAATAGTCAAGTGTAAAAAAAGGTGTAAATACACTATTTTATTTTAAAATAGTGGCAATAGTCAAGTGTAAAAAAAAGTGTAAATACACTATTTTATTTTAAAATAGTGGCAATAGTCAAGTGTAAAAAAAAGTGTAAATACACTATTTTATTTTAAAATAGTGGCAATAGTCAAGTGTAAAAAAAAGTGTAAATACACTATTTTATTTTAAAATAGTGGCAATAGTCAAGTGTAAAAACAAAGTGTAAATACACTATTTTATTTTAAAATAGTGGCAATAGTCAAGTGTAAAAAAAAGTGTAAATACACTATTTTATTTAAAAGTAGTGGCAATAGTCAAGTGTAAAAAAAGTGTAAATACACTATTTTATTTTAAAATAGTGGCAATAGTCAAGTGTAAAAAAAGTGCAAATACACTATTTTATTTTAAAATAGTGGCAATAGTCAAGCCATAAGGATTAATCAAAGTGACAGTGATGCTCAATATTGATACTTAGTAAACTTAAGGAAATTTGCTATGTTATTCATGAAGATATAAGAGAGCTATTTCAAAAATCAAATCAAATTCATTTGTCAAAAAGTAGCCACAAACTATGTAAAGAGACAGGTAGAAGCTATTTACATCCACATAAATTCTGAATGTTTGTCCAATGCAAGGCCCCATTTAGACCTGAATATGGTAGTCATCATCACTCCACCATCTGGCAGATTATTCAACGGAGTATACACACGGACAGAGAATGCTGCGTTTCTTCTATCTTCTATTTTATTTTATTTTAAGTTTTTTTTTTTTGCTTAATCACACCTTTATTATAATTTAATTGCAGCTGGATAGGGTTTGGGTTAGAGTTAGGGTTAGATATTCCATGATTTTATCAACAATATAGAGATCCCATCGTTATTGTGTGCTTATGGGTGCATTTGGGTGTCTATAAAGTAAAATAGAAAGTGGGTTTACTTTCGGCAGTCTCGTAACTCTCGCTTCCCTTATTTTGTCCTTCTATAGGCGATGTTTCGGACAAAGTGGGAAGAATTGCTGTTTTCTAGGTAGGAATTTATCTATCTATCTAACACTTATCGTAAGCTATTTTTGTTTACTTTGAACAAGTATTTCTTAGCCTATTACATGAAATGGCTTCATGCCTTGTCTGAAGCGATTTCTATGATTAAAAAAAAAACGAAAGCGAGGGGGGTACACCATTTGCGGCTGCTCGCGTAAAACACGACTTGGCGTTGGGATGAAAAACTAATCGAAAAGTAGATTTAAATTTCTATTGATGCTGTTATACACCGGAATCAGGTCTCCTCGAATCCTTCGCTGCTCAACTGAGAATATATTTAATCTTAGAAGTTGCGTTGTGTATATAAGTATGGAGACTCCTATCAACCCCCATGGCTGCTAACCGTTAAACACGCTTCAGGTGTACAATATAGTTTTTGCAGATAAATATTTGTTTCTTGAGGTGCATACTTAAGAATGCGCTGTTCACAAAATGATGTATAAGCGACGAAACGTGCCTGTCATAAGGTTGAAAACGGATCTTCTGATCGGGGAGAGAACACGCTTGGCTTTTTTGACATCTCTATACTAATTAGTAATTAGTTATGAAGGCTAAAAGCCACTCGAAGACAAGTGTTCATAAGATGGATAGAATAAAAGTTGAATTTAGATTAGATTTGATAATGACCACGTTGTAAACATCAGGGAAGCAAATGTGTATTACTTGTAGAAAAACTCTGGAAAATATATTTCATGTTAGACACACGGAGGAATGAGAAAAGTTTTGTTGCAGTGGTTGTAGACGGAAGAGTTCTTGCTGTGAATGTTTCACGATGGATAATAGGGATAGAAACTTAGTCGAGCCCTTTATATGGAAAAAACGTTAAAATAGAGAAAAATTAGCAAAATTTCTTCTTTGCTAAAGGTTAGGGTTAGAAAGGTACTGTAGAGAACAGGATGAAATTATCTCCCACTATAAATTGATTTTAAACTTTGTCAATGTGGAAGTACTACTCTACCCTAGCACTATCTGCCTCTTATATAGGTAAGGGATTGCATCAGGGGGCAGATACTTTCTAAAGCGTTAGAATGATTCTAGCATTTCCCCAGCAACCTAAGCAGAAGATTGGGTATAAATCTTCCTTTCTCTTCTGTAGAAAGAGTTCAAAGATTATCCAGAAGTATATTTTTTCATCTCCCTCTCACAGCAGTAAGATGTGACACAAGGTCATAAAGTGGGATTGAAAGGTCAGCGCCCTAGAGATTGAGCACTCTGACCTACAAAAAATGCCTCAGGCGATTCGCAATAAACTTACCCCTTCTCAAAAGGATGAGAAGACAAAACTTGGGAGGGTGGCACCCCTACAACTGCACAGGGCAACCCCTAAAACCGGCGGAATCAAAGCCCGAAGGCCACGACGGTACCGGTCAAAGGGGTGTAGAATCCATCTGAACAAATACTACACTTTGATATGAGGCCAAAGGAAGTGTATTATTAATGTCCCTTAACATCGCAAACGCTATTTATAAATATCTTAATGTCATTTCTTGTACGAAGTACGCGCATTGCAAGTATTTCAAAATCAGTCATACTTAACGCCATCTTAAAATTACTACATTTCAATAGTCGGATTGTGATTAACCTTTATATATATTTGTTTAATTTGTTCACCCCAAACAATGTCCATTACCAATGAGACATAAGCGGCAACAGTGATTAGGAGCCAGATTTAAATGGGGAGTTGTGTCGCAAGATGTTTTTTTACATTACATTTAAATTCCTTCATGTTGGTACAGTGGGAGAAACAAGGAGTGGGGAGGGAATTCCAAAGACAACCAGGCCGAAAATAGTAGCAATTAGAGTATAAAGTTTTCCGGTATCAGGGGAACTTTATAGTGAAGGGTGGGAGTTTGCTGCTAGTTCAGTTTGTCGGGGATATTTACGTTTAGGAAGTATGAAACCTCATATAAAATAATGAATTAAAAGGTAATAGGAATTCTAATGGATTTTGTGGTCATCTAACACGTTATGTTAAAATAGAGGACATGATATGTCGGTCTATACAGACTCAGATATATCTTGAAATGATTATGTCAAACACATATAGTACCGGGTTAAATGCCAAATCTCCTTGGTTATGAAGCAATTATTAACTGCACTCTGATAATTTCACGAACGTCAGGTTTTCAGCGTCCGGGGAAACAGAATCGTCCGTGGTAGTCTGTATTTTTTAATCCGATAATAAGTATATGTTAGGCTATATTGGACCGATCGTGTGTTATATAATCCATATATCGACGTGAATGTGTTGCTACTTTTTTTAAAATCATTTTATAGTCCATCAAGGTTTGCTGAATGTCACTCAACTTTAAATTCTTGTATAGTACGTAAATGAATTTAAGAAAAATCAAAAATAAGAGCGTAATGTGTATTTATTCAATTTAAAGAGAACGGCAGAACAACATTGGTACCGTCGGTTTCAAATCCCAACAAAGAGAACCTATAAAGGCCTCTTTATCGAAACTCTCTTTAAATAAACAAAAGGAAGAGAGTTTCGACAAAAGGGCTTGTATAGGTCCCCTTTGTTGGGATTTGAAACAGACGGTACCGATGCTCTCCTGACATTCTGTAAAACATCAATATATATATATATATATATATATATATATATATATATATATATATATATATATATATATATATATATGTAATGTAGTCAAACTGAAGTGTTAAGATCAATGGATATTAGACATTTCTACAGTACTAACATTTTGTTCTAGGGTAGTTATAAATTGAGTTTTTTTCAAGTCAAGGTTTCGTATCAAGCAAAGTTGATCTTTATTTTTAGAAAATAACAGCTGTTTCTTCATAACAAATAAAATTGGTACATTCGTAAAAACAAAACTGAATCTTATAGACAAATGAACCTTCTTATTTACAGAGAAAACTATTTTGGATATTTTTACGAAAAACCGTCCGTACTTTTCCTTTGATACACGCGGCGAACTAAACTTACAGTTCGTCATTTTACAAACCTTGTATTACAAATAATGTACCACGGAGAGAACATTTAAATATCACATACAATAGCAATGCAGTTGGCGAGGGTCATTGAGTGAGCATATGTAAATACAATCTATTTCAAAACGACGGCAAGTAGATAAACCTACGTATATATATATATATAAATATTACATGTGTGTTTTCGTGTGCATCCATCTATTTATCTATACTTATATGCATATGCCTACAAACATATATATATATATATATATATATATATATATATATATATATATATATATATATTAACATAGTTCACTCCACACAAGGCAGGACGCCACCGTAGACGTAAGGGGCTACTGAGATTTATAGTGTAAGTTTTGAGGGGTCATCCTATGTTGTAAGCAGTGCAGCGAGATTCTGTTTACATTAGTTTTAAATTTCTGCATGTCAGTAGAGTCGGAAACAGGGAGCATGGGGTCCGGAGGCCAATAGCACAAGGAAAGAAGCTATTGAAGTAAAAGGTTCTCCGGCATATGGAGATCTCCACAGAGAAATGGATGGTATTTAGCTGATTGTCGAGTTCGTCTAGTGTATTTACGTCGAGGGGACATTCCATTGAAGTACATGTAAAACAGGCACAAGGGTGCAACATTGCGGCGATTAGGACAGGCACTGGAGCTTGATGGATAGTGATAGACCTATTAAGTTGGCGACTCTTTTTTGGACTTTATCTAATAGGGAGAGACTAGTAAATTATGTACCGGCGCAGATGTGGCAACCATACTCCATGCATGGGCGGATAGTAGCTTTGTAAAGATATATGATAATGTCAGGTGTGAGAAGTTTACTAGCACGGTAGAGGGAGTCCACCTTCTTTACAACAGCATTGGCAATGTTTCAATGTATTTGTTTAAATTCATTTTAGGAGTTTGAACGCTGAATTTTCAGATAGGGTGTGAATTGCCATGGAAATCGGTTGTTGAAGAGAGTTCTTGTAGTTATCGAAGAAAAGGAGCTTTGTCTTAGCGGCATTAAATGTTACCATCCACTTATTCCCCCAATCAACTACAGACTGGACGTAACTTTATAAGGATTCAGCCACTGCCTAGCATATATGTGCGTCCGTTTTGTCTACATTACGAGAGTAAAGATGACAGAATTCTTGCTTCCTCTTAGCAATAGCAGGTGCACATTCCGAGGTGAATCATTGAAGAGAGTGAGGTTTGCTGACGAATTTTCCCATGGAGCCATATTCTTCAATGCCAGCATTCTGTTAACTCATTTTGGCACTGATCAACAGGGAGTTAGAAGCTTTCAATCCATGGGGCGTCGCTGATGTGATCACTGATGGATTAAAAATCAGCGTGTTCATAATATCTCGTCGTTTTGAGCAACAGCTCATCAGCTTTGGTGCAAGTTTTAAGGTTGATATCACTCATTACCACAATGGGATCAGCGTTACCGAGCGGGCTATGGGCATTCGTCACAGAAGCACTGGATGTCTTTGAGGTGTTCCAGCATTAGTACATCTGCGCTTGACTATTAGACAGAGAACGGGTGCAAAGGCCGGGCAAAAGAACATCTACTACTTAATTATTTTTACGTTTCCAAACCGGATATTTAGTTTGAGATTCCATTCTCGATCAAGACTAGGATGCCTCAACCCCCCACGGTTTACTGTCAAGGCGCAAGTGGTCAGTGGCCCGTTTTTTTATCGGAGTTTTCCTTCTCCATAATGGATGACATGACAAGGTCTACGGCTGTATCACACTGAGAGAAGATAGCATGCGCACATGTACTAGTCAGGTATTTCCGATCCCCGCAGGTAGAAAAAAATCGACTTTCCAATACACACACACACACATATATATATATATATATATATATATATATATATATATATATAGGAAAGAGAGAGGGAGAGAAAATACGTTTAACTGTACACTCTATGAGGAACAGTAGGTTGAAGATATGTTTCTCTGTAATAATTAAGTAGGAATGGTGAAAAACAGCCATAATTTTTACCAGTCAATTTCAGAATGGAATGTATCATGAATTAAAAAGGAAAAATGTGGGTATCTTTTAGCACGCGGTCACGCGTATCTCATTTCGTATTTCTTTTTCGCTTCATTATTTTCACACATTTCAAGTGGAATATTCTCCTTTCGTGCAAGATTCGAATTTTACCCGTCCGTGCATGTTTGAAAATAAGGCGCAAACTACCGGAATTCAATCGCTGGGGGATTTGTGGGTAAAAATCGATTCATTGTACTGTAGAGAATTTTGAAAATAGGAGGGGGGGATAAATCAAGAAAAAAAGAAAATAACAAAACAAAACAGAAGGAATATGTATATTAAAAATTGTATATACAAATATAAATCTTATAACATGACGCAATTGTAATAGCTCAATAGTGTAAGGCTAGAGCTATGTTATGAAATATTTTTTTAATTTAATTTAAGACCATATCAAATGTTATGAAGGGCAGATTCTAATCATTTTACAAAACTTGTTTTTTATTCAGTATACAATTGTTTCGGCTTGCACCAAGATATATAGAAATGGGTCCTGTGCATTTGTTTATTGATGTACTGTAGTGTCCTCAGTTCTAATTATATACAACAAAACAAAAACAATGAATAAACAAGGCAAGCAAAGCCTAAATTAAAATCAGTACTCACTATCAACTTCGTATCCTTTTTTTCCAAATAGAACTATATATATATATATATATATATATATATATATATATATATATATATATATATATATATATATATATATATATATATATATATATATATATACATATATATATATATACATATATATATATATACATATATATATTTATATATATATATATAGTCTCGGAAGTTCTTTTAACCTTCAAAACTGAATATATATATATATATATATATATATATATATATATATATATATATATATATATTTCGTCGAAAGATTTTAGTCTAGTAAGTCAATCAATCTACTGCAATCACTATTTTGGTTAACTTCCAAGAATGTACTCTAATATAAATATATTTTTATATATGTTTTTATATAAGGGATCGTCAGTTGTTTACCATGAAAACTGTTTCGGGATTTTAAAAACAAAACATTCTTTCTTTATCATGGCATCCCAGCAGTGTTGATCAGACACCACCTCCCTATTTAATAATTATTTTTTAATTTAAAAAGTTTACAAATATTTGATTTAGTTTTGCCTCCAGATTTGTTTTTCTAAAGTCTTTAAATATAGTGTTGTTCCTTTCAAAGTGAGTATTTACTATTTTACAGAACATCTATTTTATAGAGTTAGATAATATATATATATATATATATATATATATATATATATATATATATATCTATATATATATATATATATATATATATATATATTACTATGTATAATCATATGTTTGTAACTTTATATATATAATTATATATATATGAACTTACGGTTTTTATATTGTTCTACACTTGATGACTATTATGTTACCAATAATCTAAAATACGTAAATAATAGAAATACTTTATCTCATAAATATCGTAAAACCTACTAATATGTGAATAAATATTAAATTATACAGATATTTACAATCCATTTTAACTTGAATGAGTAGTTACAAGTTAGACAACTGACTTGTAATGTATATGGGGAACGGTTTAACTGTACTCATGAACCATCGTGCTCCTCGAGGCTAGAATCGTCGTTTATATGCTATTCGGATTAGTTAATTTCACAGGGGAAAAAAGGTTGCAACGTTTTCTCTACAACAAGGTAAACACTGATATTGTGGAGTCTGTGGGTACGCCGGACAAATACATATATCAAAGCGAGGTACTATTTTATTTTATTCATAACAAAGACTTGTCACAAGATTAAATACATTTTCCTGGAGCACCATATTATTAGAAATCAATTAATGGTCATTATTATTCTATCCGAGCAGTTGATAATTATGGCGTGTTTCAGTATTATTAATAATTAAATTAAATATTTTGTAAATTTGGCACTTTTAACAAACTTAACTCATTTGTGCCCATTTTTTGTTATTAAATTTATTACCAAAAATCTTTTTGTAAATTCAACACTATTTGCTATTAAATATGTAAAAAAATATTTGTTACATTATCAGAAAATAATCCATTTTTAGTTTAGTCTTTTTTGGGTTCATGGGTACATGGGCCACTTTTGTTCAGAAGAACATTCTGTATTATAGTAAGATACATTATTTCAAAAAGGAAAATAAAAATTGAAAACCTCTTGTTTTGTTATTTATTAATCCAAATCAAACACTTAGCTGAAAAAACGAATGAAATGTAGTTTTTTTACTAAACAATCTATATACAGATAATTTCGAATTCCATATTATATTTAAACAGAGTTACTTTCAAAGAATTACTTAATATTATATGATAGATAAAAAAAATGTAATTATATTATGTATAAAAATGTTGGTTAGTTATGAAGACAACTTACAAATATTTTTTGATTGAATAATAGATGAAAGTGGTTGTATCATTTTAATCTAGATTCTCAGAGTATACTTAAAAATGATGCACCCGCGTTGTCAATATATATCAGACAGTAAGAGTAAGATTTGAAAGACACTCCAATAGTCAGGGGGAGGGTGTTCCGAACATAAACTATATATATATCTATGAAGATTACTGATGTTTCTGGAATATGGTTAATTATATTTCTGGTCCTAACAAGGTCAATGGGCGCTAATGAGTTAGAATGACTAATTCCTATACGGTATGTGCTACTTTCGTTTTCGAATATGTCATATATAGCGATTACTTTTATTCCAGGTCAACGGCGGATGGTGCTGATAGTTATGATATAAACGTTCATTTATTCAAAACAATTTTTAATTATTTGCCTAATTTTCATAAAGAAATGCTTTTAAATTTTACGATCTTTAATTGTTTTTCAAATCACCAAAATGCGACAATGTTTATACATAATCATATCGCGCAATATTTTTCTCATACATTTCTGTATAAATACGTGTTTAACTCGCCACGTACTTTACTCGTGATGAAGCTTCTTGAATAAAGGTAAGCGAAATTTTAGTTTTTCTACATGTGATCGTGTATTCTTATATATATATATATATATATATATATATATATATATATATATATATATATATATATATATATATATATATAAAGCTCCCTTTCTTGGGTAGGGCTTATTTGTAAGGATATCGCCAACTGCCATTACCTTAAAAGCATAGCTCATTGAGTACAACTGATTCGAGCTGCCGGCAGTTGACAATGTTTACATTGGGATATCACTTACATTCAGTCAGTGTTGTATTATAACGCAGGGGTAGAGGCTTCGACTGTAGCTCCACGGTCGAGTTTCTTCAATCTCGGCTTGAGACAATAAATAGTTTAGCCGCACTGAAGAGCTGTGATACAGCGAAACAGTCTGCATGTAGATGACTATATATGTATATATATATATATACATGTATATATATATATGTATATGTATATTTCACAAGTAAGTATTTTGCTTTTACATGCTTTAGTTTGCCAATTTTTTATCAGAAATCATCCTGAATTTTCACCTCATGTGTGTTTTATTGTGGCATCCTTTTTACGCTATTAAAAGTATATATTGCAACCATCTGAAGATTGTCAAAATTGGACTAATTGATAAATAAAACACTTATCAAGTTATTTTTCATGAAATGCGCGTAAGGGCTGGTAATAAATATAAAATTTTGATGAATTAGTTCTGTGTCTAAAATGAGTAATGTAAAATAAAAAAGGTAAATCAAAAACTTATCGAAGTACAAAAATAAAAACGTTGTTTAAAACTATAAAAATTGCGGTTTTGGCTAAATTCCCCATTGTCTATGGAAGACAAATATGATACATATATATATATATATATATATATATATATATATATATATATATATATATATAAGTAATCCAACAAAAGATATAAGCGTCGACTAATATCTTATAATTAGGGAAGAAAACATCCGGATAAAAACTGAAGCTCAATATACTGGATAGACCATTTATATATATATATATATATATATATATATATATATATATATATATATATATATATATATATATATACATATATATATATATATATACATATATATATATATATATATTTAATATAAAGTTAAGACGTTTTTCCCCTCCCAAAATCGGTTCTTAGTAGACTATATATATATATAAAGTAATCCAACAAAAGCGTCAACTAATATCTTATAATTAGTGACAACATCCGGATAAAAACTGAAGCTCAATATACTGCATAGAGCATTAATATATATATATATATTTAATATAAAGTTAATACGTTTTTCTGCCCTCCAAAATCGGTTCTTAGTAGACTATGAAAATAATGCCTCACACGCATCGAAGCACATTATTTAAGTGATTTACTTACTTCGATCGTCCTACCAGAAAATTAAAATTATTTATTTTTAATTATCAGAAAAACGTTATTATTAACCCCCTTGTAAGCCTCTTCCAACAAAGTAAACCAAAGAGAGGGTAGCCAATAATATTCCCGATAAAAATTAAGTCCTCCCACAAAACTCAAGTCACCACCTAGCGTAGCAGACCTATTATTTCACAAAGAACAAAAACATAAACACCGGTTTCAGAATTTGCAAACCAGCCAATGAGCGATCATTAATCAACATTCATGATAACGTTGAACGCTTTTCAATTTCTATAACTTTGACTTAATTTGATGAAATATACATTACCCGTACGTAACGTAAGTAACTACATATTTTCCTCCCTTGATTTATAAAAGTACAAAAAATGCCCATTTACAACGCGAAGTATAAAACAAACTTTTTCCATGCCAACCAGCAAGAAGCCACACACTGCTACTACTACTACTACTGCTACTACTAATATACCAAAAAAGTTTCGTTCAAATAACTGTAAACATATATATATATATATATATATATATATATGTTTACATATATATATATATATATATGTTTACATATATATATATATATATATGTTTACATATATATATATATATATGTTTACATATATATATATATATATATGTTTACATATATATATATATATATATGTTTACATATATATATATATATATATGTTTACATATATATATATATATATGTTTACATATATATATATATATGTTTACATATATATATATATATATATATATATATATATATATATATATATATATATATATATATATATATATATATATATATATATGCATTTAGCTGCGGTCTCTTTAACAAACTCGTTCAACGATAAATAACATTGTTGCGTGTCATTTTAGTGCATCATCTTTCGGATTTTTAGTTTCGTTATTCAAGTTGTAAAATATTTGAAATAAGGAAAACTAAAATGAGAAAAAAATTGTATAAATTATTTTTTTACATTTATTGATAAAATTTAAATTCATAATGTTGTTAGAAATTTGAATATAAAGTAAATCAAAATGTTTTATTTTTTAGATTTAAAAAGATAATGCTGCGCGATATTCATGAATTCAGAAAAATATTATTTTTTTATGTTTCTTATACTTTTATTCCAAAACTAGGTATGTTATCACTGAGACATAAATAGCTACTTTCAATTAAGGGTCAGATTTATAGGGGAATCCTAAGTGGGGAGTTGTGCCGCATGATGAGTATTCATATTACATTTAAATTTCCGAATGTTATTAAAGCCGGGGAAACAGAGAGCATGGACAGAATTCCATAGAAAAGCTCTTAGATGAAAAAAGTTATTTGAATAAAACCTTTTCAGCTTCTGGGAACCTCTAGAGTTATAGGGTGGCACTTTGCTGATTGACAGGTTCGTCGGGTGTATTTACGTTGAGGGACACAAGTGAAGCAAGTCGTTGGGGCACATTTTTTTTAACATAGTTCCGCTCAAACAAAACAAATTGCCACTATAGATGTAAATGGCTACTCAGAATTAGGGTGAAAGTTTTGGGGGCATACTAAATTGAGAGCTATGAAGCGAGATGCTTGTTCACATTAGTTCTAAATTTCTGCATGTCGGTACAGTAAGGGAAACAGGGAGCAGGGAGGGAGTTCCAAAGGTCCTCAGCACGAGTAAAAAAGCAAATGGGGTAGAAAGCTTCTGGGGACTTCGACGGTGAATGAATGGGATTTGGCTGATTGTTTGGTTCGTTGAGTGTATTAACGCCGACAGGGGACCAGAACAGAAAGTTCATAGAGGCACATTCCATTGAAATACTTGTATAACAAGCACAAGGATGCAACATTGCGGCGATGGGACAGGGCTGGAGCTCGGTCGATAGTTAGGGACTTATAAGATTAGCGACTCTTTTTTTACCTTGTCAAAGTAGGAGAGACTCGTGATGGGGCACCTGAAAAGATGTGACAACTATATTCCATGCATGGCAGAAGGTGGCTTTGTAGAGATATAAAATACTGTCAGGTGTGCGAAGTTTTTTATTTGCAGCGGTTGTTGAAGGAAAGGAGCTTTGCTATAGCAGAATTAAATGTTAACATCAATTTTTTACTCTATTCTACTACAGGCTGGAGGTCATTTTCTGAGAATTCAGCCATTGCCTCGTATATGTGCGTGTCCGTTTTACTCACATGACGGTAGTAGAGTAGTGTCGTCAGGAAATATCCCCATCTCAGACAAAATGTCATCAAGGAGGTCGTTTATAAAAATCAGAAGCAATAAAGGTTTAAGGTTCGATCCCTGGGGTACACTTGCAGTTATGGCATATGGTTTACATGAACGGCCATCGAGGACTACCTTGTTTGTTGAGCATTTCTTTTGTTGAAAGCAATTTAAATTGTGATTTCTTTGAGCAATGTACCACGGTTAACAGTTTTGTTCTGTTGGAATTTCGTGTATAAAGCTCGCAATATCAACAATTAACAAATTAATATATACTAGACCACCCGTGACCCGTTGGGTCAGTTTGTTATATTAGCTATGGAATTCATGTATGTGCGTGACACTTGTGGCATAAAGAAAATAGGTTTTTTTTTACATAACAGAAGCATTTCTATGTAAGTATATTATAATGGAAGAAGAATATAGATAGATTTCTATGCGTCGTTCTGTTTATTATAATTGTTGTTTTTTTTTAATTACAGTTACTGAATTATAAGTGGTTGGCCATACTTATAGGTAAATATGCACTGAACAGGTACCATAATACTTATTATAGTTAAATTCAAATTTTTATATATTATCTTTTAAATGAAATTGTTAGTTGAAAGTACAGAAAAATAAAGGCGATTTGAGAAAGGAAGGGGGGAACAGCAGGCTGTCTCGCGTACGTAACGAAAACAGAGGGAGTAGGAGTGGTGAAATCTGTGAGAGGGAAAGTGGGAGGTGGTTTCGTTCACCGCCGCTATTATGGATGATATTAATAATGATTGTTGTTGTTTTGTTTGTTTGTTTTTGTTTTTTAAAAGGGTGGAGGTTTTTTGAAACTGCAACAGACTTTACGAAGTCCTGCGTTGAATGTTTTTAGCCGTGGAGAAAACAAAAAAACTATTTGATGAAATTAAATGTAATTGTTTTATATTAAAAGCGATATAAACATTTCCAGAATGAAAAATTTCATGCGTTCGTTAATCATAAGAGATTAACGGAATTGGACTAACAGATTGAAAACGATGCTATTTACGCATGCGCAACCGGATGTTGAAAACCGGAAAGCTGAAAGCTTATTGCAAACATACAAGACAATAGAGTTTTAGTATTATATAGATATATATATATGTATATATATTATTTTATATAGAAAGATAGAGAAAGAGAGGCAGACAGACAGACAGAGACAGAGACAGAGACAGAGAGAGGTGGCGAGTTTCGCTGATCTAAGGAAAGTCAACGTTTCAACATGGTTAGAGTGTATTATATATATATATATATATATATATATATATATATATATAAGCTGACTCAAAATGCACGCATATTTTTATTGTTCAAAATGATTGCACTAATCATATACAGTTATTATATGAGTTTAAATTACTATTATACATGTTAAAGATGTATGCATGGCGTTTGTATAATTAATGGTGTTCATACCTTACAGGCGATGTATTTACATCATTCCCCTTTATTTGGAAACTAGACAGGAGCTAGTAAAATTGTATTATAAGAATAGTGAAAATGCAGCTGCAACAATGAGAGCATACAAACAGCTAAAAGCTAAGTGAAATAATCCATTTCCTTTATCTACTCTGACACGATTGATAAAAGAATTCGAGAGCACAAAAACACTCCATGATTTACCAGCAAGCGGCAGGCAGTCACTGGAGGAAATTCGTGTGGGTGATGTTGTAGCGGCAATCACAAGCTTGCCGTCAACTGATTCAATTAGCAATGCAAGTTCAAGACGTATAAGTGAACTCACAGGCATTCCCCACCAAGTTATGAAGCCTTACCGCAGCACTCTAGTCCAATCTATAAATGATGCAGACAAGACACAACCATTTGCTTTCACAGATTTGGTTATTGAAAATAAGTTAGTTTTAAAAGATGTGCTGTGGTAAGACCAAGCTTATTTCTCGCTTGACGGCTTGGTTAACCGCGACAATTGTGTAATTTAGAGCTTTGAAAATCCAAAAGCGGTTTGCCTCCAAAAGTTGTGTGTGTGGATGGCATTGAATACTGAATATCGATTGCAACTAGTCTGCTTCGACTCGACAATTGATCGCGTAAATTATACTGCATTGCTTTGCGATCATCTCATCCCTCAGTATCAGAGAAAGCATGAAACGAGGACTATTGTCTTTCAAGTCGACGTGGTTGGCTCAAGATTTTCTGGCTTACATATTTCAAGAAAATCGTGTGATTGGCCGAGGATTTGGAACACTGTGTCCAGCAAGGTCGCCGGATCTTAGCCCACTAGACTTATATTTTGAGGGCATGCTAAAGCCCCGCGCATTCCATCTTCCATTCTTCACAATCTTAATGAGCTCAAAGATCGTATCATTTCAGAGGTGAATAAAGTTGCTGTGATGAACTCGGGCGTGTTGTAATTAATTTTTTGAAACGTGCAGAGGTAGTGTATTGCAGGAGAAAGCGGTATAAATGAACATTTGTTGTCATGTTACACACCCCATTAACTCTGTTTACTTTTAATTATATTTAGTTTCATTTAATATGATTTAATGTACATTTTTCAAAGTTATAATTAGCGTGCATTTTTACTCACGCTGGATATATATATATATATATATATATATATATATATATATATATATATATATATATATATATATATATATATATATTGTCCATCAAAATTACACCAATAAGTAATGACGAAATGATATCGATACATGTTAAAAAAGATGTATATAAGTGAACATATATATATATATATATATATATATATATATATATATATATATATATATATATATATATGTATGTATATATATATATATGACGTTACTTTTTTGTTGCTGTTATTTTAACCGATAAATTGCTGTATTCTGGCTGCTAGTAATTACTGCTCTTCTGAATATTTAAGAGTTTTACCTGCATTATATACAGAATGCCGCTTACTTTATTAATGGACGTGTAAATATATTTTTCCTTAACACTAAAGGTAAACACCTAGATACAAAATTATCTTACGGATTCAAAAGCCTAAAAAACGCTTAACCAATGAATATCATTATTAGCTTTGAAAATGGTCCCTTAAATGCAATTTAGAATTTAGAATTTCACAAACAACATAATAATTTCAAAAAACAATTACACACCATCGTTAAAAACATAAACAACTCTAACAAAATCTTTGTAAAAGCCGACAAAACTAGACATTTTTACAAAATAGATAAACAAGAGTATAACAAACTACTAACAGAAAAGATTAGATACAAGCGAACGTAATTACATAGATATAATACATACTGAAAGTAAACAAATCACCAACAAACTAACAATTAGCGACAAAGTTAGTAAATTAAAACTTTAGGAAGCCTATATCATATTTAAATACCCCAAAATTAACTTTAACAATAACCCTAGCACTCGCTTAATTAATCCGACCAAACCAGAAATATGAAGAATCAGCAAAACAATTCTATCTAGAATCAACAAACAAATAAAAAAAGACCTATAATTAAACCAATGGGTGAATACTGCCGAAGCAATCGCTTGGTTTAACAATATCGAAAATACACACAAATGTACCTTCCTACAATTTGACATAGTGGACTTCTACCCGTCTATATCAGAAGAACTCTTCAACATCGCCCTAGAATTTGCCGAGATGTATACCGATATATCCAAGGATTAAATCCACATCATTAAAAGATGTAGGAGATCAGTTTTAATCAATAACGATGACCAATTAATTAAAACAAATATGACAAACTCCTTTGATTTGACCATAGGTGCCCTTGACTCTGCGGAGGCATCAGATCTTGTGGGGTTATTTATTTTATATACACTCACAAGTATATTTGATAATACAGATATCAGCCTTCACAGAGATGATGCATTAGCGATAATAAGAGATTCCAACAAAGTCAAGGGAGAAAACTTCAAGAAAATTATCAATATGGAAATGAAAAAACTGGGCTAAAAATAGAAGTACTGGCTAACATAAAAACAACTCACTTTCTAGATGTCACGTTAAACTTAAATAAAAATACTTACGAACCATACCTAAAAGATACCGCCAATCCAATATACGTAAACCCAATTCTAATCACCTCCATCAATAATAAAACATATTCCGAATTCTATCGAACGTAGGCTTATCAATAATTCTAGCGACGAAAGTGTTTTTAAAAAATCAAGCAACATTTACAATACAGCTTTAAAAAATAGTGGTTACCATAATACCGAAATTAAATATAAATAACAGGACACTAATAATAACAACAAAATTAAAAATAAAAGAAAAAGAAATATAATCTACTATACACCGCCCTATAACACGATGCTAAAAACTAAACAGGGCAAAAAATTCCTAAATCTGATTGAAAAACACTTCCCCATAACCAATCCCCTGCATAAAATATTCAATACAAATAACCTAAAACTACACTACAGCTGCTGCGAAAACCTAGAAATGACAATAACAAAATGCTGAAAGAAAACAGCAGAGAGGAAGAAAAATAACAAATAACAAATAAAAAAGTGAAAAATATAACAAAAATATAAACAATACAAATAAACATAACACTAATAGTAACCACCCGAATAGAAATGAAAAAGTTAGCAATGAAGAGAAAAAATGTAATTTCATAAATTGTACACTTTGTCCACTACAAAATAAATGCCTAACCAAAAGTATTGGATACCAAGCCACAATATTTGTCAAGGAAAGACCGAATAACAAGAACTACTACGTAGGTATGACCTCCCAAGATTTTAAAATCAGATATTATTACCACAAAAGCACATTTAAAAACAGAGAATGTCGAATTAAGACAGCACTAGCACACCACTATTGGGAGCTCAAAGAAAATTGACGCCCACCAATAATTCAATGGAAAATAATACGACAGGCCAGTACATGTAGAAATTTAGACAACTCGTGCAGATTATGTCTGAATGAAATATTTGAAATCCTAAACTTTAAAGACCCCCGAAAGTAGAAGTGAGATAGCAAACAGCTGCCTACACAGAAATACATTTAACTTAGGCTAATGATATATAAATAAATAAACAAATAGGTAAAAAAACTACACTAAACAAAGACCTAACAATTTAAAAATTAAAACCTAAAATAGAAATACAAGGAACAACGTGTTAAAATATATTCACCTTTATATTGATACAACACAGAAACAGGATGAAAGCCCAATCTATAGAAAACAGAACAACAGAAAAGGATATAGGAAGTAAGACTAACCACACATTTGTTCGTAGGAAGCCCAACGATTGGCTGAGAGAACAACAAAGAATCTTTTTGGTTAACTAGCTAGCCGTGTACATAAAAACATCAGGCAAAAAATAACTCCATGCAATTTAGCCTGAATATTCCCCCGGGGATGAAACGCGGGAGCCTCTGTGTAGCTTAATTGCCATAAATATATTTTAATAGCTTACTGTATATATATATATAATATATATATATATATATATATATATATATATATATATATATATATATATATATATATATATATATATATATATATATATATATATATGTTTGTTTATATTTTGAATATTTAGTTATTGATTACATAGTAATCCTCGGACACGTGTTTAGCCGTTACTGCAGTTCATTAGCGTAGCTGACTATGAAAAAATTCGTACTCTTGATCACTAGGACTACGAAGCGCTTGTCTAAAATTACATGATTATTATCGCTTTATAAATTTATGGCGCTGCTTTTATTTGTTGTAACTATTGTTCGCGATAAACTGCTAGTTGTAATAATATATATATATATATATATATATATTTATATATAAAGTGGAGAACTAAAAGCGAATATTTAGGAAGGGTAAAACCTATTGTGAAAAGTATACAGCTCAATATACCGGATAGAGCAAATAGATAGGTAGAAAGATTAAAAAGAATTAGAAAAGCGACGGAGGTAGATCTTTTTTCAATTCTGCAATTGAATTATAATAAGGATCTGCCTCCGTCGCTTTTCTAATTCTTTTTCATCCTTCTACCTATCTATCTGCTCTATCCGGTATATTGAGCTGTATACTTTTCACAATAAGTTTTACCTTTCCTAAATATTCGCTTTTAGTTCTCCACTTTATATATATATATATATATATATATATATATATATATATATATATATATATATATATATATATATATATATATATACGTATTTATTTAAATCTTTTATAGATAAAAAGATTCATATAAATATGTATATATATATATATATATATACATATTTATATAAATGTTTCTTACGTGTTTTGATTTCATTTTGTCATTTTTTATTGCTTTTGTTTTGTTGGACAATTGAATACATTTTGCTTTGATGGGATGCGGTTTTAATTTGACAACAATCTCTGTTGACGTACATGTTTGCTTACAGCCAAGATTGATTCAAGTATGTTTTGAACTCTCCTAGAAACACGTGTAAGTTTTTTCTTGGTTTCAATGCTAATATCAAATCACAGCATGGTATAACTTTGATCTGTGATGTTTTTAAAATTATTGTTCTATTACAAAACCTTTAAATAGCTATTTTAAGGTTTTACTATTGAGCCTCATTTTGCTTTAGAATTCGATTCTCAGAAGAATCGAATAGATCGATATGAACTATATTAAATAATTGATTTGATATGATCATAGATATATACCCTATATATATGAGTGTGTGTATATATACATCTACATGTCTATATATGCATATATATATAGAAAAATATATATATATATATATATATATATATATATATATATCGATATATATATATATATATATATATATATATATATATATATATATATATATATATCGACATGTATGTGGGTGTGTGTGTTAATATGTTAATATGTGTGTTCGGTTAAGGTTTTTTATGGATGTTGACAACTCAACATTGGTGTTTTTTAATGTCAAAACACGTATTATTACCGATTATTTGCAAACTATTAATTAAACACAAGTTAGTATAGTATACCATTACTATTGAAATATCAGATCTGCCAGCTGATTAGAGATGGGTAATTCTGATAAGGATGATGTAATCTGCACGTGTAATATGTATGTACTTGTCAATCTTTAGTGACAACTTATAATAAGAATTGAACTTCTATTCATGTGAAATAATAATGTCGTTTCTTACTTTCATCTAAAAATATAAACGACCAAGATAAAAAAAAGTTTTAGATAAAAGCTAAAAGAAATTCCGAGATAGATTTTACAGCCCAAATGAGAAAATATATAGAGAATCAATTATATATATATAGAGAGAGAGAGAGGGAGAGAGAGAGAGAGAGAGAGAGAGAGATTTCACTAAGAAGATAGTTTATTCAGAAAAGACCGGAATCAGTCCAATAAAAATAAGCTCGATGATACTCGATTAAAGGGTACAGAGCATTTATATGTGTTTTTTGTAAGGTTTACCGAAACATTTCGTTCAAGAAATAATTCATCACAACAAAACTTTTTCCATTCATAGTTTATTTATTTTCAGATTTTTCAAAGTTAAAGGATTTTTCCCTACACGTGTTTCCTTACTCAAGCAGGTTCTTGCTTGGCAGTTCATCAGGGGAAATATATACCTGGAATAAGGACCCCAACAACACACAATACCCGATGTGGTGTTGCCTTAATTGAAGAAGAAAAAGGAAAAACATCTTAAGAGAGTAGTTCAAGACATTTTCACAGTATGGTTGCTACTATGCATACCATAAGAAATTAGTCCAATGCAGTCCAAAAGGAATCGGGAACAATGTGTGAGAATACACCTCCTCATCGGGCGGCACAACGATGAAGGTATCACCCCCCCCCCCCCCAAATAAAAACAAAACGGTCAACACACAATCCACAAGTTAGCGTTCCAGGTCACTGATAGTGCGGGCATTCCGTATTTATTCCATCAAAAAAGTCAGTATTAACGTCCGTTAGCAATTAATGTGGTCGTACGAACCTCTCTCTTGGGCTGACCTGCTCCCACTCGGAATAAACATATAACGAGGCAAAGGATCCTGATTCCGTAGAAACCACTCTGAAGAAAAAAAACATAAATACCAGATACCTTCATCGTTTTGCCTCCTGATGAGGAGGTGTATTCTCACACATTGTTCCCGATTCTTTTTGGACTGCATTGGGACCAATTTCTAGTGGGTATGCATAGTAGCAACTATACTGTGAACATTTCTTGAACTACTTTCTTTAAATGTTTTTTCCTTTTTTGTCTTAAATCACCTCAATTTAGGCAACACCACATCGGGTATTGTCAGGTGTTGGGGTCCTTATTCCAGGTATATATTTCGCCTGATGAACTGCCAAGCAACAACCTGCTTGAGTAAAGATACACCTGCAGGGAAAAATTATTTAAATTTGAAAAATCTGAAATATAAATAAACTATGAAAGGAAAAAGTTTTTTATTGTGATGAATGATTTCTTGAACGAAATGTTTTAGTAAACCTTCAAAAACACACACACACACACACACACATATATATATATATATATATATATATATATATATATATATATATATATAGTAATCCAGGTAAAGTAACCATACCCAGGATAAGAATACAACGAATTTCAACCGGGCTTATAAAAACTGCTCAATATTAAATAGAGCTTATATATATATATATATATATATATATATATATATATATATATATATATATATATATATATATATATATATGATTATTTTTATTTATACAGATATGTACAAAATCTCATAAACAGCTGTTTGAAACTGAAATCTCATCAGGCAGAATGAAAATCCGCTCCTTACCTCAGATCATGTTTGGGAAGAATGATATGAAAGAGTAAAGAATAGAAAGTAAGAAAAATACATTTTAGAAAGTAACGTAGTTAGATTTGGTACCGTTGAAAATCAAATATAATACAAAATAAAGTCGTTTAAGATAGAAAATAGTGAAGAGATGAAACGGGGTAGACGGGAGAAAAAGAAAAAGAGAAAAAGGTATCAGAAAAGTCATGTCTTATGTCTGGATGCGTGTTAGTAGTTCGCATCGTAGCGTCAATATCATATTGGATATGTCGATGGTGAGTTTCTAACAGCTTTTCATCGATAACATCGACATGTCAGTGTCGCAGATGTTGTGCATATTTGTATGAATCAAAATATTCATATATATATATATATATATATGTAACTCTCGTTTGTATTATTTCACTTCCAATGAAAACGTATGTGTATAGAACCTTCAAGTAAAAATTATATTATATTTAATCAACAAATATCTATGACAAAAATATGGCAGACAGATAAAGTTTAAGAAAGGGATAACCAAAGATCTAAAGAGATGAATTTAGCTAGCTAACACATAAAATATGTTTAAGAATTTATATATATGACTCCTCTCTTTATTTTCAACACACATAAAGGTTTCTGTATATAAAATTAAAATATGAACTGGATTTGTAAAAAATGAAAATATCCTTGTTTACTGTAATCAACAAATATCAACAAGAAAAATATAGCAAACGGATAAAGTTTAAGAAAGGGACCACCAAAGATCTAAATAGATGAATTTAGCAAGCTAACACGTGAAATACGTTGGAAATGTATATTTATAACACTTTCCGTTATTTTCAACACACATAAAGGTATCTGTATATGCAATGAAAATAAAAACTTTAAAGAGATTAATTCAGCAAGCAAACACTATGAAATACGTTGAAGAATGTATATCTATCAGTCTTCTCTTTATTTTCCACATCCACTAATTAACAAATATGAGACAGAGTATTGTTGTCTTGTAATCGCACATTTTGTGTACGACTCCTAATATGACGGTAAAGTTTAGATACTTTTTAAATCTGACGCGATCTTTCACTTATTGAATTTCGCATTCATTTGTCTTGTCTCTCTATCTCTCTTGTCTGAAACGGCGTCGAAGTTTTTTATCAATGGACAGGCTGTTTCGTTGATTTGATTTGTGCAGATTTACGCTGAATTAATTTTTACTTAAATAAACACGGAGATTTATTTTCTTAAATAAGTATATACTTTATACTTTAACTTAACTGTCATTCTGGATCCATTGCCTTATAAAATACAAGATATTATAAAACCTTGAGATGTCTTCCAAACCAATTCTTCTCATTTTGAATTATTTCGGGTAAAAAGACCCCACATCACATTTAATCAAGTAGCTCATAGCCTGGAGCGGACTTAGTGGGATGAATAAAAGCTTCACTACATTTTCTTCATCAACAACAATCTTCCACGCCTTGTAGCTGACAAGTCTTTAAAGTTGTAACTATTATACTGAACTAGTATATACCGTCCGTCAAAAATTATGAAAAAATGCTTCGCCAGTGTTCGCACTTATATTCATATAAGATCATAGAATTATGACAGTAATTAAATTGTTCATATATAATTTATTCTATCATTTCTTATTATGTAAAAGAACTATCTACCGTTGATTTTTTATTTAGAGCGAGGATTATTTTCTGAATTTATTTCGGACGGTATTGATTCGCTGACATACTTTTTTGCTTTTTTATATAATGTTTCCAATGCTTTTTGTATTATTTCAATAAGATAGGATTGAACTATCGCGAGTTGAAAAAAAACAAGGATCATTCTGGATAACCGAATTTTGACCTTACATTTTAAAAATGTTCTGCCTTTTATAATTGAAAGATAGAGGATCAGGCATAAAATAAAGTCGGATAGGAATCAAAAGAGGGGCTAAACACAAGATCTGCAAACCATGAAAGACGTTTGAAAGGAAAAACAAAATGAAGAAATATTTTTTTAAAAAACGTTTTAAACTAAGAAAAAAGAAACGGGAAAAGGTATAAATTAGTATGGAAAACAGAAAGAAACAAAAGAAAAGTTATTGAAATAGATTTTCATTGTTCCTTCTCTCTTTCGTCATGCAGTTTTGTACTCGTTACATTTTGTTGTGACACTACGGATATATATTTACAAGTAAATACACAGTGTTCTTAATTACAGAATGGAGTGTATATTATTCCTTAGGCTTAAACTTGACCTTTAAAAATATCAATAGAAATGACTTTTTCAAGACCTTTGAAATTCGCTTTAAATTACCCTACTGGTTGTCACCTTTGCATGCGATTTTCGGCGATCAATGATTTATAAAGAAAAATGATAACTTCAAGTTTATGTATATGTTCTACAATTTCCAGCCAAACGTGTTTTAAATCCTCATCTTAATCCATTACTCTTTTCTTTAATTGATTTACGTGAATGTACATCAAACAAACTAACCAGTGAGACTTAAAAGACAGGGAAAATACACCAAAGCCTTGATAACACTCATCCTCGAGTGGCTTTTATCCTTATTAAGTGGTGACCAATTAATGACAAAAGAAAAGAAAAACGTTTATATATGTTTAAATCTTAACCCAACACTGACTACAAACACTGACTAATATTGGAAAAGGATTTCTGTCTCAGTTTGATGAATAAGATGATTGTGACATTAATTGTATAATCAGTTTTCGATTAATATCAAACAAAACAAATGTTATTATCATACGGTCATTCGTAAATAAAATGTGGTGATAACTGGCGCATTTTTAATTAAATTATATATATGGGAAAAGAAGGATGAAGGTAATCCGACGTAATGGGAAAATGAAAAAGGAAAACCAAAAAGGGATGTTTTTTATGTGTACATCAACGTTTCGTTTTTAAATAAGACTTCATCAGGATGATAATATAAAGAAAAATGTCATGCAAGTACGTGTACATATAGGGTTGACATTATAGGATGAAGGGAGGAAAGTAGTAGCCACTACTGGAGAAAACAGTAGGGTTGACGTCCGGACTTAGTGGAGTCGGTAAGTCCGGACGTCAACCCTACATCCCATATATATATATATATGTATATATATATATATATATATATATATATATATATATATATATATATATATATATATATATATATTAGTGTGTGTGTGGGAGGGTTAAAAAAGACGCGCGGAAAACAGATTTAAATATAGGAGAAAAGCAAGAAACGAGAGAGTTAACCGGTTGTGTGCGTATCAACGAATGTTTTCAGAAAAAGTGATGATTTGAAAAATGTTATTTCAATAGCGGCACTAACATAGGAAAAGCAACAAAAGGCACAGCGAGATGTGATTGGTCCATACGAGAAATTTTAACAAGTATGAGAGATATTTTTGGCAAGTAGGTGATATTTTTTCTCACTTTCTTTTTTTCCGCACCCACGAGCTAGTATTGGGATTTGTATGGCCATGTGAAAAGGAAAGACAAGTAAAGATGCCAACAGAGAGGCGTTAGAGACGGCAAGAAGCGGAAGGGGAAGAAGTGGAAAAAGAAAGTTATTTTTAGCCAGGATTAGCACTATAATTGGAAGGTATATATATATATATATATATATATATATATATATATATATATATATATATATATATACATATGCATATAACTATATACGTAACTATCTATACATATGCATACACACAATCGAACCATATTTTCTATCAGAGCAAACTAGAAAGGATGAACTTGTGAAGCTTACAATATTTATTTAATAGTACTCAATAACAAGTAGAGTTAAACATGTACATGCCTACACACAAACACACATACACACATATAAGCAAGCATAAAACTGCTTATTTAAAAATACCTCGACAAGTAAATGCAACTCGTTACTCGACTAATGAGTGTTTGGTATCATCAGGCTAAGATACAAAATGAAATAAAACCTTTATCCTCTATTTAATTGTATCAACAGCTAGCCAAGACGCGAGTACGCCAACGGCAGCACGAGACGCCTGCATAGTATTTAAAAAGTAATTAACATATATATATATATATATATATATATATATATATATATACATACATACATATATACACACATATATATATGTATGTGTGTGTGTGTGTGTGTGTGTGTGTGTGTGTAAATTCAAACATACATACATAAACTAACACGTATATGCAAAAAAAGAGGGCAGAGTGATGTTGTTGTTTTATATCAAGATCACAGTGGCGTAATATATATATATATATGATTCATTTTCTCCCTTTGCCTCATATGATGAACTTTACTATGACACCGTGCTCCATGCAAAATGCACTCATCAGACAAGGGAAGGTTTCTCTACAACAAGTGCTGCGCTCCCATAATACTGAAAGCTGTATTATAAGTGGAAATGGGGCAGATGATCCGACCTGTTCGTTTAATCAGTCTTATATGTCTTTGACCATTCTCCTTCCATTCCTGCTCCACTATGTTTGTGATAGTTTAACAGCGCGAATATTTTCTATATTGCAGCTTCCCTTTGACAAACAGTGACTATTCGAACTCGCCTCCAAGATCAGCAAACTTAACTTATCGACCTATTCTTGACTACACTACCCGAGGCTTGTGTGATGGATGAACATAGTCATCTCGAGAACGCTGATCACCTTGTGATAATGGTTAATATCACCATGAACCTCCAATATCAAACCGAAGCGCTGTTTCTAAGAATGACGGGATACTACCAACGGGCTGATTGAGAGTCCATCAGTTATAACACCATGGACACTCTATTCAGTAAAACATTTCCTTCCCTTCTTAAAAGTGCCCAAATTAAGTAACAGAATGGGCCAAAGCTACAGTTGAAGCAACTTTCCCCAACCGAAATTCTATAGTAAGATGTACTTTCCTCGATGGTTAACTTTGACCTGTGCAGATGCTATTGCACATAGGCAGCAAGCATTCC